>JXCR01147117.1:4402-40134 GCA_002079205.1 Phalaenopsis hybrid cultivar
TGCTAATTCATTTGAGCTTAAACCAGCTATTATTCAAATGGTACAAAATAATCAGTCTGGAGGAACATCTACTGAAGATCCTAACTTACATCTTGCTAGTTTTCTAGAAATATGTGCTACTTTTAAATATGATGAAGTGTCTAATGATGTTTTCAAGCTTAGGCTTTTTTTCTTTTTCTTAGCTAGAATAATTATAACAAATTTGTGAACCCCTCAGGAAATTCAAATAACCAAGGAAATCCTAACTATAGACTTTATTATCCTGCTGGATTTAATAGTAATTCACAAGTTAAGGAGAAGAAGTTGTCTGTAGAAAAATTGGTGTTAAATATGGAAAATCGAATACAAAGTCAAGGAGAGCTTCAATTAGAAATATTGAAAAACAGTTAGGTCACTTTACTACTGCACTTAGTAACAGACCTTCAGGAATTCTTCCTAGCAATGTTGAAGTTAATCCAAAAGATCAAAGTAAGGAACAAATTAAAGTTATTCAATTACAAAGTGGAAATAACCGGAGACATGAGTCAAAGAGAAACTGAAGTTGAGAAGCAGAAGGTGGATATTGAAAATACAATGATGATATTGATTCTAATAAAGATTCTTCAAAAAAACCAGTAAAAATTTCTTTAGAAAAACCTCCAGCTTCGTTTCCTCAACAATTTAAGCAGTAGAATAAAGATAAACAATTTATAGAAAATTTTGAAATTCTTCAAAAGTTAACAATAAATATTTCTTTCGTTGAATCTTTGGAAAAAATGTCAAATTATGTGAAATTTATGAAGGATATAATAAACAAGAAGAGGAAGTTTCCTTATTACGAGACTGTCACACTCAGTGAAGAGTGTAGCTTGATCATTCAGAAAAAGTTTCCTAAAATGTTAAAAGATCCTTGTAGTTTTATTATAACTTGTGCTATTGGTGAGAATTTTTTTGGAAAAGCCTTATGTGATCTAAGAGCTAGTATTAATCTTATGCCTCTATCAATTTTTAAAAGGTTAGACTTAGGAGAAATTTTGCTACTACTGTAACTCTTCAATTAGCTAATCGATAAATAACTTATCCTAAAGATGTTATAGAAGATGTATTAATGAAAGTAGATAAATTTATTTTTCTTGTGGTCATTATTTTTTTTGATATGGGGGAAGATAAAGAGATTCCTATTATTTTGGGGAGACCATTCCTTGCAACAGGGAGAGATATAATAGATGTGAAAAAGCAGAATTAATAATGAGAGTAATGATCAAGAAGTAACATTTAATATAGTAAAAGATATGAAATATCTTGTGATAGAAAAAGATAATGAATGTTTTGGAATGGACGTTACTGATTATCTATGTAATGAGCGATTTAAGGGAATGTTTGAAGAAAAAATAAGGCAAAAAGAGAACTTTAAGTATGAGAATGAGAATGAAGTAAAAAATGAGAATTTAGATTATGTTCTGGAAAAATTTGAGATTTTGGACCTTATGGAAAATGATATAAAAAATCTTATCCCTTCAAACAATAAACCAACTGAACTTTAACTGAAAGTATTACCTACCCATTTAAAATATGTGTTTTTAGGACATTCATCAACATTACCTGTTATTATGTCTTCTTATTTAACTGAATTTTAGGAGAAAAAATTAGTGGAAACTTTGAAAAAATATAAGAAGACCTTTAGATGGACTTTAGTGGATATTAATGGAATCTGTTCTTCAATTTGTATGCACATAACTCTATTGGATGAATAATATGAATCTAAAGCTGATCCTCAAAGGAGAATAAACCGGATAATGAAAGAAGTTGTTAAAATTGAGATTTTAACATGGTTAGATGTTGGAATTAAAAAACCTATTTCAAACAATTCTTGGGTAATTCTCATTCACTGTGTTCCAAAGAAAGGAGGAGTGAAAGTTGGAGTAAATGAGAAAAATGAATGAATACCAATAAGACAAGTTACTGGTTGGAGAATTTGTATAGATTATAGAAAATTAAATGCTGACACCAGGAAAGATCACTTTCTTTTACCATTTCTAGATAAAATGTTGGATAGATTGGTTGAGCACAAATATTACTACTTTTTGGATGGATATAACGGGTATGGTCAAATTTTGTTTTTTCCTGAGGATCAATAAAAGAGCATTTACAAGCCCTTACAGAACATTTGCTTTTCGTAGAATGTAACGTGCATNATAACCGGAGACATGAGTCAAAGAGAAACTGAAGTTGAGAAGGAGAAGGTGGATATTGAAAAGACAATGATGATATTGATTCTAATAAAGATTCTTCAAAAAAACCAGTAAAAATTTCTTTAGAAAAACCTCCAGNTAACCGGAGACATGAGTCAAAGAGAAACTGAAGTTGAGAAGCAGAAGGTGGATATTGAAAATACAATGATGATATTGATTCTAATAAAGATTCTTCAAAAAAACCAGTAAAAATTTCTTTAGAAAAACCTCCAGCTTCGTTTCCTCAACAATTTAAGCAGTAGAATAAAGATAAACAATTTATAGAAAATTTTGAAATTCTTCAAAAGTTAACAATAAATATTTCTTTCGTTGAATCTTTGGAAAAAATGTCAAATTATGTGAAATTTATGAAGGATATAATAAACAAGAAGAGGAAGTTTCCTTATTACGAGACTGTCACACTCAGTGAAGAGTGTAGCTTGATCATTCAGAAAAAGTTTCCTAAAATGTTAAAAGATCCTTGTAGTTTTACTATAACTTGTGCTATTGGTGAGAATTTTTTTGGAAAAGCCTTATGTGATCTAAGAGCTAGTATTAATCTTATGCCTCTATCAATTTTTAAAAGGTTAGACTTAGGAGAAATTTTGCTACTACTGTAACTCTTCAATTAGCTAATCGATAAATAACTTATCCTAAAGATGTTATAGAAGATGTATTAATGAAAGTAGATAAATTTANGAAAAGGTTAGACTTAGGAGAAATTTTGCTACTACTGTAACTCTTTAATTAGCTAATCGATAAATAACTTATCCTAAAGATGTTATAGAAGATGTATTAATGAAAGTAGGTAAATTTATTTTTCTTGTGGTCATTATTTTTTTTGATATGGAGGAAGATAAAGAGATTCCTATTATTTTGGGGAGACCATTCCTTGCAACAGGGAGAGATATAATAGATGTGAAAAAGGAGAATTAACAATGAGAGTAATGATCAAGAAGTAACATTTAATATAGTAAAAGATATGAAATATTTTGTGATAGAAAAAGATAATTAATGTTTTGGAATGGACGTTACTGATTATCTAAGTAATGAGCGATTTAAGGGAATGTTTGAAGAAAAAATAAGGCAAAAAGAGAACTTTAAGTATGAGAATGAGAATGAAGTAAAAAATGAGAATTTAGATTATGTTCTGGAAAAATTTGAGATTTTGGACCTTACGGAAAATGATATAAAAAATCTTCTCCCTTCAAACATTAAACCAACTGAACTTTAACTGAAAGTATTACCTGCCCATTTAAAATATGTGTTTTTAGGACATTCATCAACATTACCTGTTATTATATCTTCTTATTTAACTGAATTGTAAGAGAAAAAATTAGTGGAAACTTTGAAAAAAATATAAGAAGACCTTTAGATGGACTTTAGTGGAAATTAATGGAATCTGTTCTTCAATTTGTATGCACATAACTCTATTTGATGAATAATATGAATCTAAAGCTGATCCTCAAAGGAGAATAAACCGGATAATGAAAGAAGTTGTTAAAATTGAGATTTTAACATGGTTAGATGTTGGAATTAAAAAACCTATTTCAAACAATTCTTGGGTAATTCTCATTCACTGTGTTCCAAAGAAAGGAGGAGTGAAAGTTGGAGTAAATGAGAAAAATGAATGAATACCAATAAGACAAGTTACTGGTTGGAGAATTTGTGTAGATTATAGAAAATTAAATGCTGACACCAGGAAAGATCACTTTCCTTTACCATTTCTAGATAAAATGTTGGATAGATTGGCTCAGCACAAATATTACTACTTTTTGGATGGATATAACGGGTATGGTCAAATTTTGATTCCTCCTGAGGATCAATAAAAGAGCATTTACAAGCCCTTACAGAACATTTGCTTTTCGTAGAATGTAACATGCATGTAACATTTTAAAGATGTATGATGTCAACTTTTAGTAATTTTATTAAACGTGGAATGGAAGTATTTACGGATGATTTTTTTGTGTTCAAAACTTCATTGGAATTATGTTTAAATAATTTAGAAAATGTTATAGAACTATGTGAAAAAATAAACTTAGTATTAAATAGGGAAAAATGTCAATTTATGGTTGTAGGAGGAATTGTACTTGGGCATAAAATATTTGAAAATGGCATGGAAGTAGAACCGGAAAAAATTCAAGTTATTGTGAAATTACCGCCCTCTTATTACAGTTAGAGGGCTAAGAAGTTTTCAAAGACATGTTGGTTTCTACAAGCATTATATAAAAATCTTTTTCAAAAATTACTAAGCCACTATGTCAACTTTTAGAAAAAGATACAAAATTTAATTTTAATGAGGAATGCAAAAAATGTTTGAATTATTAAAATAAAAACTAATAACTACTCCAATATTAGTTCCACCTGATTGGGAGAAACCATTTGAAGAAATGTGTGATGCTAGTGATTATGCCATTGGAGTTGTTTTAGGATAAAGGTATGAAAAGTTTTTTAAAGTAATATATTATGCTAGTAAACTCTAAATGATGCTCAAATTAATTACACCATGGTTGAAAGAGATTTATTAGCTCTTTTCTATACCTTTGATAAGTTTAGACCTTATTAAATTAGAGTTAAATGTATAGTGCATGCAGACCATTATGCTATCAAATATTTTTTGCAAAAGAAGAATGCTAAAAAAAGGTTAATTAGATGGATACTTCTGCTGCAAGAGTTTTATTTTGTGGCAGTAAATAGAAAGGAAACTGATAATCAAATAGATGATCATTTTTCTAGAATAGAATAAGAAATATTAACTAATTTTACAAAAGAAAGTTTAGAAGCTTTCCTTGATGAACAATTGTATATTATTGATGGAAAGAAAATACTATGGTATGTTAATATAGTAAATTATATTGTAAGTGATATTCGACCACCTGGTATAAAGAATTAACAATTAAAGAAATTTATTCATGATGTAAAATTCTATTTTTATGATGACCCATATTGATATAAACAGTGTAAAGATTTGATCATTAAAAGATGTATTCCTTACGAAGAAACTAAATAAATAACTCAACGATGTCATGATTTTAAAATTAGATGACATTTTGGAACTAGTAGAACGGCACATAAGATTTTGCAAGCTGGATTTTCTTGGCCTACTCTTTTTAGAGATGTTAATGAATATATTAAAACATGTGATCGGTTTCAGTGAGTAGGAAATATTTCTAGAACAAATGAAATGCCTCTGAGTTACACATTGGAAGTTGAAATTTTTGATGTGTGGGGATAAGATTTTATGGGACCATTTATGCCTTCATTTGGAAATTTATATATATTGTTTGTTGTTGATTATTTATCCAAATGGATTGAAGCCATGTTGTACCTAAATGTGATATTCAAAGTTTTTCAAAATTTTTAAATAAAAACATTTTTACAATATATGAAATGCTGAGAGTGATTATAACTGATGGAGGATCCTATTTTAGGAATAAGAGGATCGATAAATTGATTAGAAAATATAAAATCATGTAAAGATTCTCAACTGTTTATCATCCTCACACTAGGAGTCTAGCAGAAATATCAAATCAGGAATTAAAGTGAATTTTAGAAAAAAACTATAAATTCTGTAAAATTGGATTCGTCTGCTAGATTAGATACTCCATTATGGGCATATAAAACTGCCTATAAGACTCCTATTAGAATTTTCCCATATAGACTTATTTTTGGTAAAACATGCCACTTACTAGTAGAGTTGGAACATAAAGCATTTTAAGCTATTAAAGAATTCAATTTTAATTTAAAGGATGCTGGTGAGAAAATATTATGACAACTTAATGAGCTTGAAGAGATTAGAAATGGCGCATATGATAATGCAAAGATCAATGAAGAGAAAATGAAAATATTGCATTATCGAAAGATTATAAGAAAGAAATTTGAACCTCGATAAAAAGTTCTTTTATATAATACCAGATTGAGATTATTTCCAGGAAAATTAAAGTCTAGATGGTTAGGACCATTCAATGTGATCAAAGTCTATCATTATGGAGCTGTTGTTAATGAGGATCCTGAAACTAGAAAGATATTTAAAGTTAATGGGCATCGATTGAAACATTATTATGAAAGGCACATGCCATAATTTAAAGAGATCTTGATGTTGAGCATCGTGAATAAACATTGGTACGTCGGGCTAACGACATTAAACCAAACGCTTTGTGAGAGACAACCTATATATATCTTAGCTATTTTTAGTAATTTGTTTTATAATTGCTATAATGTATTAGGATTTGATAATACCTTAGAATACTACACAATATTATATATCATAAATAAAGATAAATGTTGTTTTTGGACGAAAATTTTGAAATAAATTAAACCAAAACAAAAAAGACGTAAATTTGGCTCTGGCGCTGACGACATCAGCGTGGACGCAGACAGTGCCCAATGTGGTTTTGGCAGTTTAGGGAGTTTTTGGCAAACTTTGGAGGGATTTTGCTTTAATATAACTACCTAAGAGCCTTGTTAAATGCAAGAAAACCATTTTGGACGATGAGAGACTTCTAGATTTCAAAATTCATGGCTTCTAATTTCAAAAAAACTTTAAGATATGGGATTTTCAGCTGAAGAAAGTTCATCAGTTTTGTTGCACAAAACTTATGTGACAAATTCATCATGAGAAAGAGACTTATCAAGGAGAGAAGCTTTATCAATCGTGGGTTTAATAACCCAAGTTCCCAAATTGAGGAAATCATAGTACAAAGACGTTGGGAAGTTCTATGTTACACTACCGCTGCTGTAGTTGTTCCTGCGGTGAAAAATTTTATGCTATTCTTCATGGAAGTAACCAGGGAGTTGTCATTGTTTGAGGTAAGTGGGTACCATTTACTCCATCATGAATTAACGATATGCTTTTGATAGAAATCGTACCAATCTATCACTATTCCAATGAAGGATTTGATGTATGATGTGTACTGATTTCTGATGGATGAAAGTGATAATTGGGAAATTAGAGATGACAGGTACGTTAGTTTCTCTGCTTAACAACTAAATCTGATATTTAAATAATGACATTTCTTCATCTCTGTGAAATTACTCAGTACAATGAGAATTAGTAAATTTACAAAGGCAAGTGCAATTTTAATCTATTGTATTCAAATGAGAAAACCCATTGATGTGGGATCAATTATTGTTAAATTTGTTTTGGGTTTGATAATGCATGGGTCTATATATGGAATGGGGCATACTTCTACGATCTTCTTACCTTACAGTCAATCTCATATACCATATGAAAGTTGGGAGACAGTGTNTTAATTTGGAAGAATGTGGAAGAAAATTAGTTTTGTCAAAGGTCCAATTTTTTGTTACATTAGGGAAATGGTGGAAATTGATCAATTTCTGAATATAAGAGATACAGTTAAGTATCACAGAATATGACCCTGGAAATTGCTCATCAAATTAATATGATTTCTGCACATCTTTAATAATAATTCTATCTTTGGAACTAGATGAGAAGGGAGTAACCTTAACCCATCTAACATGTTCACTAGATAGAACACTATTAAGCATTCTGCAGTTCCACTGATTAGCAGATCAATAATCTTTGACCTTACAATTACAGTTGGGGTTGGGGGTAAGGCACTCAAGCTTCTCCCCATTTCTAACTCAGTTATCTAACCAAAAATTAACTTGACCGTCTCCTAGCTCCCATAGGAAAAGTTCCTCAGCTTGATTTCTGATGTTCAATAGTTTGGACCACAATTTAGAATTCCCCAATTTTTTGGTTACCAATACAGGATGCAAAGTTCTACAATATTTCCCTTTCAGAAATCGTACCCAAAGACTATCCTGGGCCCTGAATCTAATCAACAATTTGCAAAGGTTTATGAAACCCAAGTGTTGAAAGTTTTTAAAGCCAAGCCAACCATCCTGCAAAGGTTTGCATAACTTCTGCCAAGAGAGCCAGAGGAATTGTTTCCTTTGACCAAACCAGAGAAATTTGTTGAAGATCCTTCAAATAGCTACTTGTGTACCCTTTTGCATGAAGAACATTTGGAGGACATAAGAAGGCATTTGAGTCAGAGTACTCCTCAAAATAGTGATCCTCCCACCATGGACAAGAAGGAGTTAGTCTAATTCTCTAGTTGTGCTTTGATTTGATCAATGACTTCATGGAATTGTGTTTGTCTAGTTTTGCCAGTGAGTAGTTGTACTCCAATATATATAATGGGGAGATTAGCTTGGAAAAATCCTGTATAATTAGAAATCCAGTGCTTGATCTGAGAGGTGGAGTTAGTGTTAACAATGAATTGACATATCTATTGGTTAAGAGCCATACCTGAAGTATGTTGGAAGTGTAGAAGACATTTATGTATCCTTTTGACAGACTTCTTGAAAGCATTAGAGAAGATAATAATATCATCAGCATAAGTTAAATGGCTTATAAGGATATTAGATCTGTGTTGATAAGCTAAATGTGGTGAGTTAGTAAACAGCTTATTTAGTTATCTGGAAGATAGTCCAGAGCAAGAATGAAAATTGGAGACAAAGGGTCTCCCTGCTTGATACCCCTGGTAACATTAAAGAAGCCATGACATTTGCCATTGATCAAAACTGAGTTAGCATTGCATTTCAGCCATCTGTGGATCAAATTGATAAAACTTTCATTAAAGCCTCTAGTAGAAAGAATGTCAAGAATAAATTTTCAGCTGATGGTATCATATGCTTTGCTTATATCAAGCATGAAAATGACATTTCCCCCTCTACAATTTCTGTCAAGGTCTAATAGGAGTTCCTGGGAAAGTAGAATATTATCTATAATATTCCTCCCTTTAATGAAAACCACTTGGTTTTCATTGATGAGATATTGGAGATGTGGTTGAAGCCTGAAAATAATGATTTTACTGATTATTTTGGAGATCACATTAGTTAGGCTGATTGGCCTGTAATCTCCCCAAGTTTTTTTGTTTTGGTTCTTTGGTATCAAAGTGATGGTAGTGGAACTGAAGTATCTAGGAGGATCCACACCAAGAAAGAAATTTTGAACAACTTGCATAATGTCTTTGCTGGTCTTGTCCCAAGTGGCTTTGTAAAATGTTGAGGTATATCCATCTGGCCCAGCATCTTTAAGACCATCAACGGAGTCTAAGGCAAGTTTTATATCATCTTCCAAAGGAATATTAGTGAGATTTAATCTTTGAACATAATGTTGATAGTTAGAAAATATATCTGTATAAATTGGGCTTCTGTCAGACTTATTACTGGTAAAAAAATTTTGGAAGTATTGTACTGCATCACAAGCATTATCATCAGCATTGGTCAAATTCTGACCATTGGTATTAGTAATGTTGACAATCATACTGCACTTCCTCCTATAGTTTATACAGGCATGATAGTATCTTGTATTTCTGTCACCATCAGTGAATTTAGAGGCAGTTGCTATTTGTTTTGAGAAACATTCCTGGTAGCTGATTTGTGCAAGGAGTCTCTCATTAGCATGATGAACCACAAAGTAAGAATTCATCCCCATTTTTAAATCTTCTTCTAGTCTGTGAACTTCTTTTTGGATGGCATCAAGTTGCTCATTGACATTGCCTTTTTGGATGGCATCAAGTTGCTCATTGACATTGCCAAATCAATCTCAATTCAATTTATTTAGATGAGAGGCTAAATTCTTTTACATGAGTCATAATCTGATCCAAGGGTCTGCATCATTGTTAGACTCCCAATTTTTATCAACTTCCTTAAGAAACTCCAGATGTAATGCCCACATATTCTGAAATCTGAAAGGGGTATGAGAAGGTCTGACAGTATCTGTATGGAGCAAAGGATAGGTCTATGATAAGAACCAGCCATAGCAAGGTGTGTGAAAGTAGAGTAAGGAAAAGTTTGAAACCATAAGGAGTTGCCAAGCAGTCTATCCAGTCTTTCCCATAGTGTACCTCTTTTCCAAGTAAACTTAGGCCCCTGAAAGCCTAGATCAAATAATCCAGCACCACTGATGAAGTTGTTGAATTTGGTGTTTGGAGATGGTAAGGAGGTTTTACCCCCTCTTTTTTCATTTGGTGAAGTGATGCAATTAAAGTCACCACCTAAAATCCAAAATGAGTCAATCTGCTGTCCCAATTGTATCAGCTCATGCCACAATTCTTGTTGGTGTCTGGGAAGACTGCTAGCATAAATAAATGAAGCATACCCCACCTGTGCTCCAATAGAGAATTGAATATGAAGAAATTGTTGATGATTAACAAGCAAGGTGCACTAAATTTCAGTTCTGACAAAAAGCCAAATTTTATTATTAGAATTAGCATAAAAAGTAAATTTGGAAAACTTTTTGGTAATATTATGGGGATATTTGGTGACCATAGGCTCAAGAATGGCAAAACACCAAATCGTATGGGTTGTGATGAGATGTTTCAAGCTCTTAAGAGAGGAGGGGTGAGCCACTCCTCTAATATTCCAACACAAAATATTAATCATGAGGATCATTAATATTCCAAAAGGGAATACTAATCACTAATAGGTGGAAATTGAATAGAAGGTTGAGACCTTATTCTAGTTCTTCCTCTATTATAAGTAGAGGTAGAGCCCTTACTAGTCTTAGCCTTCCCTTCATTCTTCAGAGAACTTGTTCNAAATACTAGCATATGTAGCTTTAATCTAATGAGAATCAGTGTGGACATCAATATGAGTGGCCATTGCAAAAGAAAAGAAAACCACAAAGCAAAAAACCAGATCTTCCAGTAGAGGAAAGGGAGGAAGAACAAATTTCAGCAGGCCAACAGAAAACCCAGAGAAGTAAAAACTCCAGCTTAATAGAACAGTAACCCGTCTAAAAGAACTTAAAGCCAGGAAAAAACCAAGGAGATAAAAACACAAGAGGGACTCCAAAGCAAGTGAGAAGCACATCACACATATTAGACAAACTAATTATAACTCAAGGTTGAAATCAAGTCACAACACTAAACCCTGTCACAAAACTATACACACAATTAAAGTTCATAATTATAAAGCAAAAAGCAAAAAAAAGTAAATTAAATTAAATCCACACAATTACGCTAAATATATATAATGTTCTTAAATAGATAGAGAATTTAAAGTCTTCATTTATTACGCCTCTTCTTCAGTGCTTTCTCCTCCTATGATATCTCTCATAGATTGGTAATGAACATATAAGTTATAGTAGGATTGGTACGGAAATTGATCTGTCGAATTTTCTTAGATCCACCCTTTTTCTTTAAACATCTGAACTAACCCTGCTTCAAAAGTTCCAGTGTGAACAAAATATTCTTTCATTCTCCAATCTAAGTGATCAAAAAGGTATTTAAGATCTTCTACTGCGTTCATAATACTCTGAAGTTCCCTTTCAATTTTCTTTAATTTCTTTTCCAAAGTAAGCGAACTTCCAACTGTTGGTGGTATTAATGGAGTTGAAGCATGTGAAGATTGATTCTGATAGTTTCTAATACTTCATTTCTATTTCCACAATAATCCTTATCCATAGGATTCATGGGCTCCCAAGGTAATAAAGTTTTTTCCCAATTTTCATATGGAACTTAAGCTTGAATGCAAATCAAAAAGATGGTAGATGGATGTCAAAGTCCATAAATCGGTCCATTAGCAAGGATACCCATAATATAATTAAATATAATAGATCATGTATCAATGGGTTTTTCCATTTGAATGCAGTAATTTAAGATAACACATTCTTTGGTAACTCTACTAATTTTTATAGTAGGGAGTTATTTTGCAACAATAAGGAAATGTCATCTCTTCGAAATTAGATTAAGTAATGAAACTAACATATCCTTCATCTTGTATCTCCCACATATCACTTTCATCCGTCAAAAGGTTATACACATCTTGCATCAAATCTCATGTAGGAATGAAATTTGTATAACGACATATTAGAATGTTATCTATCATATACAATTCATTAATCCTTGCAGGAGTAAATGGTACAGCCTTACCTCGTATGAAGACAACACCTTGAGTAATTCCATGTAAGTTTGCATAAAACTCTTTCACCACAGGTATGACAACCGTAGACGTAGTGTAACACAGAACTTCCCAAAGCTTTGTAGAATGATTTTATCAATAGGACCAGTAGGATTGATCACTCCATGATTAACAAATCCTCTTTCCTTGATCGATCTTCTCTTCCTAATAACTTTATCGTATAATTTCTATGCATCGAAACTAATAAACTTTCTTTTGTTGAAAACTCCATACCTTAAAGTATTTCTGGAATTGGAAGTCATGGACTCTGAAGGCATCCAAGGACGTTTTAAGGCATTTTTAAACTCGTCCCGGCTATTATTATGAAGTGAAATCATGCCAAAACCCGCCAAAAGACATCTAAAACTATCGAACTGCACTCGGCGCCGTCGATGCTCCCAATTGGCGCTACCGATGTTGATGTCCGTTATCTAGGGCGACGTCGGCGCAAGTGGCCAAAATTGCGATTTTCATTTTTTTATTCAATTTGATTCCAAATTTTCCTCCAATACCAATATTTGACTTAATTTATAATAAATGCAATTGTGTAGGATTATTATCTACTAATATATAAGACACTTAACAAACCAAATAGTAATACATAGCAATATACGTATGGGTTGCCTCCCACAAAGCGCTTGGTTTAACGTTGTCAGCCCGACATACCATTTGCTTAGTTGGGTTGACTTAACATTAAAACTTCTTTAAATTGAGCTATGTGCCCTTCATAATAATGTTTCAAATGATGCCCATTAACTTTAAATATATTTTTAGTGTTAGAATCTTTAGCAACAAAAATTCCATAATGATAGACTTTAATCACTTTAAATGGTCCTAACCATCTGGATTTTAGTTTTCCTGGAAATAATCTCAATCTTGTATTATATAGTAAAACTTCTTTTCTATGTTCAAATTTCTTTTAACAATCTTCCGATCATGCCATATTTTCATTTTCTCTTTATAGATTTTTGCATTATCATATGTTTCATTTCTAATTTCCTCAAGTTCATTGAGTTGTAAAAACCTTTTCTCACCAGCATCCTTTAAATTAAAATTAAATTCTTTAATAACCCAAAATGCTTTATGTTCCAATTCTACTAATAAATGACATGTTTTTCCAAAAATTAATATATATGGGGACATTCTTATAGGAGTTTTATAAGCAGCTTTGTATGCCCATAATGCAGTATCTAGCCTAGCAGACCAATCCAATTTATATGGGTTTACAAATTTTTCTAAAATGCGTTTAATTTCATGATTCAATATTTCTGCTAGACCACTAGTTTGAGGATGATAAGCAGTAAAGAATCTATGCATTATATCATATTTATTGATTAATTTTTTGAATCTCTTATTCCTGAAATGAGATCCTCCATCAGTAATGATTACTCTCGACATTTCATATCTTGTAAAAATATTTTTAATTAAAAATTTAGAAACACTCNGTTGGAATTAAAAAACCTATTTCAAACAATTCTTGGGTAATTCTCATTCACTGTGTTCCAAAGAAAGGAGGAGTGAAAGTTGGAGTAAATGAGAAAAATGAATGAATACCAATAAGACAAGTTACTGGTTGGAGAATTTGTGTAGATTATAGAAAATTA
Organism: Phalaenopsis hybrid cultivar; assembly: GCA_002079205.1. Taxonomy (NCBI): domain Eukaryota; kingdom Viridiplantae; phylum Streptophyta; class Magnoliopsida; order Asparagales; family Orchidaceae; genus Phalaenopsis; species Phalaenopsis hybrid cultivar. The sequence goes on from JXCR01147117.1 coordinate 18,153, forward strand.
AATGCTGACACCAGGAAAGATCACTTTCCTTTACCATTTCTAGATAAAATGTTGGATAGATTGGCTCAGCACAAATATTACTACTTTTTGGATGGATATAACGGGTATGGTCAAATTTTGATTCCTCCTGAGGATCAATAAAAGAGCATTTACAAGCCCTTACAGAACATTTGCTTTTCGTAGAATGTAACATGCATGTAACATTTTAAAGATGTATGATGTCAACTTTTAGTAATTTTATTAAACGTGGAATGGAAGTATTTACGGATGATTTTTTTGTGTTCAAAACTTCATTGGAATTATGTTTAAATAATTTAGAAAATGTTATAGAACTATGTGAAAAAATAAACTTAGTATTAAATAGGGAAAAATGTCAATTTATGGTTGTAGGAGGAATTGTACTTGGGCATAAAATATTTGAAAATGGCATGGAAGTAGAACCGGAAAAAATTCAAGTTATTGTGAAATTACCGCCCTCTTATTACAGTTAGAGGGCTAAGAAGTTTTCAAAGACATGTTGGTTTCTACAAGCATTATATAAAAATCTTTTTCAAAAATTACTAAGCCACTATGTCAACTTTTAGAAAAAGATACAAAATTTAATTTTAATGAGGAATGCAAAAAATGTTTGAATTATTAAAATAAAAACTAATAACTACTCCAATATTAGTTCCACCTGATTGGGAGAAACCATTTGAAGAAATGTGTGATGCTAGTGATTATGCCATTGGAGTTGTTTTAGGATAAAGGTATGAAAAGTTTTTTAAAGTAATATATTATGCTAGTAAACTCTAAATGATGCTCAAATTAATTACACCATGGTTGAAAGAGATTTATTAGCTCTTTTCTATACCTTTGATAAGTTTAGACCTTATTAAATTAGAGTTAAATGTATAGTGCATGCAGACCATTATGCTATCAAATATTTTTTGCAAAAGAAGAATGCTAAAAAAAGGTTAATTAGATGGATACTTCTGCTGCAAGAGTTTTATTTTGTGGCAGTAAATAGAAAGGAAACTGATAATCAAATAGATGATCATTTTTCTAGAATAGAATAAGAAATATTAACTAATTTTACAAAAGAAAGTTTAGAAGCTTTCCTTGATGAACAATTGTATATTATTGATGGAAAGAAAATACTATGGTATGTTAATATAGTAAATTATATTGTAAGTGATATTCGACCACCTGGTATAAAGAATTAACAATTAAAGAAATTTATTCATGATGTAAAATTCTATTTTTATGATGACCCATATTGATATAAACAGTGTAAAGATTTGATCATTAAAAGATGTATTCCTTACGAAGAAACTAAATAAATAACTCAACGATGTCATGATTTTAAAATTAGATGACATTTTGGAACTAGTAGAACGGCACATAAGATTTTGCAAGCTGGATTTTCTTGGCCTACTCTTTTTAGAGATGTTAATGAATATATTAAAACATGTGATCGGTTTCAGTGAGTAGGAAATATTTCTAGAACAAATGAAATGCCTCTGAGTTACACATTGGAAGTTGAAATTTTTGATGTGTGGGGATAAGATTTTATGGGACCATTTATGCCTTCATTTGGAAATTTATATATATTGTTTGTTGTTGATTATTTATCCAAATGGATTGAAGCCATGTTGTACCTAAATGTGATATTCAAAGTTTTTCAAAATTTTTAAATAAAAACATTTTTACAATATATGAAATGCTGAGAGTGATTATAACTGATGGAGGATCCTATTTTAGGAATAAGAGGATCGATAAATTGATTAGAAAATATAAAATCATGTAAAGATTCTCAACTGTTTATCATCCTCACACTAGCAGTCTAGCAGAAATATCAAATCAGGAATTAAAGTGAATTTTAGAAAAAAACTATAAATTCTATAAAATTGGATTCGTCTGCTAGATTAGATACTCCTTTATGGGCATATAAAACTGCCTATAAGACTCCTATTAGAATTTTCCCATATAGACTTATTTTTGGTAAAACANGAGTCTAGCAGAAATATCAAATCAGGAATTAAAGTGAATTTTAGAAAAAAACTATAAATTCTGTAAAATTGGATTCGTCTGCTAGATTAGATACTCCATTATGGGCATATAAAACTGCCTATAAGACTCCTATTAGAATTTTCCCATATAGACTTATTTTTGGTAAAACATGCCACTTACTAGTAGAGTTGGAACATAAAGCATTTTAAGCTATTAAAGAATTCAATTTTAATTTAAAGGATGCTGGTGAGAAAATATTATGACAACTTAATGAGCTTGAAGAGATTAGAAATGGCGCATATGATAATGCAAAGATCAATGAAGAGAAAATGAAAATATTGCATTATCGAAAGATTATAAGAAAGAAATTTGAACCTCGATAAAAAGTTCTTTTATATAATACCAGATTGAGATTATTTCCAGGAAAATTAAAGTCTAGATGGTTAGGACCATTCAATGTGATCAAAGTCTATCATTATGGAGCTGTTGTTAATGAGGATCCTGAAACTAGAAAGATATTTAAAGTTAATGGGCATCGATTGAAACATTATTATGAAAGGCACATGCCATAATTTAAAGAGATCTTGATGTTGAGCATCGTGAATAAACATTGGTACGTCGGGCTAACGACATTAAACCAAACGCTTTGTGAGAGACAACCTATATATATCTTAGCTATTTTTAGTAATTTGTTTTATAATTGCTATAATGTATTAGGATTTGATAATACCTTAGAATACTACACAATATTATATATCATAAATAAAGATAAATGTTGTTTTTGGACGAAAATTTTGAAATAAATTAAACCAAAACAAAAAAGACGTAAATTTGGCTCTGGCGCTGACGACATCAGCGTGGACGCAGACAGTGCCCAATGTGGTTTTGGCAGTTTAGGGAGTTTTTGGCAAACTTTGGAGGGATTTTGCTTTAATATAACTACCTAAGAGCCTTGTTAAATGCAAGAAAACCATTTTGGACGATGAGAGACTTCTAGATTTCAAAATTCATGGCTTCTAATTTCAAAAAAACTTTAAGATATGGGATTTTCAGCTGAAGAAAGTTCATCAGTTTTGTTGCACAAAACTTATGTGACAAATTCATCATGAGAAAGAGACTTATCAAGGAGAGAAGCTTTATCAATCGTGGGTTTAATAACCCAAGTTCCCAAATTGAGGAAATCATAGTACAAAGACGTTGGGAAGTTCTATGTTACACTACCGCTGCTGTAGTTGTTCCTGCGGTGAAAAATTTTATGCTATTCTTCATGGAAGTAACCAGGGAGTTGTCATTGTTTGAGGTAAGTGGGTACCATTTACTCCATCATGAATTAACGATATGCTTTTGATAGAAATCGTACCAATCTATCACTATTCCAATGAAGGATTTGATGTATGATGTGTACTGATTTCTGATGGATGAAAGTGATAATTGGGAAATTAGAGATGACAGGTACGTTAGTTTCTCTGCTTAACAACTAAATCTGATATTTAAATAATGACATTTCTTCATCTCTGTGAAATTACTCAGTACAATGAGAATTAGTAAATTTACAAAGGCAAGTGCAATTTTAATCTATTGTATTCAAATGAGAAAACCCATTGATGTGGGATCAATTATTGTTAAATTTGTTTTGGGTTTGATAATGCATGGGTCTATATATGGAATGGGGCATACTTCTACGATCTTCTTACCTTACAGTCAATCTCATATACCATATGAAAGTTGGGAGACAGTGTTATTATCCAAATGTTGGACATTATCTTGGGTTAACCATCACATGCTTTGACACCCTTAATGTGTTGTACAGTTGGAAGTTCACGAGTTTTGGAGAACAAAATAAAAAAGGCAGAAAGTGAACTTCATAACATCATGAATGCAATAGGAAATATTTCTGATATTTTTTATCACTTATATTGGAGGATGATGGAACAATTTTGTCATACAGGACGAATTGAAGAAGGTTTAGTACAAATGTTCAAGAAGAATGAATGGATCAATGAAAATTTGACTGATCAATTCCCGTACATACCATTCTACAATTTGTACGTGCATCATCAGTTTATAGGAGATACTAGAGGAGGAGATAGTGTTGAAGATGAAGAGGAGTAATTATAGAAGTTAGACTTTATACTGTTTAAAATTATTTATGTTTTGAATGTTTTTTAGTTGGATTTGCCTTGCTTTGAAAATCCTATGAATTTGATTGTGTGTATAGTTTAGTTATCAGCGTTATAGTGTCGTGACTTGATTTTGATGTTGAATTATGGTGTGATTTGCTTTATATACGTGTTAGTGGGTTTGAAAATCTATGTTTGTAAAAATTTAGAATTTCATATATAAAAGTTGTTTTGTGTTGTTTGTAAAAACACTTATTTATGGACTATTTAAGGATGAATATTGTTGTTTAAAAAGACAAATTAGACATTGGAATGAATTGGAAACAATAGAAATTACGAAAAGGCAAAAAATTGAAATTTTCAGCTCTGTGCAAAAACTTGGATTTGAGGGGATTAGAAGACAAAAGAAGTTCGGATTTCTTCTTCTCTTGGTAAGAGCTACACTCTAAACTCAAAATTTTTTTTTCACCAAGGATTTCTCCTACATTGCCGAGATCCGAATCTTTGAAATTTTTGGGAAGATTTTGCGAAAACCCTTTGGCGAAGAACTCTTACTAAATAGATTTAGGTTTAGAACGTTTCATATTGTAATTTTCAGAATTTATTTAGATTTTATCATTTTTCTTAAAAATTGCAATGACACCATTGACGAGCAAAGGAAAAAGGAAATTTGAATATGATGACCAAAGATTCATAAAATTCAAAGCTAACATTCATTATAATGGTGTACTGAATACAAAAAAAATAATTTAGGATTGAGAGTTCAAAAATCTGGGTGGTGAAGTTAAGAGATTTATTCTCGCTTAACAGTCAGAGAACTTCTGTTACTTTACTACCGAGGCTGTGATTGGCATTGTCAAGGAGTTCTATACCAACTTTAGGGAGACTTTTGATGGCCACGTCTATATTCGTGGTAAAATGGTTGAATTCACCTCAAATAGGATCAATGAATTTTATCTGTTGCAGGGAGCATATCACTGTGAGTACAACTCATTCTCTACTATGAAAGAGGCCTTGGATGAAGTTATTTCATTTCTTACTGATGAGAGAAGAGCTTGAAAGGTGAAGAACAACGCTAAGGTAAACTTCCCTGCTTCTATGTTAAATGTAGTATCTAATATCTGACATTACTTTATATCTACCAGAACCATGCCTACATACCACGATAGTGAAGTTACTAAGGATAAAGCCATCCTAAACTTCTGCATCCAATAGATGAGCAGGATATATGTTGGCTCTATTATCTATCAGAACATTCATTCTATTGTTATGGGTAAGACTATTGGTAGGTTAGGACACCCTGCCCAGATTTTCACATTATGTGAGCAATTAAGAGTTGATTTTAAAAATAAGGAGGAAAGGATTGAGCCTCTTAAACCTATTGGACAAGAAAATATTAAAACCTATGAATCTCATGTTGGATGGAGATCAGAAAGTAGGAGTAGGGATATTCCTTCTACTGCTAATACCCCTTCTCTCTAAGGACTTATGGAGCAGATGATGATCCTAGAGGGAGATATCTTAAGGATGGACAGTAGGATTAAAAATTTAGTTGCCATGAATGTCCATAATGATGATTTAATAAGACAGAAGTATGAGTATGATGTTGCATATGATGATGTTATGGTTAGATACATAAGAGGTGACCACTCAGTACAGTTTCCTAGTCACTCTATCTTTACCCCTTATCAATAGCAAAGATTTGATGTAGAAGAAGAAGAAGAGGATGAGTGAAGATGTCTGCTTAGTCAAAATTCTAATCTTTTATTTAGTTTATAGTTTGTTGCACTTTGTTGTTGTTATTGTTTAGTTTGTATAGTGTGATACTTTGATTTGTATTGAATGTTGCATTTTGAACTGTAGTCTGTAGAGCTATTTTTGAATTGAAATTTATTTTAGTAATGTTGTTTGTTTTTATTACTTTGTTGTATTTATTTTTAGTTAACTCTTTCTCAGCAATTTTTTTTATATACATTATATATTATTTAATGTTTTAAGTCTTGTAAATTTTCATATTAGCACCTGCAATATTTCAGAGTTAAGTTTCAAAATCTGAACCTTCAACAGGTGAGTCTTTTCTTTATATATTAACTGTTTTCTTTCACCCTGTATTTTCAGTTTTCATTTTTAATCTTTTTAAAATTTAAGTTTGGGAAGGGGGGAATAAAAATTCCTTTTCAAAGAAAGAAACTTAATTTTATTTATCCTCAATTAGCTATATTTAAAAAAATTTTATTTAACATGACCTTGGTATTAGAGCCTAACTTTAGATAATTATATTTGTGTTTTTAAAGATATAGTTAGCTTAAGTAAAAATTTTCAAGGATAAAGGTTAATTCTAGAGATTAAGGTATTTGGTATGAGGGAATAAGACTATGTTTTTTTCATTTTAAGTAAAGGAATTTGTATTTTTAAAGTATTGAGAATCTTAGAGTTTCATGTAAAAAGAAAAGATTGAAACTGTATAAAAAATCTTCAAAGCTAATATGAATTTTAAAGAGTGAAGGAATGTGAAAAGTTTTTAACTTTAAGAAGAGGATAGTGAAGTTTAAAATTATTAAAGGCTATCCAGATATAGTAATCCTCACATGAAAAATAAAAAGAAAAGCAAAAAGAAAAAGAAAAAAAAAAGAAAGAAAAGGAAAGAAAAATATGTGAGGAGAAGTTTGAGGAGATGCCTAATAAAAAATTGGCTTCACTTGAATCAACTTAAGGAAGAAGGCTTAACTACATTCTCTAAACTTGTATTTAAGTATTTGCATATTTACTAGTAAAGTTTTCATGAAGTTCTTTTTCATATGGATTTTCTAAGTGGCTTTAATATGACAATTTGTAATTTTCATTGAAAAGAATAGAGAATCAAAAATCTTAGACTTGACAGCTATATATTCTTATACCTTTAGTATTAACTTGAGTTATTTTAAATTTTTCTTAAGTTATGCTATGAAATTTGGTAGACCAAAATATGGAAATCTAGAAGTTAAACTCTTTACCATAAGTCATATTTTTATGTAGTTGAGTAACTTGAGGACAAGTAACATTTATGTTTGGGGGACTTTGATGCACCAAAAATATATGCATTTTTAGACCTATATTTTATACTCATTTTTTTGTGATATTACGCTTTAAGGAAAGGTATTTTTCATCTTTTATTGCAGGTTGATGATTTTTAGCACTTGGAGCAAAAAGGAAGCAAAACAGATGAAATTTGGAGTCAAAATGGCGTTTTTGAGAGAAATACTTAGCGTCGATGATGCTAGCATGGACGCCAACAACGTCAACCTGAAGGAAGGAGTCCAGAATAGTGGGGGAGACAATTGCACCATTTTATAGAGAGCTCCAAATTAAATTCGGGCCACTGGCGTCGACTACACCAATGTTGGTGTTGGGCGAATTTCTAGAAGATTTGATAAATATGGACTCTTTTTGAAAGGTTACTTAACACATCTCTTAGAAAACCAACATAATGCTCAATTTAGAGTTAAAATTGATTAGAAAAACAAGTCCCTTAGTGTCTCATCATTTTACACTAGTGTTCCATTATGTGTATTGCGTAGCGCGTTGAGTCAAAGAGTTAGATACGTTGTGTTTGTTTATTATTGTTGTAGAAAATTTCTTTTATTTATGAAATTCTTATTTTGATGTATCTTCATAATGATTTCTGAGTAGAATTCTTTTTCTTTCTCCCTAATCTGAGATATGGTTAAATGAAGAGATAATTTGGATGTGTCATTTTAAAATATTAAATTAAATTGTGATGATTTTTTTCACCTTGTTCTTAATTTATTTTTCAATATGACCAATTGAAATGTTAAAATTGTTGCAAAACTTACGATCCGGGAAATAGAGTATGAGTTCTACAACAAAGTGAGAATCACATTCGATTCCATGAAGGAGTGTTTCGTTCATGGAATTGAGTGCAAATAAATAGGAAATTATACATTACCGGGTGAAGAATTGGAGATTTTAGGGTGACAGACTAAAATCCCCAATTTGGTCTTAGTTTTTAAGAACTAAAGCGAGAGTTAGCCATCAGAGGAAGAGAAGTGAGAGTCCTAGAGTGAGAGCTAGTATCCACCCAGCTTAACCATGAATTTAAAGAATAAACCTAAGATTAGCCAACGATTCTTTATAACACTTGAGTGAGGATAAAACTGCTACTATTTGACACAATTCAAATTCAAACCATTTACCTTTCTCATTTAACCAAAAACTCATTGTAGTGGGAAATTTTCTTTCTCTTTTTTGATAATTTTGTCACAAAAATATAAAGATAGATTAGTAGTAATTGGTTAACTTTGCTTTACAGTTTTGCTAGTGGTTGGTAATTTTGTTCTGATAGCACCCCAAACATTTTCAATTAGTGTAGTAGAATTTCTTTATTGTTGTGAATTTCCTAATTTCAATTTCCATTGCGAGTTCACACCTTCCTCGTGGGATCAGTATTTGGAGCTTAATCAAAAAGTCTTTTATTGCTTGATGAATCTGAACAATAATTGCTTCAATGTCTTATTAAACAATATCAAATCAAGTTTTGACACCATTGCAAAAAAGAGTTAACTTTATTAATTTTACACATCTATAATTTTGGGATCAACTTGTTTCGATCACAGGCCATTATTGTTAAATATTTCTACAAATTCATCTATATTTCCTCCTAAATTTAGGCATTTCAATGTTTGGTATGAACACCAAGATTTTCTAAGAGTAGTTCAAGATGTCTGGGCTAGTATTGATGTGCACCCAAATTAGCAAAAAATTTGGCTCTTACACAAGAAAGTCATGAAGGTTTTAAAAACATGGAACTGGGAAATTTTTGGGCATCTGTTAGATGATGACAAATAGGCTGAAGAGAGGGTGGTAATACTAATGCTGTTATGGATAGTGGGACTACTTTTGAGGAGGATCTGATTGAAGCTAACGAGAACCTTATGTAAGCAATCCACTGGGACGAATTGTTTCATAGGAAAAAACCAACAAACATCAAGTTTAATAATTATGATAGAAACACAAAATATTTCCATGCCTGTATTAAATTTGGATAAAAAACTATTGCAATCTTTCAAATCAAGAATTTGGACAGTAACTAGTAATAGATACTAATCTCATAGCGTAGAGTGCTATGGAGTTTTTTTTAATATTTTATGAACCAGTCTGAGGAACATCCTACAGTTGATTCTACTCTTTTTGCTGATTGATATGGCAAATGCCTGAGGAAAATGAAATTTGGGAAGCTCTGAACTTAATAGATAGCAACAAAGCTGTTGGGGTACACATATTCACATCTAATTTCTATTAAAAATTGTAGCATATCATAAAGTAAAATGTCGTACCATCAATACAAAATATTTTCCATGGTGATGATCTCCCTAAGTATTTTTCTACTTCCAAAATAACCTTAACCCCAAAAGATGACAACAAGAAGAGTTGGGACCAGTTTAGATCCATTGGCTTAAATACTAATCTCTCCACGATTATCAGAAAATTATTGTCCAAAGGCTCCTAACAATGCTTTCACATTTAATTGCACCAAATGAATCAACGTTCACAAAGGGAAAATATATCACTAATAATATTTTACTCACAGAGGAACTCCTTAATGACTTGGCAGAAAATGCAGAAGGGGCAATCTTTTATTCAAACTAAACCTTAAAAAATCATATGATTCTCTTAGCTGGAATTCATTAATTTAGGTGCTTAAAGCCAAGGGAATTGATGAGAATTTATGTGAATTGATCAACAAATGGCTTAGGAACAGCTTCTAGAAATTTTGTTTTAATGGCTAATCTCACAAGCTCTTTCAAGCTAATAGGCGCATAAAACAAAGAAACCCCCTATCTCCTTATCTATTTATACATACAATTGATTATTTATCTAGGATCTTGAACTTAACTCAACAATAACACAGTTACATGAGGTATGCAAACAAAAATTCTTGTTGAATAAGTCATTTACTTTATGCAAATTATGTATTCATTTTCTTCAAAGGATCCAAATAAAATGTAAAGAAAACTTTCAAATTTTTAGATAATTTCCAAGAATTATCTAGCTGACAATTGAGTCCTTGAAAAATGTCAAGTAAACATTAGTAAAAATGTCAATAGTGCACAAAAGCAGTTGTTGACCCCATTTTTGGTTGAGGTTTAGTATTTTCCTCTTTAGTAGCCTAAGGTCTAGCCATAGGATTTTCCTATTGACTATTCTTAGAAAACACATGGAACCCTCACCATTAGAAATTCTACACTCTTCTCTACTCAACTTGGAATTCCACATAAGGAACCCTCACCATTAGAAATTCTACACTCCTCTTTACTCAACTTGAAGTTCAACATATTAGCACCCTAACCACTAGAAATTCCAAACTCTTCTCTACTCAACTTGAAGTTCAACATGCTGGTCTCAACCTCTAAATACTTAGTAGGTGTGGTCACTATAAGGGAAATTCAAGATGAGTCACCCTTAGGACTGTTGGACTTTAAGGTTGACTCTGGGTGTTGGTATAGAGCTGAGGCACTCTCTAAACTTATCTGCACCCACAATCACTCACAACCCTGAACTCAAATTTCTAGCCTAGGTCCCTTAATCTTTTGGGANCATAGAGGACCCAAAATGGGGTTTCTATTGGTCCATGGCTTACTGATGGTAGTTGGCACTCCAACTCCACCGAGATACCCAACCTACCCTTTTGCCCCTGAGCACCCCAAATTACCTAAACACCCTTGAAAACCCAAACTTTGCTAAAATTCCCAAGTGTACCCAAAATACCCAAAATTTGATCAAAATTCATTTCAAACCTTTTGAAAACCTCCAAATTATCCAAAATTACCCAAAATCTCCAAACATGGCCAAATTACCAAAATACCCCTCCATAGCCCAAAATCCCAAAAAGTCCCAGAAAATCTCAATAAATTCCAAATATTCCCAATTACAGTTCTCTCAACTACCACAATACCCAATTTGGCCAATTTAACCATCTTTAACCAAAATCCCTAAATTTGCCTTTAAAGATCCAAATTTCCCTAAATCCAACTCAAATGTCCATCAATTTGATCTCAATTGACCCTAGTTTCAATCCTAAACTCTAATTCACTTTTGATATGACCAAACTAAACCAAATCCAAGCCTAATTGGCCCATGATTTGAGCCCAATTTTGAGTTAGGTTAAAACCCCAACTTTGGCCACATGACCTAATCTCACCAAATTGAACCCATAGCCTAGTCAATTGGCCCCAATTAATGTTGAAAAATCTTGATAACATTCCTATACATTAAAATCAACCATAAATTGGCCTTGTTGAAGCCTCAAATCTATTTGATTTTGGTCTAAATTCAAAATTCCCAAATTTAGCCCCAAATTGGCTAAGTCTCCAAATTTCACTCAACTGATATCCTTAACCTCCAAATTGGCATCCAATTCATGTTGAAAAATCTTCACGAGGTCCCTATTGACCATTTACAATAATAAATTTGGACTTAGCCCAAGGCTAACCCAAGCCTAGCTCAACATGACCAAATTGATTAAAGTTCAAAATTCTCTCAAATTGAGCTCAAGACCACTTCCATCCTTCACCAAAATTGTTTCTTATGATCATTTACACCAAATGCAACAATTAATTGGCCCAATTGACATGGCTAGCCTAGACCAAACCCAAGACTTGGTCATTTGCACCCGTTTGGACCCATGCACTAAATGTGACCTAACCACCATAAAGTCACCAACCTAACTCCACCCTAGCCATTAGTTGGACTTAGTGACCAGTCCAAACACCATGAAACAACCTAAATCATGCCATGAACCAAAGGTCCCCAAAATTAAAGGATATTATTTCGAAAAATCCATGTGCTTAAGATATCCTTACCAAAATTAGGTATTATTGCACTAAATTGCTGTGACATATTCCCCTGGATTCCCTGAGCTCCTAGCCACCTCCCCGTGGCTAGCTAGCCAGCCTAGTGGCCGGAAAAGCTCAAAATCGAGAGCCATCCCCATGGCAACTCACCCAAAATCAAACTTAGAGGCCAGCTCATCCAAATCTAATTGAAGAGCTCCTCTATCCTCAACCTAAGCACCACAATGCACCCAAACCTGTGCCCTGAGAGCCACCCCATGACCATTTTTATAAAAACTCACCTCCATGGCCATGGGAGGTGTGCCAGATTTTTCTCAAAGAGAGCCTCCCAAATCACTCACAGTGCTTCCTTGAGATCTCCACAACCATTCAAATCACTCCACTAACTTGATTCCCCCTGTATAACCCTAATTTTGAGCTTAAAAATTAGGGCAGAAACAGGACATCTCTCAAAACTCCACCAAACTTCAATTGCTTGTGCCCACACCTTCACAACAGTAAGAGAAGACAAAGCCCCATCAAATTGCCCTATGAAATAGCTTCCACCATAGCTCTAGACCAACACCTGAAATCAAGCTTGGTCGAATTCATACCTAGGCCTTACACCACAACAAGAGGCTTAATCCCTAGCCTCCTTGGACCCCAACGAATGTGTTGAGCGCCTTTGATTGAAGCCCCCCCTTCTCAAAGCAAAGGTTTAAAACTTCTCCTCCTCTTGAGCCTATTTTGTTTCTCCATTTACTTGAGCTTGATTTCATGACACATTAACCGTATGGATGTGTACGCCTCACTAAAATGAGCATTTTAAAAAAAATTTCTGTTAATTTGGTTGAAAATTGAGAGAGATCATAAGCCTTGAAGGTGGATGCCTCTCGGCCTAAGCTATTGGGGATGATGACCACGTGTTGTCTGATCGCGCGTGTATCTAATGGATGGCCAAGATGAAGCCGGACAATGCTTCTTTACATAAATAGCGGGACGCGTGGCTACTGGTGTGGACGACAGCGTCAAATAAGAGTGCGCCGCATGGAGTTTCGGAGCTGCCTAGGATCTACATGGTGTCGCGTGGATAAGTAAAAAAATAGGGCTTTTTCTATTTATTTAAACTCCCTAAACTTCAAAAATCTATAACTTTGTGTACAAAAATCACAAAAAAAAAATAAAAATACCTCCTTACACAGTGAACAGAGGAGAATAATGTGGAATAAATTTAAATCCATTTGATGCATAAAATATTTTTAATCAATTAAAAACTGTTTGGGATCATTTGATTCTCCACGCATATTGATACATCACCTTGACTTGAAATTTTGGCATATTGTAGCATCTGTCAAGGGAAACATCCTCTAATTTTTCCAAAGTTAGAGAAGGTTCTTATACAGAAATCCATATTTTTTAAGTTCTTGCACATTATTTCCTTAAAAGAATCATGGAAATTAGCATATTGATTAGAAAATTCTAAGAAAATTTTGGAAGGTCCACCATGGCCAGAGAAGCTTTTGGAAATAAATTCATGGGTCAAGTCATTTAAAATGCACTTAAATTTTACAAACACTAAATCACAAAAAATAATTAATTTTGAAAAATATAAACATTTAAATGACTTGATTTTTGGTCTCCACTGTGGCTTATGATCCAGAGAACTCACTATAAAAATTTCAAAATATTTTGAGTTCATTGGATAACTTAAGTTGATTTTTAAAGATAAATATCAATTTTGACACTTAAATGAATTTTAAAAAATTAAAATATAACTCAAAAAATTATGAAACTTAGTTTTTTGAGTTCTCTGTGATCGGGATATTTTATAAAAAAAAAATAATATTTAGAATAAAAACTTGATTTTTAGCCTATTTTAAATATTTAAAAATTCATAAAAAACATAAAAAATAACAAAGTTCATGAAAATATTCTAAATTTCTTCCTAATCAATTAGGAACAATTATAATATTTTTTCTGATTTTCTAAATAAAGATATTGAATTTCAAAGCTTAAAAATAATTTTTAAAGGCTAAAAATGAGTTTTCACTAAAATAATTCCAATAAATCAAATAAAAATCAAAAAAAATATAAAATTTTCTCCTCTAGGTTCTCTAACCTCAAAGAGATGTTCAAAGACACAAAACTTAATTTTCATCATTTAAAATATTTTATTATTATTAAAAACCCAGAATTTAAAATAATTATGATAAATCATAGAGAATTAAAAAAATCCTGAAATTTGGTCCAAAGGCTTCTCTGGTCTAATTATACCTCTAGTAAAATTTTCAAAGGATTAAAATTTACGTTGGTCAAGTTAGGAATTTTCTTTGAAAAATCCTATTTTTGCATGAAAATAATTATATAAAATAAATTAAATTCTGAAAAATCAAAATTTCTCCTCTAATGTCTTAACTAACCCATGAATGAGGTAGGATAAAAATTTCAAAGTCACTTGAATTGAATTTGACAAATTATGAAGTGTTAGAGCCTTAGGGGCAAATGTGTAATTTTGGACATTGGAATTGAATTTGACAAATTATGAAGTGTTAGAGCCTTAGGGGCAAATGTGTAATTTTAGAAATTTAGCTTTAATTAAAGGCTTAAGTCAAGGAAGGAAATGGGCAACATCTGATCTTAATCAATTTATTTGATGTTTGGAACTCAAGGGGTTAATTGGTAGAAACCAATCTCACTTTCTTAATTAAGTTAATAAATTTCTAAATTCATTAAAATTTGGAAGTTTATTAAAATTAAATGATCCTGGACTTAGGGGTATAACTTTTGAAGCGAGGGGGTTAATTGGTAGAAACCAATCTCACTTTCTTAATTAAGATTAATAAATTTCTAAATTAGAGTTAATTGGTAGAAACCAATTGCACTTTCTTAATTAAGATTAATAAATTTCTAAATTATTAATTTTGGAAGTTTATTAAAATTAAATGATCCTGGATTTAGGGGTATGACTTTTAAAGTCAATAATTAATCAATTTAATACCACTATTTTGATTCTCAAATAAAAATTCAAATTATGAATCATGAACACTTAAAGCTTAACCTTTTCAAAACTAATTAAGACACTCACCTAGGTCTTAAGGGCATAGTGGTGACTTAGGCCAAATCAAAATTGACTAAATGAGGATTAGAGAAATAAACATAACATAATCAAACATTCTTGAAACACCACTAAGCCTAATTAAAAAATTGTCTAAGTGTTCATGTTACACCAACTTGCCCTTTAGGGGAATTCACTCACATAATTTTCAAATTAAATGATAAATGATAATTACCCCTTTCTCAGGGATAATTAAGACATCAATGTTCACTGAGCTTTACAAGTATTCACAGGATGAACCATTAAGCAACATAATAAGTTTAAATGGACTTGAGGCTTTTCACCAGTTGGTGAGAGGGAGGCATGGACCTGCTTTCTCCTCCTAACTTGGTTGGATAGCTCAATAATCTATTAAACTTAATATACCTTGCTCAATGAAATCATCCTTAATTAAACTCTTAAGGACTCACCAAAATACAACTAAATTTAATATACTTTGCTCAATGAAATCATCCTTAATTAAACTTTTAAGGACTCACCAAAAGAACATAGAGTTAGGAAAACCACCAGAACTTTACTTTTCCTACTCTCCATAAATGCCCTCATATGCATTTTTAAGTTTCAGGTGGTGGAACGAGAAGACTCGCCAGGTACGCTTTTACAGTTTATAGTACTGTCTTTCTTGTGTCTTTTCCTTACATGCTTTATGCTTACATTTACCTACATGTATGAAAACAACATAAACTTGCATGTTAACCAAAACCAAAGCCCAAAAATAAAACTAAAATCAACCAAGATAAAATCAACTGCCACAACATTCAAAATATAAAACAACTCAAAATTTAATCACAAATATCACAGAAAACTATTGTTGCAACTAAATTAAGATGTCTCTATCGGATGATCGGGAATCCCTCGGAGGAGGTAACCTACCACAACTTCAACTAAATTAAGATGTCTCTATCGGATAGAATCCCTTAGAGGAGGTAACCTACAGTTGCTAACAAGGCTTCCCACGGTTTAAATTAAATTATGGAACTCAGGGAAACCTACGGTTGCTAACGAGGCTTCCCACGGTTTAAATGAAATTATGGAGCTGATTAAGTTGGGTTTAGTAAGTTCATTTGGACTGAGTGAATCCCACAACTTCAACTAAATTAAGATGTCTCTATCGGATGATCGGGAATCCCTCGGAGGAGGTAGAGGCTTCTCACGATTTAAAAAAATTATGGAACTCATTAAGTTGGGTTTGATAAGTTCATTTGGACTAAGTGAATCTTTAAATGAAATTATGGAACTCATTAAGTTAAGTTTTTTAAGTTCATTTGGACTAAGTAAATCCAATAGAAAATAGTGATGCTGGAAAGACGGAACTATAGGATCCTAATCGGTGTCGCTCTAATCAACTTTAATATGCCCTCATAAAATTTAAAGAACTTCAACCATAGGGCCACCTGATTTGATATTATAACTTGACACACTAGATAACTCAAACTTGTCGCGGCAAGGAGCTTGGAGCTAGCATGGTGGGCAGCACGGCCATCTTCAACAGCAAAACCTGTCTTCCCCAGCTAAACCAATCTTCCTTCCTTAAACTTAAACAATAAAGCCATAGAACTTTTAGGTTGCTTGCTTATGAAACGTACATCCTCACATCATCTTTAGGCCTTTGCATAGCACTGCTATACAATATAAGCCCTAACTCGTCTTAGGATTCCGAGGTTGTCGTTTGTCACGACCTAAATCCTCAAATCTTCCAGGTTATTTGTCTGATTGTTTCACACGATTATAAGCCCTAACTAATGAAATTAGCAGATAAAACACTTAAATTTTTCTCCTCTAAATTCAAACCAAACATTAGGATAGCTTGGGAAGTCACTGAGGTTCTCCTCTAGAATCCATGACATCCCCTAGTTCTTCCTCCTTTCAATTCTACAATAAAATGTTCCAAATTTGAACCAATCTCCTTTCACACCTCTACGTCCGACTTCATTAAAAAGTCCTACCCTTTGAAATTTCTTGAAGATAATATTTCCTGATTTTTATCGAGAGACTTCTTAAGTGACTTTGGTCATTTAAGATGTAATTAACTATAGGGGCTTGCCCTTATAGGAATTTCTTAGGTGACTTTGGTCATTTAAGATGTAATTAACTATATGGGCTTGCCCTTATAGGAAGAATGTCCGAACCCAGCTTAATATAAACCCTATTTAATCCTTTATATTAAATAGGGGAACTTGTCGGAAAATATAAACGTTTCACAGATCGAACGGACGTCATACATTCCTTAGTTTATTTGATTGAGCCTCATCCTCAAGTCTTGTGTTTATTCTTCGGGATAGATACAGGATTTGAGGAACATTGCTCTTTCATTTTAAACTATGAAAAATATGAGGTCAGTTTGATTTCATACTTCAACGTCTTTCCGAAGTGGGCGACGGAATTTCGATTCCGGAGACTGACAACTTCTTACGGGCAACTCCCCACAAACCCCCAAAATAGCGTCGACAGCAGTGGATCGAAGACTTCTCCAATTATTTAAAGGTAGAAGATTACAAAAACAATATGATGAAGTGGTTAACAAATTGTTAATAAAATTTACTGTTGGACATCCTCCTTTCTTTCTAATGGTAGCGGAATCACTTTAATTAAGAGCATTCTAACATCATTCCTAATGTATAATTTGCAAATGATTAAAATAAAAAGAAGCACTCAGAAAGTATTGAATGTCATGTTGAATATGATCTCAAGGGCTTGCCAACATAAATAAATGCACTGGAAGAGTTTGACCAAGCTTTGAAATCCTACCGATGCTAGTGGTTTGGGATTCAAGGGTTTTCATGAACTTAGTCAATTTTTCTTTTGCAAACTCTGGATGAAAGTTAGAAGTAGGACACTCTCTTCGCATGATTTCTTTTCAAGAAATATTGTTCTAGAGAGCATCCTCTTGTGGTGTAACAAAAAATGGAGGACTCCAGATGTTGAAAAAAATTGTTAAAGGTAAGAGAACAATCTGATGATTGTTATATATGGGATGTTGGGGAGGGAAATATTGACTTCTGGCTTGATAACTAGCTTTTGGATGAGAAATGTAAAAGTATAGAACAGAGAGTGGATTCCTTTTCTATCTCTTTTAAAAACTATTGGAATAACAACTGCTTGGATATAAATGTGATTGTTAATTTGGTTAGCCTTGATAAATGCAAGATGATCATTCAGCTCCCTATTTGCAATAACAAAAAAGACAACACTATCACCTCAAAATCTAGAATTCATTCTCTCTCCAAATTCATTTACAACCAAATACATCGATTGCTTAAGGAGGAATGAGTGATAAGAGTGTGGAATAAGTGGTTAAGAACTTTTATGACCATTTTTGTTGGAGATATTTTCATATTATTGTACCTTCTGATGATATATTAAAGCTTAAAGGTCTTAGATACCGATAGTGTTGTTTATTCTATAAATAGGAGGAGGAATTACTTAAAGTTATTATGTTAGACTGTTCCTTATCCAAAAAGGCATGGCATCAAATTATTTCATCTTTAAAGGTGGGGAATTTGAAGAGTAAATGGAAGTCTTTACAGGACTACTAGCTAGATGGGAAGAGTAAAAATGATGAGTTGATTCCATGCATTACTTTCTGCTTGTTCTGGATGGTCAGAATTAAGTTCAAATAAGAGTGAATGACAAATCATAATACAATAATTATAAATATAATGACCAATATATAGAACATTAGTATATCATACAACCATAACATCACTAGCATGGATTCTATTCTTCTTTCTACTATTGGGACTACACCTAGATACAAAAATCAGAAATTTTTTGGAGGAAGCCAAATACACCTTGGATGAAGGTCAACACTGATGGTAGTTACCACACAAAAAAAGTTGGCATGGGAGGGATATTCAGTATGCTTTGGTAAATGTTTTTATTTTTATCCTCACCTATCATGGTTGACAATGCATTACAAGTGAAGTACAAATTGTTCTATGAGCTTTCAAAATTTTTGTTTGGTCTAATTGGGTTAATATACATTTGAAGCTAGATTATGAGATCTTGATCCATGTCCTCACCAATCAAATTGAAGCCCTTGGAATATTATGTATTGGACAATTCAAATCAAACAAATTGCAAGCACCATTCATACCATATGGAGTTTAATCCCCAGAGAGGCAAAATCAATGTGCCAACTACCTTGTAATGTCTAGGTTTCTTCTAAATGCTTCCTTGATCAATAATACTCGTCCATCCATGTTAAAGCTATTGGTACATGGGGATCTTTTACCCATGCTCTTTATAAGATGCAAAAAATATTAATTTTCATTAGGTGCTATTCATTTTGGGATATTTACAATTCATCTAGTAGCTATCCCGGTGATATTAGCTTTATTGCACATGGGAGGTGTTATATGCAGCTCGAGATTACTTGTGCTCTACCTTGTTTTATGGTTGTATTCGGACCAACCATGGCTGGTTATTGTCGTTGTAATATGGTTGTATTGGAGCTCCGTGGTTGCATCAATGTTATGTTGGGCGTACTGAGATTGTTTGCTGGTGTTATTTGTCATGTGGAGCTATTGTCCTTCAGACCTCGGGTGGTATTGCAGTGGAACTACAGTTGTATTGGAAAAGACCGCGACATCTTTTTTTGTGTTATTTGGCCTTTTGACATTGGTGTTGTTGAAGGCAATATCATGGTAGTATTGGTCTTATTGCGGGCGCTATTGTTGGTTGTTTGCTTGTATTTGATGCGGATACTATTTTGGTAGTGTTATTAGGTGTATTCGTGTTATTTCTTTATGAAGTTATTCATTAGCCGAACGTGGGTGTTTTTTGTCATGGTACCGTGGTACTATTAGGGCTAGCTGCAGAAATAATTTGGTGTTATTTGGCTTTTTTCCTGGGTTTCATTATAGGTGGTACTAAGGTGGTATTGCGGTTTGTCGCAGCTACTTATTGGTGTTATTTTGCTTTGGTGCCGTGGGTGCATTTGCTATATGGATACATTCTTTTTTTTGGAGTTTCTTACCACTTTTTGCAGTATAGATGTATTTTTCGGAGGTATTTTATGTATTTGAGTACTTGTATACCCAGGGTGTGGATCGTAGGGACCCACTTACTCTCACCCTTGTAACCCTCCTTTTTCTTAATATTTTGGCCTACACTTTTTCTTAATATATATGTATGTATATATACCTTAAGACTGCATTCGTGAAAATATCGTTGACAATGTGATCAACGCTTGAAATATTGGTTACCACATTAGTTTTAACGTAAAGAAAACAACAATCAAAATTATTTTGATTTTTCTCCATTTACCGATGAGTTTACCCGCAAATCACTCGTCCATGTTACGAGTCGCAGACGTGTTTCAGTTTGATATAAAATCAGTTATTCGTGTTTAAGAATTAAATCTTACGTGTAATGCTAAGACCAAAATAAATCGCAAGCAACTTTGCCCACGTGAAAGTCTGTCTTGGTCAAGCCATACTGTTCCACACAATTTTCTTGGAGATACTATTCCTTTTTCTTACCTCATAAACATTGTTGAAAGTCTGCACTCCCTTGTCAAATTAACTGATGTCATCTATGAACCATTTTTCAACATTGTTTAATCTAGAAGTGCATTAAAGAGCAACTTGCTCACTCTGACAATGGATAAGATGAATTTTGCATAATAATTAGCAACCTTAGAATTATCCTATTTGGATTTATCGGATTAGTTAAAAAAAAGTTACTTGGATGTCCAAAGATGAAAGGCGAAAAAAGGGTGCGTTAAAAAGTCAATATTGAGACATTGAATAATATTATAAAAGAAGTGTTCCGTAAAGTTTTTTTTCTTTGAAAATTTACTTTTCTCGAATGCAGCCTTCCCCTAATATTAACTAAAAATTTAAAGTAATCATTTGCCCTGCATCGAAACGCCGGGCGTATATCACGTTCCAACTATTAAAAAATATTACATCAGGACTCGACACATATAGTTACGTGCGGAGTCGAATAAAATCACACCACATGAGAATATTCCCGGTAATACAACTAACACAGAAAAAGATTCCCCTCGTGTTATTCATGTGCTATTGTGTTCTGAGAATATTCCTGGTGTTATAATAACATAATAACACATCATTAACACTTAAATAACACATAATAACACCTGAATAATACGGGAAGAATATTCTCCTGTGTAATCGGGTCAATTTTTTTTTTCTCACATTCATGAATATGACGTGATTTCATTGGACTCCGCATGTAACTCTAAGTACCGAGTCCAGAGTCCGACTCTAATATTTTTTCTCAGAATAGGGTGGAGAAAAGTAAATATAATTGCCGTTCCCCTAAAAAAGGTATAATTGTAGGGAACTTTTCCGTTGTCAGTTCCCGAAATGACAAACATTTTTGTTTGAATTTTATTCATTTATTTGTGAAATTAAATGAGATTAGTAAACATAAAACTATTTAACTACAATATGCGTAAGCCAGTGACCCTACATGGCTTATCCAAATAAGACATTAAAGCGTATACGAATATTGATTCGGGGATAAAAACGTGAAATATTTTGATTTTCATTTTAAATGTTGTCCTGAGATAATAATATTTTATTTATTGTAAAGTATAGCCAGTTTTTCGTAATATTTGCCACATTTTAGTCAGCTTGGTATGTCGGTATTTTATAGCCACTTCTTGAATTTTTTTTTCTTTGTTTTTCTAGGTTTTCTCTTTGTTCACATGACGGAGCTATTCAAGAATTGAGCCATGGTAGTTGATGGAGAGATTATTGCGTGCGGACACTGCATGCATCTCTACATGCGGTGTTCGATCCTGGCCGTAGATCACGGTGATTTACGGTCAGGATTATTTCCGTTTTAAAAATAAAAAAAAAAAAATTTTAGGTGGGGCCCACCGAAATACATCAGGACCGTAAATCATGTGATTTACGGTATGGATCGGCGTCCGCACGCAGCACGCAAGCTGC
>JXCR01147117.1:40956-123587 GCA_002079205.1 Phalaenopsis hybrid cultivar
CAACCCACATAACGTAACTTCCCGATTTGGACAGATTCTTCCGCTTCGCTTCGCTCTGCTCCGCTTCGTTCCAGCGTCTGTCCTTATATGGTATATGAGTCATACCATAACAAATCTCCACCTTGGCAAATATCCAGCCCCTTAGGAGAAAAGATACCTGAGAGTTACACCTGTACCAATGTGGGTTGGGCCACCGTACTTTTGCTGCGCCCACGCTGATCTCAACCCACTAAATTCCAAGAAACACAGCTCTTTAATTCCAAGAGACTTCTCTTCATTCCAAGAGACTCCAAATTCTGGTATTATGAGTCATATCTAACAATTCTCCACCTTGGCGAATATCCAACCCTTTAGGAGAAAATCTCCACCTTGCGAATATCCAATCCCTTAGGAGAAAATCTCCACCTTGCGAATATCCAGCCCTTAGGAGAAATATCTCCACCTTGCGAACATCCTGCCCCTTAGGAGAAAATCTCCACCTTGCGAATATCCAGCCCCTTAGGAGAAGAAAAGCCATGGAGTTTCTTATGCACAAATGTGGGTTGAAGCACTTTTCTTGTTCGCGCCAGCACCTCGGCTAAACTGCTGTCCCGTGAGCGAAACCCTTTGCGAAATACCTCCGCGAAACCTTTGTTCGTGAAGAATCGCGTCTACTCGCTCGCCAGCACCCTACCGAACTCCACTTGTCGCAAACTCCACCTGCGACGAACTTGCAAACTCCGCTGGTCGAACACCACCAAACTCCTCTGTTTGCAAATGCTCCTGTTTGCGGTAACTGCACACGAACTCCTGTTCGCGAACTTCACCTCGTCTAATGCCGCGAAGGTTCATGAACTGTAGCGCCTCGAAGTCGCGACGCTGCCTCTACCACGAACTCCCTGAAGCATAACTCGTTGAACTGCCGCAGCACTTTACCCAAACTGCTTCGCACATGTTCGTTCCCGCGAGCCCGTCTACCTTGCGAACAATTTTGATCCTGCCACAAATCTCCGCAGATCCAACAGAGGAAATCCACCAAAAGAAAATATTTCGTGTCTCAAGTAAAGGAAAGAAAATCACACTCCAATTACTCCGCTCTGCTTTCCTTCCAATTTTTTTTTTTGGTTCCCTATTTTTTTTTTTTTGCGTCTTTTAAGAAAATCTAAAAAATATATTTTTTTCAAATTTCTTCCCTGTAGATAAAGGAATAAAATTAGAAATTCCTTAGCGATTTCCGCCCAGATTACCAACAAATCTTTTGAATCAGCTTGGCAAATAAAACAACAGTAGATGAAATGGCCTCCAAAAAAATTTCCTTTCAAAACGCAAGGAAGCAAAAGGAAAATCAATACCGTAGAAATATATGATTCCTTTGTTCCCTTCTCCTCCGCAGAATATTCCAGAGCAGAAAAGGAAAGTTCCGAATTTTTTTATTGCCCTTCGCTCCTTCCCTTTTCTGGATCCCGCCTGCACTGTTCCCTTCCTTACACTGTTCACTTTTGCGAGCGCCGTGATCCCCATGAACAGGAACAGTGCTCCGGCGTCTGTGTTCCTTCCGTTGCACCGCGATCTTCCTTATCTTGCGCCAACAGCAACCGCAGTCACGACTTCACCTGTGCGCCCGTCGCCCAGGAGTCCTCCACACGCGAACTCCTATATCGCGAACCAAACCATCACAAACTCCTGTGAACTTTGTCGAAGCCAAACTCCGAACTTCACCTTCGGCCTGGAGCCCGAATCCTTTGCCCAAATTCCAAATCTCCTTCTCCGAAGTCGTCCGAACGGCTTCATCTGGAACTCCCACAATTCACGATCTCTCTCTCTCGTGCGCGAAGCTCTATGTCGCCAACCGAATTCTCCCGGTCGGAGCTCCCTCTCCTGGTCCTTCGGAATTCCTCCGTCGCAGAAGTTGTCTGCCAAAACGACGAATCCTCCTTCGTCCCTGCGCCGATCTCTTCTCTGCCCTTGAACCTAGCTTTGATACCACTTGTTGAGAAAATTAGGGTGAAGAAAAATAGTAATCGACACAAATCCTGAAGAACACAGAGATTTAACGAGGTCGCCGCTCTGCTCCCGAGGACGTAGGCATCTTTGCCAAACCTCGTTAAATATCTGTGTTCTTCGGGATTTGTGTCGATACTGTTTTTCTTTGCCCTAATTTTCTCAACAAGAGTTCCTTCACTAGCCCAGCAAGCCATAAGGCTTCTTTAGCAGCTTCAGCTACTGCCATGTACTCAGCTTCAGTTGTAGATAATGCCACAATAGACTGAATTGTTAATTTCCAACATATAGGTCCTCCACCAAGAGTAAACACATACCCAGTTGTAGACCTTCTTTTCAATATTCATAAAAGAACACTAAATACAATATTCAGCTCTCTCAAAGACCTAGGATTACAAACAGTTCTATTTATAATCCTAGAGTAGACCCTACAGTACAATATGTAATTCCTAAATTACCCCCTGTACCGTATAGCGGGGCATTGACCCAACACCCGCAACCCACATAACGTAACTTCCCAATTTGGACAGATTCTTCCGCTTCGCTTCGCTCTGCTCCGCTTCATTCCAGCGTCTGTCCCTATATGGTATATGAGCCATACCATAACACTCAATGCTCACCCATATCACTTTAGTGCCCAATACGACATTAAAGCAATTCCTCCTAGCAGCTTTTTTGCTAAAGAGGTGGAATTGCATGTTGAATTATGATAAAGTTCCCTTTGTCCAATAGCTTTATCTCATCTTAGCAGCAGGAATAACACTTAAAGAGGGAAACAACTATAATTCAAAAAAAGTGGAGTCGGCTGAATAAAGTCTGGCGACTAAGGGATTATTTTGAGTCGACCAAAAGACCCAGCAAGACCAATCAAAAACCCTCAACCAGGTTGACCATAGATCCTCAGACAGGTTGACCAAAGGCCATCAGCAAAGACAATTGTCTGTTCCAATTTTGTTAAGTCAACCAACTAAACATGGCCAATCCAAAGGCCACTGGTCTTAGATGATTGAATAATGGTACAGCCAAGCCAGAGATCTTTTTAATTATTATTTATCCATTCATTTATTTACTTATGTATTTATTTATGACCAAATTACCCGGTGATGTCCTTCTTCAAGTAGGGACAAGTAGGTAATACTTTGTTATATACCCTCTATTTCTATAAATAGTCGGCCATTTCTACATTAAATGGTTAATGAACTATTCAGGCTAATCCAGTCCCATTCTCTCTCTCTCTCTCTCTCTTTATATATATATATATATATATATATATATATATATATATNAGCACCACTGTAGCTCGGGCATCAGTCATCGCCACCTAGAGCCAACTCCGACTGCCACTACCTGCCTCCACCTAAGGTCGTTGCCGCCTCCAATGGAATAAATAGTTCAATGTTTTGAAAGACAAGGGATTCAAACCCATGACCTCACTCAAGTGAATCTAACTAGATGACAATTGGAGTAAGAAATTTCCCTTATATAAATATATGTGTGTATGAATTTTAGTTTTGAATTTTGGTATTATTTGAGAATGAAGTTAGTATTGCTAAAAAATAAGGGGGAAGTTGATACTTAGATAACAATTTTTCATCATTCGGCACGAATCTTGTGGCTTTGCATAAATCTCAAGGTTATTTTTTAGCAAAGAATGTTCAAAGTTCAATTAAAAATCATCCAGAACTTCAATTTCAACAAATTTACAATCAAACTGACTAGCTCAATAAGACGAAAGCAATGATACAAAAATTAATCAAATTCAAGTCAAATCAAGCCCAAATCGAGCTGTTAAGCAATCTTTGGAAGCTTTTACTACCCAATAGACAATAAATGGTTTCCAAATCAAAGAAGCATGTGGTCAAATCAAACATCTCAATAAGATGAATCAAATTACAACGACCTACGTAACCAACTGCAATAGCCTATGTGGCTAACTACATTCTACGTAATTATCTATGACATAAATGGTTCACAGCTTGTGCAACTCCAAACTCATACCCAACGACCTACGAATGTTATCCCAAATCATCACTACGACATATATAACAAACTATGACCTATGTGGTTCACAGCCCATGCAACTCCTAACCCTAATCTCTGTAGCCTATGAATATTATCTTAATTTACCACTACGTTCTACATGGCTCACGACTCCAACATCTCCCTACTACGACCTCAATGGCTAATCGGAGCTTCCAATGCAACCATCTATGGACTACATATCCATCGGCTGCCATCACATTCAACTACGATCTGTATGATAAATTGGTGCTACAACGTCTATTGTCTACAACAGCCATGGCGGTGTGTTGCCTTCATAACCATTGACTATGACTTTACCGGCTCATTCTAGCTATTATTGTTGAACCATATTGTATGTATACTTTGTAATTCAATTTTCTCTAATTTTGGAGAAGGGTGGTCATGTGTACTCGCCATACATAGGAGATTATTTTAACTTTGCTAGACCCTGTGATTTTTTCCATTTTATAAGATTTTTCAAATAAAAAATGAGGTGTCTCATTCTTCTTACTATTCTTTAATTACCAGAGCATGTGTTTCATTTTCGTGAAAACAACGATCGTTCTATCATCGTGAACCTTCCGCATACATCAATATTTTAAGAATTATTATTTAAGATAACGAGGGCAAATACTTATTTTTTAAGAATTTATTAAAAAATTCTCATTAATATTTGTTATTACAAATACATTATCATTTATACTTTATTGTCCTTTATTAATATATCACACTCTTTGATATTCCATTTTTTTAGAAAATTAAAAGTTCAAGCAATATTCCATATAAATACATCACCAACAATTTTTCTTTATTTTGTATGAATTAGTAGCTACCATTATTACATTATGCACTGCAAAAAATATTATTATGTCAATAAAATTTATTAGTGTCTATTAATATAGAATTTTTTTTCAATAAAAAACGCAATGTAGAAAATATAATTTTTATCATCGGCTTCGGCAACAAATTTTTTATTTTGTATAAATTAATAGCACTCATTATTCATTCGCTAACTAAATAATTCTTTATTTCAATAAAACTTTATATTGCCCTTTCGAGTTATAATTTTTTCGACAAAAAATCAAATAGAGAGAATATAATTTGGAAACCCCATAATAAAGAGAAATTATTGCATACTGCCGATCCTGATCATAGATCACGGTGATGTACAGTTTAAATATATTTTAGTTTTTTTTTAAAAAAAAAAATTTTAAATGAAACCTCCCAAAATACATCATGATCATAAATTGTCTTAGCTAAGACACCCGTATCCAATAATTTTTCCATAATAAACTTCTTTAATAAGTCAAGCTTTACACTGGCCCTCCTCGAGCATCGAAATCCTCGAATTTTATTCCGTCAATTTTTCGGGAACNCTCGCTAACTAAATAATTCTTTATTTCAATAAAACTTTATATTGCCCTTTCGAGTTACAATTTTTTCGACAAAAAATCAAATAGAGAGAATATAATTTGGAAACCCCATAATAAAGAGAAATTATTGCATACGGCCGATCCTGATCATAGATCACGGTGATGTACAGTTAGAATATATTTCAAATTTTTTTTAAAAAAAAAATTTAAATGAAACCCACCAAAATACATGATGTTCATAAATTGTCTTAGCTCAGACACCCGTATCCAATAATTTTTCCATAATAAACTTCTTTAATAAGAAAGTCAAGCTTTACACTGGCCCTCCTCGAGCATCGAAATCCTCGAATTTTATTCCGTCAATTTTTCGGGAACTCAAACAGCAAGGCCCGCACATCTCCTAAACCGTCAATATTCCAAGCAACTGGCACGGCTGTTAAGACTGTTCATTGATCACGAACAGTTCGTCTTCTACGCTCGATATATAAAGGAGCCAAAAACCTATAAGAATTTTCAAATGTAACTGATAAAAATCAAATCTTACCGCAAAATCAGCTCTGAAGTCGGCAGCCAACCTAAAGTGATCTCAATGGGGCTCTCCTCCTGCAACGACATCAAGCAAACTATCAACCCCCTCACTTACTCCTACAATGACCAAATCCGCCCCGTCCTCGACGCCGTCGACCGCCTCCGCCAGCTCAAATTAACGCAGGAAGGAATCCAGCTACCGACCATCGTCGTCGTCGGCGACCAATCCTCCGGCAAATCTTCCGTACTCGAATCCCTTGCGGGTATCAGTCTTCCCCGCGGCCAAGGGATATGCACCCGAGTCCCTCTCATCATGCGGCTCCAAGACGACCCCTCTCTTTCTTCCCCTATACTCCATCTCGAGTACAGGAACAAGCGCGTGCCCACTTCCGAGTCAACCATCACCGCTGCCATCGAGTCCGCAACTGCTGAGATCGCCGGAGTAGGAAAAGGTATTTCCGACACACCGATTACCCTTGTCGTCCGAAAGAAAGGCGTACCGGACCTCACCATGGTCGACCTACCCGGTATCACTCGTGTGCCCGTACGCGGCCAGCCTGAGAATATATACGAGCAAATTGCTTCCATTATTATGCAGTATATAACGCCTGCGGAGAGCATTATTCTAAATGTGCTCTCAGCCGGCGTCGACTTCCCGACGTGCGAGTCCATCCGGATGTCCCAGCAGGTGGACAGCAAAGGGAAGAGGACGCTGGCGGTTGTCACGAAAGCTGATATGTCGTCGGAAGGCCTTCTTGAAAAAGTAGCTGCCGACGATGTCAACATTGGGCTGGGTTACGTTTGTGTGAGAAATCGTATTGGGTCGGAGACTTATGAGGAGGCTCGAGTTGCAGAGGCGAAACTGTTCGAGACCCATCCTCTGCTTTCCAGGATCGATAAATCGATAGTTGGGATCCCTGTTTTGGCGAAGAAGTTGATGCGGATTCAAGCACAAAGCATAGCAAAGTTCTTGCCTGATATTGTGAAGCAAATTAATGAGAAACTGAGTCAAAATGTTTCAGATCTTGACGCCATGCCTCAACTTCTGGTCTCCGTAGGCGACGCCTTAAGAGCATTTATGCAGATCACCAGCAAAACCAAGGAGATGCTCCGGAAGCTGCTAATAAGAGGAGAATTCGATGATTTTCCAAATGATAATCAAATGCACGGCACTGCGAGGCTATCAGAAATGCTTAATGCTTATGGGAAAGAGTTGCCAAATGATATGCCGACGAATAATAAACTTTTCTTAATGGAAGAAATTGAGCTGTTGGAAGAGAGCAGAGGCATTTGGCTTCCCAACTTTCTCCCTAGAACAGCTTTTTTCACACTTCTTCAGAGGAGGGTAAAGGAGGTCTCGAGCATCCCGCAAGATTTTGTAGAGAAGATATGGACCTATCTCGAAGATTTAGTTTTACGAGTTCTTGAGGAGGCATCAGAGAATTATCCATCTCTTTGGGCTTGCAGTAGAAGGGCGGCACAGAATCTTTTTGAAAAAATGAGAAAACGCTCTATCCAGAATGTTAAAGAAATCATAGAAATGGAAATGTTTACGGACTTTACATTTAATCCTGATTATATGAAGATGTGGACGGAGCTCATGGTGCCTCAACAGTCTTTCATGGAATTTGTTCGCGATACCAACAAACCAACAAAGACGATCATGAAGGTTGTTGGTGAAGTGGATGTGGCTCATTTACGGGGGAGGCGTGATGTGGTTGTAGAACAAGCGTTTGATATGAGGATGAGGCTCATTTCTTATTGGAAAATTGTGGTGCTGAGGTTGGTGGATGGTTTAGCTCTGCATATTATTTACGCTGTGAAGAAACTAGTGGATAGTGAGCTTGAAGCAGCGATTGTGAACGAGGTGGTTCGTCGTGAGAAGATGGAGGCGATTGAGAAAATGTTGGAGGAACTTCCAGCTGCCGCGGTGAAGAGGGAGCGGTTGAAGAAGAGCATTCAGCTGCTCAAGGAATCGAAGGAGGTGGTGGCCAAGATTATGGACAGGATTTCTCTTAATGGTGCCGATTAAGTGGTAGTTTCGTGTTTCTGTGCTGCTTATTTTAATGCGCTGATTGTGGTAATTTCGTTTTGTCTCTTAATGCACATCGTTAATGTAGTTGGTTGTTTAGTCATTTTGTCCGAAATCACTGTTACTATCGTATCTTGATATGGCTGGGTTTAAGTGCTCGTGCTTGAGAGCTTAAATTTATGTTCTTTGTTGTTCTCCTGCTCTCTCTTTTACTACATTATTCCGCTATCATCTGGTAATTGAACCCCTTTTTGGTTGCATCCGAAACGTTGCTACATACTCAGCAGCCCTTTCATCCATATATCAAATTCTTTAAATTCTCACTCAAATATCAAACTTATTGATAAAACCCCAACTAATATTTTTTTTATTTTTATCCAAGTCTCAATCGGTTTGATTGTGTTTGATTGTTCAAAAATATCACGTGGGTGATATAGATTTTGTAAATTTGAATGTTTCGGGTGCTATTTATGAAATTATCNATTTTTATCCAAGTCTCAATCGGTTTGATTGTGTTTGATAGTTCAAAAATATCACGTGGGTGATATAGATTTTGTAAATTTGAATGTTTCGGGTGCTATTTATGAAATTATCCAAATAAAAAAGATAAATTAAGAGCTAACCTATAATATCTATGTAGAATATTGATCTCGAATTTGGGACCCATAGGATATGATTATATCAGATTTAATATAATATGTAATAATTAAAGAATTTAAGAATCTAAGAAATAACAAAGAATTGGCATTATGATTGACTTAAAATTCTAGATTAAAAAGTAATTTGAATTCAACTACACGCCTGAACAAACTTCATTCCTCTATATGCTTCACACAAATTAACAGCAATAAGGGCATTTACACACACACAACCAAGTTTTGATGTTTTTACATATCTAATACATAAACTACAATTTTTATAGTTGTAGTACCTTAGTTTATCCTGTCTTGAGAGAAAGTTGATCATTTGTTGATCTTAGTTGTAGTATCTTGTTCATTTATATCTTTTAGATTTTTTTTTTCTTTTGTACTTATTATGTATATGCATGCACTGATGTAAACTCGATAAATTACATGTCAGATAAGATACCAATAACCAATTTTTTGGTTATATTACGTTAGTCAAATTGGGTCCTCGAGTGAATAATTATAGCTTAGTGAGATCTCTTAACCAAAAAAGACTCCATTCATAATTACCATTTTCACAAATCAACTAAACACTTGAACGTGTTCTCTATTAATAGGTAGTATATGTGTGAAAACTTTCTCTTCAATATAAAATTGACAAAAGGTGATCAATTTAGCCATTTGATAGTTGTTTTCCATCATCACTTTAAATAACAGTTGAATGCATCCCCCAATTGATATCTTATCCAACATATAACCTCAATGGATGTATATACATGATAAGTACACAAAATTCTAAAAGAAATGGATGGACAATGCACATATACATTTCATTCATAGCTTCTATTGGTTGATCAGAATAATGATAGATGTCGTTAACTTATCTCACATGCAAACTTTAACTTTATATCAAAAAATAATCACATATATTTCATTCCATAAAAATGTATTAATACTGAAAAAATAAAGATGTGCTTAACAGACACCCCTAAAATGTTATTCTACACGAAAAAGAGGGCAACAACTTTCTAAGAAGAAGTAAATCGACCAAGAAAATTTCACATTGAAACTGTAAAACAGTGCTCATATATCTATGCATAATATGCATACCAAAAATTCTAAAATAAATACTTTAACAATGCTCATATATATTTCACTCAATAGCTTTTACTAGTTGATCACAATAGGAAAAGATGTTGTCAACTTACTATAGTGCAAACTTCAACTTTACAACAAAGCATATGCAATTCTATTTATAAAAGTCTTTGAAAAACTAAAAAAAGAAAGATTGTTCAACATTTTCTCCCCAAAATATTACTGTGCACAAAAGAGGAGGCAAGCATAAACAATTCGACCAACAAAATTTCTTAGAGAAACAGTAAAATCGTGCTAATATGTCTTTGAAAAAAATTAAACAAAAAAATGAAATAAACAGATTAGTAATGCTCATATATATTTCATTCCATAGCTTATACTAGGCGATCATAATAAGGATACATGTTGCTAACTTATCTCTCATGCAAACTTTAACTTTGCATCAAAACATAACCACATATATTTTATTCTATAAAAAAATATATTAAAACTAAAAAAAAAACAGTGCTCAACAGGACCCCCAAATGTTATTCTACATTGAAGAGGGGGCAAGAACTTTCCCAAAGGAGACAAATCATCCAACAAAATTTCCAATATAAACTGTAAATTAGTGCTCATATACCTATGCATGACAAGCATACCAAAAATTCTGAAAAAAATAAATTAACAATGTTTATATATATTTTATTGTACAGTTTTACTGGTTGATCAGGATGGGTGAAGATACTATTGACTTAGCTATCATGCAGACTTCAACTTTACAACAAATCATATGCAAAATCATTTATAAAATTCTAAAAAAAACTAAAATAATGAAAGAGAGCTCGACATTCTCCCCTCAAAATGTTACTCTACACTGAGGAGAAGGCAAGAGCAAGCAATTCAACCAACAAAATTTCTCATAATAACTGTAAAAAATAATGCTCATATAGCTATGAAAAAAATAAATAAATTCTAAAATAAACATACGAGCAATGCTCATATATATTTTATTCTATTGTTTATGTTGGTTGTAAGATCAGGTAAAAATTTTGCTAACTTATCTATCATGCAAACTTTAACTTTATAATAAAACATATGCAATTTTACTTATAAAAGTCTAAGAAAAACTAAAAAAAAAGAAATAGTGTTCAGTATTCTCCCCTCAAAATGTTACTCTACACTGAGGAAGAGGCAAGAACAGGCAATTCGAACAATAAAATTTATCAGAGAAACTGTAAAATAATACCCATGTAGCTATAAAATAATTCTGAAATAAACAGATTAAAAATGCTCTTATATATTTCATTCAATTGGTTTCACTTGTTGATCAGAACAGGTAAAGATTTTGCTAACTTATATATTATGCAAATTTCAACTTTGCAACAAAGAATATGCAATTCTATCTCTGTGACTACGGTGATGATCCAGAAAATCTCTACGATGAACTAACCGTTATAGAAAGATGACCCTCAACTTTACCTAACACTTTTTTACTATGTGTAGCTCATTTGGGCATGGGTTGATCAGAACCCAAATAGTCATACGATTGATTAAAAGAGAGCGAGCTTGGGGAAGAGACCTCAGAGGAAAGAGTGAGAACATGGTCTGCTTACACTAGTCTAAATGCTACATTTATTGGATTGTCTACTCGAAGCGAGTTCATTCAGCGTACTTTACATCAGAAAAGGAAGGAGCCTTTTTTTTAGTCAACTCCTCCACCTTCCTTCTACAAGAAGAAGACAAAGGGTTCCCTAGTCGACTAAGTTCCCTCTCAAAGCAAGGGGCAAAAATTTGGAAAAGCTAAGATGGTTGATATACTGCAATCAATCGATGGGTGGATTGGTATGATGGCTTACCATTGGTTGGAGTCTACTTATCGATATTTATGGAGGTGATCTGGTTCCGAGCCTTTGTTGAGCCCCTCCGGAAGTTGGAGCATCTTCAGATCTACCGAAAAATGGACTGTTATTTTCATAAATAGTAGAAGGCTTCACAACTCTCTTTGATGGTGCTTGAACGAGCAGAAATGAAGTATGTTGCCCTTCAAAGAGAGCAGAGACCTCGGCTATGCTTGTCAATGAAGCAAAGAAGCAAAGAAGCAAGCAATGATAGCTGAGTGGAAACTGGAAGCAGCGGAGGAGAAGATCTATACTCTATTCAAACTTATGTTGATTTCCCAACAGGGAACTCAGAAGCTAAAAGCAAAGGAGAAGAATATGAAGTCTAAATAGGAGTCTTTTGAGGTGCTTACCTTTTATCCGTGGCAGGAGAAAATTTTGAGCGAGTAGCTTCAGGATGACAGTGTCACGATGATTGACTGGTTTATTTGGTCGAACCTTATCGATTGAAAGTTTGCAGACTTGGATGAAGTTGTTGTGTTGTTCATTAGCTCTGAAGGATCTTCAGGAGACAACTCAAACATCAGAGGCAATGAAGGGTCCTCCATTCTAAACTCAAGTTGGCCTTCTATAACTAAAGAAAATTTTCTTAGAAAAACATTGCAAATATTTATTTTTGTAAGCAAATTCTTTGAATGGATAAAATTGTATTTTTTTATTTAGAAATGAATGAAGCAATTACGTCATTTTTATTTACCTTTGCTTCTTTCGTTACTTTACCTTTATTGCCCTATTTTTC
Organism: Phalaenopsis hybrid cultivar; assembly: GCA_002079205.1. NCBI lineage: Eukaryota > Viridiplantae > Streptophyta > Magnoliopsida > Asparagales > Orchidaceae > Phalaenopsis > Phalaenopsis hybrid cultivar. Next base: position 53,232 of record JXCR01147117.1, read on the forward strand.
CTTGATAATTAATCGGTGATGAATGTTGGTCATTTTTGATATGTCACGACCTTGAACAAGTCTTATACTATCTATCTAATTTGCTCTGCCAGATTGATGCCTCGCTACAGATCATGTCATTGCCTTCGTGGGGGTAACCGACAAGGCTCATTGTCGGGGTGATTTGCGTAATACCCTTTACGGAGCTTGTCGCTACTGGACATGGAACAACCTTTAGAGCTTCATCCGTGTTGAGCTGAGATATGGACCTTTTGATGCTTCATGTTGATGATCAGATTTGTTGATATGATACCAATTTGAGGTCTATTAGATTTGTTGTCGGTTGTCGTTATTATTTTCTACCGATCGGACATATAGTCGATTTATTTTATGATATGGGCACCTAGCATGCATCTTAAACCTTTTCAAGTCTCGGTTGCTTGGTTGGATTGTTCCCTCTGTTGAGTCGCTCGTTTCACTACTTAGGTGGATATTGTCGCTTCCTTCATGAGGGTTATCGCTGTGACTCGTTGCTGAGATGATTTATCTTGTATCTTTCGTGAAGCTTGTCGCTAATAAGCAAAAAACTACCTCAAGAGTTTCATCTCATTTCAAGCTTGGAGGCTAAGGTTTATGATGTGGGAACTTTATATGATTCAAGCTTACATAGGGTGCGTTTGGGAGGGTGTTTTTGCAGCGGTGGCGTTTTGAAAACGACACCTCACGTTTGGAAAACACGTGTTGGATGTGTTTGATAAAACGAAGTTTCCATTTTACTATTACACGTGGATCGCAGGGTCCTACCCGTGATCCGCGTTTCATTGTATTGAAAGAGTCTCGATCCCCCCTCGTCGCTCCTCTACCCTAATTTTGCAAGCAGGTCTCGTGTACTACGGGATTCTTATATTATGCCATTCTGCACTTCTTTGCGAATGAATTTGATGTCATTTCTTTGAATGTCCATGGTTTCATCTTCCTCGCCGAAGTAGCAGGATGATTTGGAAATTTTTTTTTATCAAGCATACTATTACTGATGGATCTGATGTTTGGTACTTATATTGTGTATTACATATGCTTCTTTGCATTGATATAATTTTTTTGGAGGTGTTGATGGACTTCCTACAGTGATATTCTTTGATCATTATGAGGTATGGAAGGAAAATATGGGGTCAAAATTGGAGGCATTAAGTTTAGAAGCTAAACTAGAGTAACTATTTGAACTTCTCGAATAAAAGCCAAATGCACATTTACTACATGAGGGCCTTTAGCTTGGTTGCATGAGAAGTTATTTTTTATTTTAAATTTAAAGGATCCTTGACATGTAAGGCAATGAAGATTTATGGACCTTCTGTTTGGTCTATTTTCTGAGTCAATATTGGGATATTGCCAAATCAAATATTGTTAGCATTCTTTCAAATTATTTATTTTTGAAAATTATTTGAACTTCATTTTGGAAGACATACATCACATGAATTTCTTTTTATCTAAGGCTGTGTTTTTTTTTCAACCGTTGTTTTATTATACTATCAATATGAGTGCATTCTTTGATCCATATTTTTTAGTAGTCCCATTATGACTAAAAAGTTGCCAACGTTTTCTGCAATCTCTGTATTAAGAAGATTGAACTTGGAAGTAGACCGACAACCTACTTTAACAAATAAGGGTGGCTGAATATTTCTAATAAGTTTAATGAATTGACAGGACGGGCTTATGATAGATTGAAATTCAAGAAAAAGTGGGATCAACTAAAGAAATATTGGAAGTTATGGAAAGAACTTAAACGGAGATCGACTGGATTGTGTTGGGATCCTGTCAAGCGTACCAAGGATGCTTCAGAGGAATGGTGGACTGAAAAATTAGAGGTGATAATTGTACTGCTGCTTTATTAGACTAATGTGCTTCTATGAATTTCAAACATATTGTGTCGACATCAATGATGTCATGGTTTTAATATTAAACTACAATTTGTTCTAGACTATGTCATATGGAACAAACATATCTCTTTATTTTCTAATGCATCTTCGTTCCTTATCTGTAAAACTATAATTCCTCTCGAAATTCTGAACAGTTCTGTAAAGCATTTGTAGATATTTCTAGCAGCTCCATGTGTTTAGTTAGATTTTTTTACAGCTTAATGGTTTAAGATATCTGTTATAAGCATGTCTTTTGTAGATACATGGTATAAATGCTATTGTCATTTGGAATGGCTGGTTTCATTTTGTAGATGACTGCTTTCTGTTTTATCGAGAGGGAATAATGAATCTAGAATTTGAAATTACATGGTATAAATGCTCCATGAGTTTAATTGTTGCCGTTGTTGGACATCTAATACTTTTTCGTTAAATGTGGCAGCTTGGATGACCCATGTATTTAAGGGCAACTGCTGCTATAAATAGCATGTTGAGGAATCTAATTATGTTATATCTTATGCATCTATATGCTTTATACAACTGATTTTTCTGATGCAACTAAAGTAAACTTTGGAAACAATTGGAATTAGTTATGAAATTTCTACCCTTCTACCCTTTCTACCCTTCTGCTACAGCTGATTTTTCTGTTGCAAGGCTGGATTACTGCAATTTTGCTTACTTCTATCCTAAGGTTGGATTAGTGAAAAACTTTGATTTGAAGTTTCATGTGGTTTGAATGCTTCTTGTTTAATTCAATTAGAGGTATTTATTTATTTATTTGGTCTGATTAAAGCTGGGAAAGAACATCAAAGAGAAACCTTGGACACCTATTTTCATGATTAATAATACAAGGTCAGCAAAAGTTAGGATTCAGTCTATGTAGGTCTATGTAGGAAAATAACATTATAAATTTGATTGATTGGAGGGTTATAGTCCTCAGATAGTGCAGCTTTCTCATCAAGATGACTTTTGTGATGTGTACATTAATAAACTTAGAGACTATGCTGAAGCAACACCCGTGAGAAATTTATCTAATCATAACATTGCTTATGAGCTCGTGAGCAATTTATCTATTCATAACATTGCTTATGGGCTCAGCAACACCCTACTTGGTGAGATGGATGTCATTAAATTTTATGCTGGAAACAATGCAATCATAGAATGAAGCATGTTATCCCTTAAAAATAGTCGTGAATTATGTTGGAAAGGCTTCATTTCTTTGTTCTCTCTGGAAAGAATTGGAAATGAATGAGCTGTCTTGACATTCTTGCTAGCTCACTGCATGAAATTGAAAATACTTATATTTCATCTGCTCGGGTATGCTAGCTCACTTATATTTAGCTATATACAAATATTTGTTGTTTACAAGGTATTTGCATACCATTTTACTTATTGAAATGGATGGAGGAGAAGTAATATTGCGGTTTTTGTTTGTCTATTGCTCATCTCAGACTTTATTTTGTATGAGTCTATTGCTGGAAGAATTTTTTGTAGCATATTTGTTACACATTAGCATATTTCTTGGAATTGTGGTGCCCTGGAATGATATTGGTTGGTTGTGAAGCATATTGATATTTCCTGGAATGATCTGAATTCTACTCATTTATTTATATTTTATTTTTTGGAAATTTACATATGGTCTGAATCCCAACTTCTACTTCAAGGGAGGTTCTTGTGTAGTTCCATAGGTTGTTTTATATAGATTTTTTGGAAATTTATAAACACAGCACACAATTCTTGTGTGTTTACTATGGTAGTTCAATATACTATGGTATACATGTATTGGGCAGCAACTTTATATGTTGGAACATGGCAGCAACTTTACAAAGGCAACTTTACTTTATATGGAATTATAGTTATTAGCTATTATCTGTTATGAGCTTGTTGCCTTAAGAAAAGATCTGTATTGGTGAGCTTCCTCCCAAAGCAATAGTTTTGTTATCTACTTTAATTGTTTTGTAAAATGCTATTTATATCTTCAAGGTTTGCAAATAGTAGTTCTATGAAGAACAAGTCATTTTTTGTATTTACATGGGTGTGTTATATGTTTGGTGAGTACAATACCATGGATGTGTTGCATGTTTGGTGAGTACAGTTCTTTATATGAAAATTAAGTGTTAGTTGTGTATATACATATGAATTGTGTGCTGTGTATCTAAATTTTTAATCTGTTAATATCAGGAGAGGTTTTGCATCATTGTTATTTTGAATGACAACAGTATATAGAGAATTTTAGCTGGCTTTGTTATTTTGAATGACATTGGTAAGATGACTTGATTTGCTTCCTTGAAAAGCTAGAAATTCAATTTATCGCAGCTTAGATGGCCCATGTCTATTAGGGCAACCGCTGCTATTAAATTTATAGGCCTAATGGTAAGTGTATTTTCTTTATTTTATTTACTTTTTGACTGATCTATTTTCTTTTTAAAAATTGCAGTACTATGAGCTCCAGATATTTAGGGAAATTCGGGCAAGTGATGTACCGGTGCGGGCTACCGACCTTGCTACTCACGTCATGCCAACCACATAGCTATGGGAGACAAATTTACAGGTGCCTGCGGTGGGCACAACGACAGGACGATTGCGGTTTCTATGATATCCCAACTGGACACCACTGCTCGGAGTTTGTCACTATCACAATTTCAGAACACCGCTTCTGGTTTGAGTGCTTCCATTTGTACAGTATCTCAGCGGACATGTTTGCTCAGGGTTCTGGAGTGTCAGAGCAGGGCAGCATGAGTCGTGATATGCTGCTACATTTTAAAGCTAACATTATAATTTTTTTCTTGTTATTTTAACATGTTTTTTTTTCTCTTTTTTGGGTCTCATTATAGTACATATTAGTATGTTGAGGTGTATTTCACTTTTGTTTAGGTTTTTTGCTTCTATGATGTGATCTGAAATATTTAAGTGATAAATATTTTGTATTTTCATGTCTTAACTTTTGAAATTTAATTTTAAGAATATTTTGTATTTTCATGTTCTACAATTTTCACATTTATCTTCACTTTCTAATTGTATTAAGAAGTTCAGTAAATTTGTAAAAAAAATATGCAAATCAGCTATTTACAAAACGCACAAACCAAACAACTGCAGCTTATTCAGAACAGATGTAGATTGATCATTTTTCCAGAATCAGCTGTTCTCTAAAAGCACAAACAAAACAAACAGACAACTTATCCGGATCAGCTGCTTATCACCTGATTATCAGGATAAGTTGAATAAGCAGTAGCTATCCCAAACAAATCCATAATCTCAGACGATAATTATTATAATTATTATTTTCTCTTTATTAATTTTTTTTTGTAAAAGCTTGTAAATGTTGAGTAATAAAAAATGATCGTGAATGCTACTTCTATAAACAAACCTGGACAGTAGCACATTTAAAAGCTGATTTTTATGGGCCACACATCAATTTTTTATTAGGGAACACGCATAACCCTAGAAAAAATGGTCTGGGGAAACGTACGGATGGCGAGATCTTCTGAATAATTAATGCTTCTAAAAAGAAGCAACAAAATATTAATATAATTTTAAGTAGAAGCTTCAGATTAAAAATAATAATAATAAACTTATTTATCTTTTTGAGTGGTGTTAAAACAGTTCCTATTTATTTAGATGGGGCCTCTTTACTCCCAGAGATTTTATGATATGTCAAATTGGCCATTCTTTAATTGACACGAAAATAATCTCTATAGAGGACTATTAGAACCCAAATTAAATAAGTATGGGGATAAATTTGTTACATTTATANCTTCACAGGACAATCTCAAATTTAACAGATGTCATGCACAACTTCAACCACTTTCAATAGATATTCTCTTATGATGCTTTTCAAAGTTTAGTATTCCCTCTTCCCATTCAATAATGTGGACATGAAGAAAGAGGAATAATATTATAAGCTTTTTACAAATTGATTTTTTATGAAATTACTTATATTTTGTTAGTTTAGACCTTGCCAAGTAGGTTTGAGCGTGAAAAAATTTTGCCACATGCTGAATTATTGCACTTGAATGTATGATGATTTAAAAAAAAACTCAAAGAAATGATTTGATATGATGCATTCTTATAGATTAACCATGCTAAACAAGATTTTTATCAACATATAAGTTGTTTATTATGATTTTTTAATGTTCGACATGGTTATCTTTATTATTAAATAAGAGAGCAGGTATGCATTCTAATAATGAATTACAATAAGTAAATGGAGGCAAAGTTCTAAGTTCAACTTCCTAAGCAAGTCATAAAGAATGTGTCCTGCTAAGGCTCATTATAAAAGGACAATTAACGGGAAATAATTGACTATTAGATGTTCTTATTTAAGTTTTAAATTTGAATTTCTAATATTTTAGTTATTTAGAATTGGAGGCATCTAATGGTTGGAAATTTGATAAAAAAACAATAAAATAAATAATGAAGTTGGTTGATATCTTCATCTATTAAGAACAACCTACCTTTACCAAAAAAATTCTCTTCTTGTTTTGAATTACGATCAATGTAATTCCTTTTAATTGGGTGAGTATCTAATAAGTATTTCAATTTTTTAAATGATAAAATTACTCTATAGGTTACCTTTCTCTTTGTGTTAGTTCTTAGAGGTCAAACTTGACTTTCCATTGATGAGGTTGGTTGATCATTTTATACGTGTTTTTGCTCTCCAAATCCCTTATCAAATATTTTCAAGCCTCCATATAAATCCTAAATAAAGGTTTAGTTGATAAGAGTATTTTAGATTTTTTCTTTCTATTTTTGTAAGTGTATTGTGGCCAAGCTTCACCATTCTTTGGTTAAATTGACTAGATATTTTATAAATGCTCTCTAGTTGTCTCAAAATCTTATTTTAATCATATTCATACAATCTCTATTTCTAACTATCTCTCAACCAAATCCTTCAAACCCACTCCACATTCATCCTTATATCACACGACTAAGTTTATATAAGAAGTTATCTAAATTTATTCTTTACTCCACCCTAATGTCTTAGACCCAACAAAACTCCACTAAACACTTTACATCAAAAGTAAACATAATAAAATAATAATTTACCCTAATTGTTTACTATTGTGTAAAATCTATCCTATAGAGAAATCTCTCAAATTAACCAAAACTAGCTAGATCTCGACTAGCCGTGCTATTGTTTTCATGAAACAGCTATAGCAACCACACCTTCCTATAATGTATTCAAAATCATAAATGAAAATCTTAATATATCTATCAAATATTAATTATAACAATTCAAATGACTTAAATGTTATTCCTTAAACAAATCCTCCAAATAAACCCAATTTTTTTCTGAATTAAACTAGTTAGTGACTATTTTCCTTCTGCCTAACATCTATGAACCCCACACCATTTAAAAAATACCCCCAATTGTAACTTATGCATAAAAATTAAAAATAATATACATTTTTATGCATTAATACTTTTGAAAGTTCACCAACCATCATCATAATCTAATATGGTGAAGGCTTATCCTTTACATAGATCTAGTACCTAAGAGCCAAGAATTTTATTAATGTGGTCTACTTTTCTATGTTTTTTCAATACATCCATAAATCATGCCTATGATTGTGATAATTTTTTTTTTCTATTAGGAAGATTACAGTGACATTGCAGCTAAATTTCAAAACTTGGAATGTGTAGAAGAGGGGAAACTAAAAATAGTATTGCAATTGATGAAGGCATCAACTATGATGAAATAAGTCATAGCACTGCATGAATAAATTACTTTACTTTAATTATCATTTAGTAGTTAATTTTTTTGCATTTTTTTATAGAGGTTTTTAAATCTAGTTATTTGGCTAGAAGAATTCTAAATATTTTGTAGAGTTACAATGCATTTGGACATCTTTCCTTAGAATGTTTTCAATGTATTTTCTTAGATTTGGGAGAATTCAAAATACTTAGCTTTGTGTAAAATTTTTTCCATTATCTCCAACACCCACTACCAGCAAAATACCTACAACTATTATTTTTTTTCATCCATTACTTGCAGCTACCTAACTACCTATGCAGTCGGGTGTTGTTATTCACTTGAGAACAAAAATAAATGAGTGCATATACAACTTAAAGTAACCATATAATTAATGATAGCTCATGTGTTCTTAGAGTATTCATCATTTATGGTTAAGGTCCTCCAAGCCTCACAGAGCAACACTGGATTGTGGTTGAACCTTACTCATTTACTTATGTGGGCCTAAATTAATTTCTATTACTTTCATTTAAAATAATATGCATAATGCATAAGTAAAATACTACACAAAAAAGATTTTCTTCATAGGCAAGTCAAATAAGCATAATAGATATCTAACACATGTTTATTGACTTAGTACCCTCAAACATCAAATCTCTCGACCTACTAGGTCATCTTATATGGAGGCATAAATATAGCAAACACCACTTAAATATTATTATTTAAACTTTAATTTATTTCATGTTCTTTTTTTATGCTTAGTATGGAATCATATAAAAAGTGTATTAAAGTTATAATAAATCACATAACATCCAATCTAAACAAAATAATCATCTTAGCATCCATTTATAAATACGAAACAAATAAGGTTAAGCAAACCACACAAAAATTCACATAACACACAACAATAAACATCAGCCATCAGCAAAACCTAAATCTAAATTAGTGGACTAAAATCATCAAAATGTGTTTGAAGTCTAGTCAATATTGTTTAGTTGTGATTTATGTCATGTTATTAATTTTTAATAGTAGGATGGCTTAAATTTAAATGATTTCAGATTGTGCATAAGTTTTAAGTTTTGATCCCAATTTAAGTTCAAGTTTAATTTAGTGTTATAAAAAGCGCCAAGGCTTATGGGACTCATCAAGCTAAGGTTATACTATTCATAGCTCATCATTCCTAATAAAGTGGAAAACCCACATGGGGGTTGTGTTGCACGACACAAAATGCTATGATGAGGTCTATTAGGTTCATTAAGTTGGACTTATTAGAATTTTTTAATTGCTTTTATTTCTTCATTTAATTAAAGTGTTGAAAGTTTTAATATAGTGTTTGAATTTTAGTTTTTGGTTCTAGATTTTTTTTTATTGACGATTAATTTAACTTAATTGGTTTGATTTGATTTAAGTTTATTAGATTTTAAAAATGGTCTAATTTAATTTAATTTTGAATTTAAATTAATTTTAATTGAATTATGTATGTGTTACTTTGATTAATTTTAATTTTCTTTTTTACTTTTAAGTTTGACTTGATTTAACCTTAGGTTCACTTTAGCTTAAACAAGGCTGAACCTAATGTTCACCTTGGTTTAAAAAAGTTCAACCAACTTAAAAGACCTACTCAAACCTATCTCATAAATGAATGGAGAGGCTTATTTGTGTGGATATATAGAGTTGTCATGTTAAATTTATGTGGTTTAAGTTTTATTTTTTTACTTTAATTTGAATTTAGGTTAAGTGTTTTAGTTTAATTTAGTGATTTGAGGTTAAATAGATTGATTTAATTTTTGGTATTTCTATTTAATTTAATTATCCTTTAGGTCCTTTAGGTTATTGTCGGTTGTCGGAATGGATATCCTGACACCCGGTTTTATTTTAATTTAAATATATATAAATTGGAAAAAGTAGTATTTTAAATTTTGAAAATATAATACAGAAGTGATCTCATATCCTCAGTAGTTTAAATAAACGAGTGTAATACTACAAGAAGTGCACCTATCTCGAAGGATAGATATACTGCTTACTGGTGAGACTCGATTAAATTAACTGAAAAATTTATGCATCCATTTAAGTCTACAAAAAATCATTTTTTTTATGTTGACGGACAAGTTCCCCTATTTAATATGAAGAATTAAATAGGGTTTATATTAAGCTGAGTTCTTGAAAGTTTCATATAAAAGCAAGCCCTTATAGTTAATTACATCTTAGATAACCAAAATCACCTAAGAAAACTCTCGATAAAAATTAGGGGATATTGTCTTCAAGAATTTTAAAGGATTGGACTTTTCAAAGAGATCAGACAAAGAGGTGTGAAAGGGGAATGCCTCAAATTTGAAACATTTATTTTTGGAATCCAAAGGAAGAACTAGGGGATGTCATGGATCCTGAGGAGAACCTCGTGACTTCCTAGACTATCATATGCTTCAGCTTCAACTTCAAGAAGAAATTATATGTTTCATCCTGCCATTAATTAGGGCTTACATTCGTGTAAAATGATCACATAAATAGCCCAGAAGGTTTGAGGATTTAAGTTGTGATGAACGACAACCTCGAAATCTTAAGACGAGTTAGTGCTTATATTGTATAGCAGAGTTATACAAAGACCTAATAAAAAGTTAAGGGCTTATGTCGCACTAGGCAGACAACCTCAAAATCTTATGGCTTGTTAAATTTCTAAAGAGAGAGATGATGTTGTGGATCCTCTTACTATTGAAGATGGTCGTGATGCCCACAATACTAGCTCCAAGCTCCCTCGTCATAGTGAGTTTAAGTTTTCTAATGTGTCAAGTCCTGATGTCAAATCAAATTTTCCTAAGGTCATGGTTATTTAAATTTCATGGGGGTGTTAAAGTTGCTTAGAGCGACACCAGTTAAGATCCAATGGTTCCCTCATTTTAGCACCATTATTTTCTTCGAATTCACTTAGTCCAAATGAATTTATTAAACTCAACTCAATGAGTTCCATACTTTCATTTAGACCGTGAGAAATCTCGTTAGCAACCATAGGTTACCTCCTTCGAGGGATTCCCGATCATTCAATAAAGACGTTTTAATTTAGTTACAATTTTTATTTTGTTGTTTTTATTTGTGGTTAAATTTTGAGCTATCTTATACTTTGACTGTTGTGGCGGTGGATTTTATCTTATTTTGATTTCTTAACTTTGTTTAGGTTTCAGTTTTGTGGTTATCCTAAAAGTTTCAGTTTTGACATGCAGGGTGACCTTATTATTTAACATGCAAGTTTGCAGATAGAAAATGAGAAGCACAGAAAGGTAAATAAAAGTAAATTGCAATGGAATAACTTAAAAGCGTACCAATTGATTCTTCCCGTTCCTCCACCTGAGAGGTCAATATTTGGAAAGCATATATATAATTTTATAGGAAGCAAAACATGCTTGCAGGTTTTGAGTGTGTCTACCAGACCCTATGTCATAAGTTGGTACGTCCAATTCATTCATCTGTGGAGTGGATCCCATCAAGCAAATCGTAATATGTCCAAGTGTCCTTTGAGATTCCCAAAAGATCATGAAAAGGTCCTGGGTAATACACTAGACATTTCATGGTCCCTCGAATCATCTCAAGCTCATTTTGGTCTTATTATGTTGCTATATGGTTCACCCAATTCATACCCTTATGCTCAATGAACCTTGATGTTTTGATTATCCCTTTAAGTGGGGTAATTATCTCTTAATGTTTCACTTACGAATTATACGGGTAAAACCCCTTAAGGGAAATCTGACTTGATTAAGGGACTTAGCCGTTTTGGCTTTCAAAGATTGGCTTGTAGTGTTTTAAAAAATTTCAAATTAATTATAGCTCATTTTATAAACCTCATTAGACAAAATTTTGTTTAAGTCTAGTTCACTACTAAGCCAGTAAAATTTAGTCGGTAGATTTGTAATCTTTATAAAAATTTAAATATTTATATTTTTAACCCTTATCAAGAATCATAAATCATTTTAAAACCATTAATTGTGGTTTTAAATCAGTGGGTTATGAGTTTCCAAAGTCAAACCCTCAACCTCAATATCTTCTGATTTTATTGCTCTTTCAAATTTCATCAATTAGAGAAATTACAAATTTATCCTTAATGAGACCAAAGTGAGATTGGTTGCTACCATTTATCCCCTATATATTTCAATCATTAAGACATGTCAATTAAGATCATTTATTACCTATTTACCCTTTCGTTAGGCCTAAATATTAATTAAGATTTCAATTCCAAATTTACCCTTTTGCACTTAAGGCCTTAACACATCATATTTCATTAAATGAAACTCAAATAACTTTAAGATTTTATGTTACACTATTCATGAGTTAATTAAAACATCAAAGCAGAAAATGTGATTTTTTTTTTTTAATTTATTTAATTTTATAATTATTTTAATTCAAAAATAGAGGTTTTTAATGAAAATTCAATAACTCAACCAAAAAAAATCCTCTACCCTTAAGCAAATTACTGGAGGTTCACCTAGATCAGAGGACTATTTAATTATTTGAATAATTTTCATAAATTTTAGAGTTTTAATTTAATTATTAGAATTATTTTTTTAAGTATTAATTAAAAATACAATATTATTTAAATGAAAAATTAAATTTTATATTTTTCTTAAAGCTCTCTAAGGTAATCAAACCCACAAAAAAAAATTATATTTTTGTGGTTTATATTTGAATTATTAGGACTATTTTAATGAAAAAATTCAATAAAAATTCATTTTAGGTCCTTAAAAAAATAATATATTGACTTAGAAAATAAGGAAAATTATTTTAATTGGTCCCAAGTGATCTAGAAGCCAAATGTGATATTTTAGTGTGTTTTCCAATTTAAAAATTTTTATGATTTTTAATTAATTTTTATTTATTTAAATACTTAAAAATAGCTTAAAAAATAAAGTACTTATTTTAATTTCACTTTTATTTTTCTCATATTTCTCTAGTCATAAGGAGCTCCCAAAACCAAGTTGGTGACTTTTTGAGTTGTATTTTAATTATTATAATTTTTTTAATGCAAAAAATGTCATTTCACTTGATTAATTCATTTTAATGGTAAAATTAATTCCAATTGACTTGAAATTTTTATGGGGAGTTCCTCTGTTAATAAGTTATAGTGAAGAATGATTTTTATGCTATTTACTTTTAAAACTATTTGTCAGCATTATTTTTGGGTTGTGGGAGTTGCTCGTAAGAAGTTGTCGGTCACCGGGATCGAAATCCCGTCGCCCGCTTTGGAAAGACATTTTAATATTTAGAAAACTATGAAATCAACCTAACCCAATATTTTTCATAGTTTAAATGAAAGAGCAGTGTGCCTCAAATCCTGTATCTATCTCGAAGAATAAACACATGACTTGAGGATGAGACTCGATCAAATAAACTGAGAAATGTATGACGTTTGTTTGGTCTGTGAAACCATTTTATTTGCCGATAACTTCTCATATTTAATATGAAGAATTAAATAGGGTTTATATTAAATTGGGTTCAGTTGAGCTTCCTATAATGGCAAGCCCTTATAGTTAATTACATTTTTAATGACGGAAGTCATCTAAGAAAACTCTCGATAAAAATTAGAAAATATTTTCTTTAAGGATTTCAAATGAATAGGACTTTTCAATGATATTGGACAAAGAGGTGTGAAATGGGATTTGCTCAAATTTGGAGCATTTTGTTTTTGAAATCCAAAGGTGGAAGAACTAGGGGATGTCATAGATTCGGAGGAGAACCTTGGTGACCTCCCAAGCTATCTTATTGTTTGGCTTCAATTTTGAGAAGAAATTATTTAAGTGTTTCATCCTGCAGATTATATTTTTGTAGGGCTTACATTTATGTGGAACGGTCACACAAATAGCCTGGAAGATGTGAGGATTTAGGTTGTGACAGAAGACAACCTCGGAATCCTAAGATGAGTTAGGGCTTAGATTGTACAGTAGAGCTGTACCAAGGCCTAAAGATGAGTTGAGGACTTATGTTGCATAAGCATTCAACCTCAAAATTCTATGGCTTGGTTGTTTAATTCTAAAGAAAGAAATTGGTTTAGCTAGGGAAGGCATGTTTTGCTGTTGAAGATGGTCGTGCTGCCCACCATGCTAGCTCTACGCTCCTTACCATGATGAGTTTGAGTTTTCTAGGGTGTCCAGTTATGATATCAAATCTGATGGCTCTATGGTTATAGTTCTTTAAATTTTATGGGGGATGTTAAAGTTGATTAGAGCGACACCGGTTAGGATCCTACGGGTCCCTCATTCCGGCACCACTATTTTCTATTGGATTTACTTAGTCCAAATAAATTTACTAAACTAAAATTAACGAGTTTCAAAATTTCATTTAGACTGTGGGAAGCCTCCTTAGCAACTATAGATTACCTCCTTCGATGGATTCCCGATCATCTGATAGAGACGTTTTAATTTAATTGTAGTTATTTTTTTGTGTGATGTTTGTGATTAAATTTTGAGCTGTTTTATATTTCGAATGTTGTGGAGTTGATTTTTATCTTGATTGATTTTACTTTTGGTTTAGGTTTTGGTTTTGTGGCTATCCTAACAGTTTTAGTTTTAATTCGGGGTGACATCATTGTTTAGCATGCAAGTTTTATAAGCATAAAAAGTACAGGATGAAAGTATAAGAATGCGGTCACTGTAAACTCTAAAAAGGGTACCTGACTAGTCTTCTCGTTCTACCACCTGAAACTCAAAAAGCATGTGAGAGCATTTTATATAAAGTGAAAAATTAAGGTTATAGTGATCAACCCAACCCTAGGTCATATCTTGGTGGGTCCCTATTAGTTTGATTAAGGATGATTTTTGTTAAGCAAAACATATTAAGTTTAGTAAACCTCTGAGGTATTCAACAGAATTAGAGGACGAAGCAGGTCCATACTTCCCTCTCACTACCTGGTGAAAAGTCTCGAGCTTAATTAAACTTATTATGTTGCTTAATAACCCATCCTGTAAATACATTTAATGCTCAATGAACGTTGATGTTTCAATTATCCCTAAGTGTAGGGTAATTATCACTTGGAATTTAATTTGGAGATTATGTGGGTGAAGCTCCTCAAGGGCAAGTTAGCGTTATTGAAACACTTTGCCAATTTTTTTTAATTTGGGCTCATAGTGTTTTAAAGATGTTCAATTTTAATTATGTTCACTTTTCTAATCTTTATTTAATCAAATTTGATTTAGCCTAGGTCTTTTTTAAGCCCTTAAGGTTTTGGTGGATGTCTTGATCATATATTTTGAAAGTGATTGAATTTTAAGTGATGATGACTCATTTTTGAAAATTATTTGAACATCAAATAGAGGTATTAGATTAGTGAGTTATCAACTTCCAAGGTCATACCCCTAAGTCTAAGATCATTTAATTTAATAGACTTCCAAATTTTAATAATTTAAGAAATTACAAATTTATCCTCTGATTATGAAAGAGTGGGGTTGGTTTCTACCGATTAATCCTCTTGTATTTCAATTATCCAAATAAGTTAGTTAAAATCAGAGGTTACCCTTTTCCCTCCTTGAATTAAGCTTAAATGTTAATTAAGGCTAAATATCCAAAATTACACTTTTGCCCCTAAGTCTCTATTACTTCATAATTGGTCAAATTCAATCCAAATGACTTTGGAATTTTTATCCAATCTCACTCATGGGTCAATTAAGAAATCATAGGAGAAAATGTGATTTTTTAAAATTTAATTTAATTTACATATTTATTTTAATAAAAAATAGGATTTTTCAAAGGAAAATTCATAACTTGACCAAGGCAAAGTCTAATCCCTTGAAATTTTTACAGGAGGTAGAATTAGACTAGGGAAAAATTTGGGCAAAATTTCATGATTTATTGAATTATATTTGAATTTTAAGAATTATTTTCAATTTTGAAGTATTTATTAAATACCAAATATTTTGAATCTGGGAAAGTAAGTTTTATATTTTTATTAAATCTCTCTGATGTCAAGGAACCCAGAGAAACATGTTTCATATTTTCTAATATTTTTTTGAATTTTTAGAATTATTTTGATGAAAAATCCATTTTAACCATTAAAAATTATTTTAAGCTTTAAAATTCAATATCTTCACTTAGAAAATTAAGAAAAATATTCCAATTGTTCATAAATGCTTAGGAAAAAATTTATAACATTTCCATTAATTTTATTATTTTTTTTATTTTTATCATTTTTTAATTATTTAAATATTAAAAATAGGCTTGAAAATAAAATTTTTATTTTAATTTCAAATTTATTTTTAGAAATTTCTCTGATCATAGAGAACTCCAAAAATCAATTTTTATAAATTATTGAGTTACATTTTAATTAGTAAGAATCATTTTAGTGCCAAAAATGTCATTTAACTTGAAAAATCAATTTGAGTTATTAAATGAGCTCCAAATATTTTGAAATTTTATGGGGAGTTCTATGAACTTTAGGTCACAGTGGAGATTAAAAATTAAGTCACTTAGATGTATGTGTTTCTCAATATTTATTTTCTTTCTGTTTTAGGGTTGGTGAAAATTAAGTACATTCTTAATGACTTAACCCATGAAATATTTTCCAAAGGGTTCTCTGGTCATAGCAAACCTTCCAAAATTTTCTTGGATTTATCTAGGCAATATACTTATTATTATGATTAATTTATGAAAATAATAAGTATAAAATTGGAAAATTTGGATTTCTGTCTAGAGATCACCTTTGACTTTAGAAAAATTAGAGGATGTTTCCTAAGACAGAGGCAACAACATGCCAAAAGTTCAAGTCATGGTGAGATGTCTACTTGCATAGAGAATTAAAAGACTCAAAAATATATTTAATTAAGTAAAAGTAAAATATGCATCGAATAAATTTCAAACATTTGCACATTATTTTCCTCTATTCACTGAACAAGAGGGTATTTTTATTTTATTTTTATGATTTTTTTACACCAATATATGGATTTTGAAAGTTAGGGCTATTTAATTAAATCAGAAATACCCTATTTTTTTATTTAGGGCTATTTATTTAAATCACAAAGTTAGGGCTATTTAATTAAAGTTAGGACTATTTATTTAAATCAAAAAATATGATGATGGCACTGAATAGATCCTAGGCGGCTCTGAAACTCCACCCCGTGTGCTCCCGTTCGACGTCGCCATCCAACTCAGCGATGACTTGGCTTGTGGTTCCAGTATGAAGGAACTATCTAGCTAGATCTCGTCTGTTGATGAGATAAACGCATGATCGGACGGCTCCCCATCATCGTCCCCAATGCCTTAGCCCGAGAACCATCCATTTTCAAAGCTTAAGATCTCACTCATTTCTTAACCAAATTAAGTGTGTTGTTTCTAGATGCTCATATAAGTGTGAAGAACACATCCATAAGGTAATCAAGCAATTAAATTACGTCTAATAAAATGGAGAATCAAAATAGTCTCAAGAAGAGGGGAAGTTCAATACCTTTACTCTGATAATGGAAGATTCGATCAGCAGTGCTCAGCACGTTTGTGGATGTCCAAGGAGGCTAGGTATTAAGCCTCTTGCTATGGTGAAAGGCCTAGGTATGAATTCGACCAAGCTCGATTTCAAGTGTTGGCCTAGAGCTATGCTAGGGGCTCTGTGAAAGGGGAATTTGATGGAGCTTCTCCTTCTTTCACTGTGGTGATGGTGTGGGTGAGTTTAATTTGGTTTGGGTGAAGTATAAAGGTATGAAGAGCTCTTTCCTGTCTCCAGCAAGGTTTGAGCTCAAAAATTGTACTCTGGCATGGGGATTCAAGGCAATGTGGTGGTTGGGTTGCATTGAGGAGGTCTCAAAGAGGCTTTTGGAGTAATTTGGAGGGCTCCCTCTGAAAAATTTTTAACACTCCTGCCATGGGCGTGGAAGTGAGGTTTTTATAAAGTGGGCTTTAGGGTGGCTGTCATGGCTAATTGGAGGGTGAAAATGCTTACTTAAGTGGAGGGCAGAGTGGCTCTAAGATTTAATTTTGATGAGGTGGCCTCTAGGTTTGAATTGGGTTTACGTCCATGGGGGTGGCTCTCAGTTTAGATATTTTTCGGCTACTAGGCCAGTTAGCCAGGCCAGGGGAGGTGGCTAGGAGGTCAGGTTAGCCAGGGGATTAGGTCACAACAATTAAATGGGTTGGTGTTTAATTTTCGCAAAAATATCATTGGCTTAAGCGAATATTGAATGAAATCCCTTAATTTGGGAATCCCTTGGTCCATAGAACATTTGGGTGGTTCCATGGGGCTTGTCTTGGTCAATAAAGTTCAAAACTTGGCTGTGGTGGCCTTGCCTTGACCAATTTGACATGTATAGGTCAATTTTGGTGCATGGGTCCAAGTGGGTGCAAATGACCAAGACTTGGTTTTGGCTAGGCTAGCCATGTTAATTATCCCAATTGATTTATGCATTTGTTGTATATGATTGTAATGAACATTTTTTGTGGAAGATTGAAAGAATTTTTAGTTCATTTGGAGGGTCAATTTGAAAGATTTTGGAATTTTGGATAATTTGGGCATGTTGGGCTAGACTAGCGTCTAGCTTGGGCTAGGCTTGGGATAAGTCCAAATTAATTATTGGGAATGGTCAATAGGAATGTGATGAAGAGTTTTCAACATGAATTGGGTGCCAATTTTGGGGTTAAGGCAATCAATTTGGTGAAATTTGGAGGCATAGCCAATTTGAGGAAAATTTTGGGGCTTTTGACTTGGGTTGAAATTAAATGAAATTGAGGCTTCAACAAGGCCAATTGAAGGTCAATTTTTATGTTTAGGAATGTTATGAAGAGTTTTCAACATAAATTGTGGCAAATTGAGTGGGCTATGGCTTTAATTGGGTGAGAGTAGTTCATGTGGCCAAAATTGGGGGTTTTGATTTGGATCAACATTGGGCTCAAAGCATGGGCCAATTGAGATTTTATTTGGTTTAAATTGGTCACATGTAAGGTTAATTTAAGTTTAGAATTGAAATTGGGGGAAATTAGGACCAATTTGATGGACATTTGAGGTGGATTGGGGAGATTTGGCCTTTTAAGGGCAATTTAGAGGTTTTAGACAAAGATGGTCAAATTGGCCAAATTGGGTCATATGATAGTTGAGAAAAATGAAATTCGGAATATTTGGAAGGTTTTGGTAAATTTTGGAATTTTTTAGAATTTTTGGAATTTTGGGCTAGGGTGGGGTATTTTGGTAATTTGGCAATTTTTGGTGATTTTGGGTAATTTGGGTATTTTCTAAAAGTTTAAAATGACTTTTGAAAAAATTTGGGTATTTTGAGTGAGTTTGTGAATTTTGGCCAAATTTAGGGTTTCAAGGGAATTTAGGTAATTTGGGGGAGTTCAGAGTTGTGAGTGATTGTGATTGAAGTGATTGTAGTGAATGCCTTAGCTCTAGACCAACACCCAGGGTCAACCCTAAGGTCAGCAGTCCTATGGGAACTTTCCTTGAGCTCCGTCATAATGACCCCACCTACTAAGTGTTAGAGGTTAGGACCAATATGTAGAGCTTCAAGTTGAGTGAAGAGAAGTTTGGAATTTCTAATGGTGAGGGATATTTTTCTAATTTCTTAGAAATAGTCAATAAAAAGTCCTATGGCTAGACCCTAGACTACTAAAGAGGAAGAGCAAGACCTCAACCAAAATTGAGGTCAACAAATGGACCCCCAATAGGGGTGGTGTGCTAGGCAAGCACACAGTGCGTATTGGCGTTGACTGACGAGATCAACAAAACCAACACAAACTCCTAAGTCGACAGACACTAAAGGAGTGTAGAATTGTGTGTTATTTGTTTCAGCTAGGGAATTTGCAGATGAAAATTTGATTGAAGTCAAGAGGAAGGAACTCTCACTGGGAATGGAGAGTTGGTTTGAGTTATCAAATTTCAAGTGTCCATAGAGGATGGGAATCAGTATGTAAGTGCTGACCCCAGGGTGGGAATTTGAGATTTAGATATCAATCCAAAAGAATTTAAAATTTAGGTACCGACCTCGAGGTGAAAATTTGAAGGTTAAGTATGAATTTCAAAAAGAGAATAGGAAATTAGGGACTGACCTCGAAAGAGGGAATCAAAAGTTAAGAACTGATTCTTGAGTGAGAATTGAAAGTTAAGGATCAATCTCGAAAGAGAGTCGGAAGTTAATGACCGACTTCAAAAGGAGCGAATCAAAATTTGGGGACTAATTATAAAAATGAGGATTGAAAGTTGATGATCAATCTCAAAAGAGAGTGTCGGAAGGTAAGGATCGACCTCAAAGGAGTGAATCAGAAGTTAAAGAGTGACTCAAAAATGAGAATTGAAAGTTAATGATCAATCTCAAAAGAAAGTGTTGGAAAATAAAGACCAACCTTATAGGAGTGAATAAGAAGTGAAGGACTGATTCAAAAATGAGAATTTAAATTTAATGATCAATCTCAAAAGAGAATGTCTGAAGGCAAGGACCGAGCTTGAAAAGGAGTGGATCAGAAGTTAATGAATGATTCAAAAATGAGAATTGAAAGTTAATGATCAATTTCAAAAGAGAGTGTTTGAAGGTAAAGACCGACCTCAAAGGAGTGAATTAGAAGTTAAGGACTGATCCAAAAATGAGAATTGAAAGTAATGATCAATCTCAAAAGAGAGTGTAGGAAGGTACAGACCGACCTCGAAATGGAGTGAATCAGAAGTTAGGTACTGATTCCAGGAAAACGATTGAAAGTTAATGATCAATCACAAGAAGAGAGTTGAAAGGTGAGGACCGACCTCAAAGGAGTGAATCAGAAGTTAAGGACTGATCCAAAAATGAGAATTAAAAGTTAATGATCAATCTTAAAAGAGAGTGTCCGAAGGTAAGGACCGACCTCAAAGGAGTGAATCAAAAGTTAAGGACTCATTCAAAAATGAGAATTGGAGATGTTGAATCCAAAGATATGTGTCGTGTGAAAAGGTTGACATTGTCGAAGAAAATTTGTGAAATTTTGTGAGGTTTTGTGCAGAACATGAAATTCCATGGGGATGTTAGGAGAATTTGTGCAGACAAACATAATTGTGTTGCGCTAGTAAAGAGTAAAAGACCTTGAAATCGAGAGAATCAACTCAACAGATTTATTTTCCTTTCTTGTTGTTTTTATAATGTTCAATTTTCAAAATATGTTTTAAAAAATTTAATTTTAGTTGGTTGAATTTTCAAAAGAAATTTGTTTTGTTGTTTGTTTGTTGGCAATTTTATTTGAAATTTAATTTTTATTATTGTCAAATTTTGTTGTTTTGTTCATTATTCATTGTAATTTTGAATCAATATATGGTTCGTGGCTTTTATCCATTGCACAATTGGGGCAATTGAATAAACAAACAAATTTTTGAATGAAACTTCATGAATCTGCTCCAATAAATGTTACAGATCAAATGTAGGCAGATGCCCCAAAAAGTACAATATGCTAACTTCATCAAAGTACAACTAAAATATCTCACGCCAAGTACATATCATAGGCCGAGTATCTTTGATATAAATCATATTTATTGTAACGTACTAAAGTAGAAAAGAATCCCTTGACCATCTGTTCCTGTTGTGACAAGCTCCTGATCGAGAAGACCTTCTAAGCCTCCAAGATAGAGTTACCTTTGCATGTACTTAGAGGTACAACCCTCTCGTAGCTCGTATCGTAGCTGCTCTTCCAGTTCTAGATTTGGCTGAAGTTCGTGCGGTATTTTGCTGTCGTTCATCTGTCGGAAGGTCACAGACACCCTACGATATCGTACTTCTAGAATACAGTGCTTGGCGACGTCCGCTTCATTGCCTTTGAGAAGAAGTGCTAAGACAACCGGTAGGGGAATCTCCACAGATCCTCTAAACTCACCAGGGCCAATGATGTCAATTTCTTTCCCAAATAAGATGTTGATTTTACTGATGAATGAGACCATGGAGAAAGGTCTCACGAAGTCATGGTAGTCTATAGTGGAGGAATGCAATCACCCTCGTCGTAGATGTTGATAATGTAACTGTTAAGAATGCAATTAGCGGGCAGTATACTCCACCTGACCATTCTTTTAATCATCCACTCTATCATTAGTGGTAGTGGGTACACGTAATCATGTCTGAGATCCCACACAGATTCCCTTATCTATCATTTGTAAAATTTTAGTAGCAGCCTCACTGGATAGTAATTCTCCCTTTTCCTGACATCCATTTTCTCGGCTCAGAATAGGTCCATTCCATAAGTAGGATTGCTCAACCTCTGTCCCTTAGGTCAAAAATGCAGTCAAGAATAATTTGTTCATCACTCTCTGAGAAGACCTTGGTGTATAATTCCAAACCTTCTAATATATTGATGAATCTCCCTTGTACTTTTTCATAGAATTCATCATTTCTTTTGTTCACTTTGCTTATTCTGTAATATTCTGTTGTGCTTATGATCAGCGGCTGTCAAGGAAGTTCCATTATTTCAACAGCACCGGGAACCCAAGCTGGTGCTGACTCTGGCTCTAACAGAATGTATAATCCGATGTCTGACGGGACGTATGGACCTATACCCCTCGGAACATATGGCTCTGCCTCCAATAGGACATATGGCTCTGCCTCTATCAGGTAATCAGTAGCCTGAGATTCGTCATCTATAGAGGCATGCTCCTCTAAGGTACTATAGTGCTATAGGTGCAAGACATTGCAGTCCGGGCATTCCACAAATGCCCTCGTAGCCAACGATTATGCAGGTATTTCAACATTGCAAGTAGGGCAACCCGTACATAGAACATATGAAGATAGTGTTATTTCTGGCTCTACAATAAATTTGGATTCATCATCTATGGCAGGCAAGCTTGAAGAAGTTTCTCTCATGCTTGGATCATAAATATTCTCCTCAAAAATAGGGGTGAGTAATTTTTCTGCCTCTTTTTGGCATCTTTTCTCCTCTCATAAGAAAGCCCTCTACTTTTGACGGCTAGCATTCCTACGTTGTGTTCTTCGTAGCAGAGCGTCTGACAATATTTCATTATCAGCAGCGACCAGGCCCACAATTGGTGTAACTATCATGGATGGTAGACGGCTGAGCCCCTCCATTGGGTCATGTTGTACCATCATGTTCTTTCCTTTTAGTGACCCACTGTCTTTGGTGGTCAACCTTAGGAGTGAGGGCAGCCCTTCCTTTTCCCGTCGACTGACAACATTCATTAAAGATCCCTTGTAATCCATGCCGACTTGGTTAAATTCCATGTCAAAATCTATAGTGCCGCCCTGCGGCGCCATTTTTTCATTTAGGGGTGATTCTAGCCATCTTTAAAGGCGAAGCTTAGCCTCTGGTCTGATATTTCTCTGCAGATGACAGGAAAAATGTCAGTGGGCTAAAAATTAGCATGAACATGGACAAAACAAAGTATTGATTAAAGAAAATTTTGGTTTATTTTGGTGAGAAAATTGTTTATTTATGTGTGCATTTTGTTTAATTTAGTATAATATTAAGTTCAAAGGTAGAAAGGAGAAAATTTAAAGTGTATTTCTTTTCAAAAAAAAATTTATTATATTGAGGTTAATTTTGTTACAAAAAATTTTGGACCCAGTCACAAACTTTTGGCAACATAGATAACCCCAAAACAGTTGAAATTTCAAAATTTCAAATTAAGTGACCGCAAGCAATGTCAAGTTGAGTAGTATGTCTTCAGGTATCATTCGTTGATTGGTAGCATGGGTCTTTCACCCCAGAAGTCTACTAACTGGTAGGTTCCTCCTGCCTAGACCATTTCAACTACAAATGGTCCCTCTCAAGTCGGCTCAAATTTTCCACCTATCTTGCCGAGTGCAGGAATAGGCCTTTTGAGCACGAGGACGAGGTCACTAGCTTTGAATGTCCTTGGGTGGACCAATTTGTCATGAGCTTGTACCATCTTCGCTTGGTAAATTTCTAAATACTGTTGTGCTTCTAGTCGCTTTCCTTCGAGACTTTATAATTCTTTAAGCCTAAACTTCACACTTTCTTTTGTTGTGAGTTGGTTGGCGACAGTGACTCTAAGAGACAACATCTAAATTTCTAACGGTAGTACTATTTTGGACCCATACACAAGCATGTACGGGGTACACTGAGTGGGAGTCCTGAACATTGTCTGGTAGAGCCACAAAGCTTCTAGAAATTTTTTGTACCAATCTCTTTTGTTTTCTTCCAGTTTTTTCTTTAAAATCTGTACCAGTGTCTTGTTGAAGGCCTCAGCCAATCCATTTGCTCTAGGATAGTAAATGAGTATCTCCAATCTATCCTGTGTCTTTTGAGGCAATTGTTGATTTTGGTGCTTTTGAAAGCTTTCTCATTGTCAGAATTTATTCTTCACGACACTCCGAAACAGTAGACAACTTGGCTTTTGAAGAACTAAAGAATGTGTTGTGTCGTAACCTCTTGTAGCGGCACTGCCTATGCCCATTTGGAGAAATAGTCTGTAGCGGCAAGTATAAATCTATCTCCTCAACACTCAAATGGCCACGAGGCAATGGTTGGGTGTAGCACATTTGAAGGTTAGTGTAAGACCACCCCATGCACCTATCACTGGTGACATCTTCTGGATGTATCCATGCAGCCTAACATCATTGCTGGCCAATAATATCTAAGTCTTTTGATCTTCATTTTCATTTTTGGCCCTGACTGGTGAGCGCCACATAATCCGGCATATACTTATTTAACAATATTTTGCGCCTCGGCTTTGCTTAGACACCTCAGCCACATCTGGTTGAACGATCTCCTGTAGAGGATGTCACCTACTAGAGCGTAAGACATAGCCATTTTCGCAATGTGATGTGCTTCAGACTTTTCCTTTCACATCTTTCATGTATGCAAATATTCTATTAATGGCTTATGTCGATCTTCATTGAAATCAATAACTACATTTATTATTCCTTCTTCTTTCCGTGTTTGTTTAGAGTTTCGAGGTCGATTCGAGACAAAACTTGCTTCCTTGTACTGTGATTTCAATGGAAACCTCTAGGGGACACGCCAGTTCTTTTGCGATTTTTTCTAGAGCATCAGCATGTGCATTATCTCCCCTAGAAATCCGGTAGAAAGTTACAGTGAGGATCTGTTTCGGTAGCTTCATTGTGTACTGATAATATTCCGCTAATCTGGGTTTCAGAATCCTGTATTGTCTGATAACTTATTGAATGGAGAGTTGTGAGTTGACATTAATGATAATATCTGTTATATCTATTAAGATTGCCAATTCTAATATGGTGATTAAGGCTTTATATTCTGATTCATTTTTGGTGCATGACTCTCTCAGGTGGTATGAAAACTTCAACATACCTTTATCTGGTGTGATAAAGATCAAAATGATCCCTTCTTTGCTTGGTATGATTGTGGTTGATCCTTTGTCCTTCCTGGCTGATGAAGCACCATTGAAGTACATTTCCCAACATTGTGCACTGGAGAATTTTATTTGTAGTATCTGCTCATCTTGTAGTTCATCGTTGAGAGGGGGCCCAACTGGTAGTGGGTGTGCAGCGAGAAAGTTTGCTGTAATGTGTCACTTGATAGCACAGAGGGGAACAAAAGTTATATCAAATGCAATAAGATCATTGACCATCTTGCTAAACGTCCAAAGAGTGTTGCTCGGGACATTAAATATTACAACGGGTTAACTTTCAAGATTAAGGTGATCTTATGAGAAAGCATGTAATGTCTAAGCTTTTGGGTGGCCAAAATTAATGTCAGACAATGCTTCTCAATAGGTGAATACCTTACTTCTGTCGGTATCAGACAATGAATCAAGTAGTAGAGTGTGTTTTCCTTACCGTCATCGTTGATTTAGGCTAAGAGGGTTTCAATGGCGTCTTCTAAGGCCGCGATATAAAGTATGAAAGGTTTCCCTAGGATAGGGACTACCAAAATAGAAGGTGTCATTAAAATTTTTTTAACGTCCTCAAAGGACCACTAGCATTTCTATTCCTAAATGAATTTGGCGTCCTTCATAATTAATGTCGAGAAAGGCTGATACCTACCTGAGAGATTAGAAATAAAGCGTCTCAGATATGCCAACTTCCCCTGGAAGGAATGTACTGCTTCAAAGTTTTAAGAGGAGGCATTTCCCAGATAGCTTTAATCTTATATGGGTTGATCTCAATTCCTCGATGACAGACAATGAATCCTAGAAATTTCTCAGATGTAATGCCAAAGGCTCACTTCAAGGGATTCACTTTAAGGTCATATCATCATAACCGTTTGAACACGATCCTCAAATCATACAAATGGTCTATTTTTCATTTACTTTTGATGACCAAATCATCCACGTAACATTCCACTTGATTGTGAATGAGATCATCAAAAATCTTCATCATTGCACATTGATATGTTGCTCTAGCATTCTTTAGGCCGAACGACATCTCTGTGTAACAGAAAATCCCGATAGGTGTTCTAAAGGCTGTAAGTGTTGCATCCTCGGGAGCCATCTTGATTTGGTTGTATCCCAACGATCCGACAATAAAGGAGAAAATTTCATGTGTTGAAGCGATATCCACCATCATTTCTGGTATTGGTAGTGGAAAAACTTTTGTACATGCCTTTTTTATAAATTTTTGAGTTATATTTAATTATTAAAAATCATTTTAGTGCCAAAAATGTCATTTAACTTGAAAAGTCAATTTGAGTTATTAAATGAGCTCCAAATGTATTGAAATTTTATGGGGAGTTCTACGAACTTTAGGTCACAGTGGAGATTAAAAATTAAGTCACTTAGATGTATGTGTTTCCCAATATTAATTTTCTTTGTGTTTAGGGGTTTGTGGAAATTAAGTACATTCTTAATGACTTAACCCATGAAATATTTTCCAAAGGGTTCTCTGGTCATAGCAAACCTTCCAAAATTTTCTTAGATTTTTCTACGCAATATGCTTATTATTATGATTAATTTATGAAAATAATAATTATAAAATTGGAAAATTTGGATCTCTGTCTAGAAATCACCTCTGACTTTGGAAAAATTAGAAGATGTTTCCTAAGACAGAGGCAACAACATGCCAAAAGTTCAAGTCATGGTGAGATGTCTACTTACATGGAGAATTAAAAGACTCAAAAACATATTTAATTAATTAAAAACAAAATATGCATCAAATAAATTTCAAACCATTTCCACATTATTCTCCTCTATTCACTGAACAAGAGGGTATTTTTATTTTATTTTTGTGATTTTTTTACACCAAGATATGGATTTTTAAAGTTAGGGCTATTTATTTAAATCAGAAAATACCCTATTTTTCTATTTAGCGCTATTTATTTAAATCACAAAGTTAGGGCTATTTATTTAAAGTTAGGACTATTCATTAAAATTAAAAAATACAATGACGGGACTGACTAGATTCTAGGAGGCTCTGAAACTCCACGCGGCGTGCTCCCATTCGACGTCGCCATCCAACTCAGCGATGACTCGACCTGTGGTTTATGTATGAAGGCGTTGTCTGGCTAGATCTCATCTGTTAATGAGATAAACATGCGATCCGATGGCTCCCCATCATCGTCCCCAATGCCTTAGCCCGAGAACCATCCATTTTCGAAGCCTAAGATCTCACTCATTTCTTAACTAAATTAAGTGTGGTTTGGTTCTAAATGCTCGTCTAAGTGTGAAGAACACATCCATATTGTAATGAAGCAATTAAATTAATTCTAATCAAATGGAGAATCAAAATAGGCTCAAAAAGAGGGGGAGTTCAATACCTTTACTCAGAGAAGGGAAGATTTGATCAGCGGTGCTCAGCACGTTCGTGGAGGTCCAAGGAGGCTAGGTATTAAGCCTCTTGCTATGGTGAAAAGCCTAGGTATGAATTCGACCAAGCTTGATTTCAAGTGTTGGTCTAGAGCTATGCTAGGGGCTCTCTGAAAGGGGAATTTGATGGAGCTTCTCCTTCTTTCACTGTGGTGATGGTGTGGGTGAGTTTAATTTGGTTTTGGTGAAGTGTAGAGGTGTGGAAAGCTCTTTCCTGTCTCCAGCAAGGTTTTGAGCTCAAAAATTGAACTCCGGCATGGGGATTCAAGGCAATGTGGTGGTTGGGTTGCATTGAGGAGGTCTCAAAGAGGCTTTTGGAGGGCTCCCTCTGAAAAATTTTTAACACTCTTGCCATGGCCATGGAAGTGAGTTTTTTATAAAGTGGGCTTTAGGGTGGCTATCATGGCCAATTGGGGGGGTGAAAATGCTTGCTTAGGTCGAGGGCTAAGAGGCTCTAAGATTTAATTTAGATGAGGTGGCCACTAAGTTTGAATTGGGTTTGAGTCCATGGGGGTGGTTCTCGGTTTGGACATTTCCGGCCACTAGGCCAGTCGGCCAGGACAGGGGAGGTGGCTAGGAGGTCAGGTGAGCCAGGGGAATATGCCACAGCAATTAAATGGGTTGGTGTTTAATTTTTTCAAAAATTTTCTTGGCTTAGGCAAATACTGAATGAAATCCCTTAATTTGGGGATCCCTTGGTCCATAGCTCATTTGGGTGGTTCCATGGGGTTTGGCTTGGTCAGTAGGGTCTAAAACTTGGCTATGGTGGCCTTGCTTTGACCAATTTGACATGTATAGGTCAATTTTGGTGCATAGGTCCAAGTGGGTGCAAATGACCAAGACTTGGGTTTTTGGCTAGGCTATCCATGTTAATTAGCCCAATTGATTGATGCATTTGATGTATATGATTGTAATGAACATTTTTGGTGGAGGATTGAAAGAATTTTGAGTTCACTTGGAGAGTCAATTTTAAAGATTTTGGAATTTTGGTGAATTTGGGCATGCTGGCTAGACTTGCGTCTAGCTTGGGCTAGGCTTGGGATAAGTCCAAATTAATTATTGGGAATGGTCAATAGGAATGTGATGAAGAGTTTTCAATATGATTTGGGTGCCAATTTTGGTATTATGGCATTCAATTTGGTGAAATTTGGAGGCATAGCCAATTTGGGGCAAAATTTGGGGCTTTGACTTAGGTTGAACTTAAATGAAATATAGGCTTCACCAAGGCCAATTGAAGGTCAATTTTTATGTTTAGGAATTTTATGAAGAGTTTTCAACATAAATTGTGGCAAATTGAGTGGGCTATGGGTTTAATTGGGTGAGATTAGTTCATGTGGCCAAAATTGGGGGTTTTGATTTGGATCAAAATTGGGCTCAAAGCATGGGCCAATTAAGATTGTATTTGGTTTAAATTGGTCACATGTAAGGTTAATTTAAGTTTAGAATTGAAGTTTGGGGAGATTAGGACCAATTTGATGGACATTTAAAGTGGATTTGGGGAGATTGGGCCTTTTAAGGGCAATTTAGGGGTTTCGGACAAAGATGGTCAAATTGGCCAAATTGGGTCACATGGTAGTTGAGAAAAATTAAATTCAGAATATTTGGAAGGTTTTGGTAAATTTTGGGTTTTTTTAGAATACTTGGAATTTTTGGCTAGGGAGGGGTATTTTGGTAATTTGGCAATTTTTGGTGATTTTGGGTAATTTGGGTATTTTCTAAAAGTTTAAAATGACTTTTGAAAAAATTTGGGTATTTTGGGGAAATTTTAGAATTTTGGCCAAATTTAAGGTTTCAAGGGTATTTAGGTAATTTGGGGGAGTTTAGAGTTGTGAGTGATCGTGAGTGAGGTGATTGTAGTGAATGCCTTAGCTCTAAACCTACACCTATGGTTAACCCTAAGGTCAGCAGTCCTATGGGAACTCTCCTTGAGCTCTATCATAATGACCCTACCTACTAAGTGCTAGAGGTTATGACCAATATGTAGAGCTTCAAGTTGAGTAAAGAGAAGTTTGGAATTTCTAATGGTGAGGGTTCTTTTTTTAGTTTCTAGGAATAGTCAATAAAAAGTCCTATGGCTAGACCCTAGGCTACTAAAGGGGAAGAACTAGAACTCAACCAAAAGTGAGGTCAACAAATGGACCCGAATAGGTGGGGTATGCTGGGCAAGCAACCGCACGTATTGGCATTGACCGACGAGATCAACAAAACCAATACAAACTCCTAAGTCAACAGACACTAAAGGAGTGTAGAATTGTGTGTTATTTGTTTCCGCTAGGGAATTTACAGATGAATATTTGATTGAAGTCAAGAGGTGGGAACTCTTGCCGGGGAATGGAGAGTAGGTTTGAGTTATCAAATTTTAAGTGTCCATAGAGGATGGGAATCAGTATGTAAGTGCTGACCCCGGGGTGGGAATGATCAGAAGTTAAGGACTCATTCAAAAATGAGAATTGGTGATGTTGAATCCAAAGATATGTGTCGTGTGAAAAGGTTGACATTGTTGAAGAAGGTTTGTGAAATTTTGTGAGGTTTTGTGCAGAACATAAAACTCTAGGGGATGTTAGGAGAATTTGAGCAGACAGATAATTGTGTTGCGCGAGCAAAAAGTAAAAGACCTCAAAATCGAGAGAATCAACTCAACAGATTTATTTTCTTTTCTTGTTGTTTTTATATTGTTTAATTTTTAAAATATGTTTTCAAAAATTTAATTTTAGTTGGTTGAATTTTCAAAAGAGATTTGTTTTGTTGTTTGTTTGTTGGTAATTTTATTTGAATTTTATTTTTTATTATTGTCAAATATTGTTGTTTTGTTCTTTATTCATTGTAATTTTGAATCAACATATGATTCGTGGCTTTTATTCATCGCACAATTGGGGCAATTGAATAAACAGACAAATTTTTGAAAGAAAATTCATTAATCAGCTCCAATAAATGTTACAGATCAAATGTAGGCAGATGCCCCAGAAAGTATAATATGCTAACTGCATCAAAGTACAACTAATATATCTCACGCCAGGTACATATCATAGATCGAGTATCACTGATATATATCATATTTGTTGTAACGTACTAAAGCAGAAAAGAATCCTTTGACCATCTGTACTTGTTGTGACAAGCTCCTGATCGAGAAGACCTTCTGAGCCCTGCTCTAGGATAAAGTTCCCTTTGCATGTACTTAGAGGTACAACCCTCTCATAGCTCGTATGGTAGCAGCTCTTCCAGTTTTAGATTTGGTTGAAGTCCGTGCGGTATTTTGTTGTCGTCCATCTATCAGAAGGTCACAGACTCCCTACGATATCATACTTCTAGAATACAGTGCTTGGCGACGTTCGCTCCATCGCCTTTGAGAACAAGTGCTGAGCCAACTGGTAGGGGAATCTCCACAGATCCTCTAAACTCACAAGGGCCAATGATGTCAATTTCTTTCCCAAATATGATGTCAATTTTACTAATGAATGAGACAGTGCAGAAAGGTCTCACGAAGTCATGGTAGTCTATAGTGGAGGAATGCAATCACTCTCGTCGTAGATGTTGATAATGTAATTGTTAGGAATGCAATTAGAGCACAGTATACTCTACCTGACCATTCTTTTAATCATCCACTTTATCATTATCAGTAGTGGATCCACCTAATCATGTCTGAGATCCCATGCGGATTCCCTTGTCTATCATTTGTAAAATTTTAGTAGCAGCCTTACTGGATAATAATTCTCCCTTTTCCTGACATCCATTTTCTCGGCTTAGAATAGGTCCATTCCATAAGTAGGCCTGCTCAAACTCTTTCCCTTAGGTAAAAAATGCAGTCAAGAATATTTTGTTCATCACTCTCTGAGAAGACCTTGGTGTATCATTCCAAACCTTTTAATATATTGATGAATCTCCCTTGTACTTTTTCATAAAATTCAAAATTTCTTTTGTTCACTTTGCTTATTCTATAATATTCTGTCGTGCTTATGATCAGTGGCTGTCGAGGAAGTTCCCTTATTTTAACGGCGTCGGGAACCCAAACTGTTGCTTACTCTGGCTCTAACAGAATGTATAATCCAATGTATGACGGGACGTATGGCCCTGTACCCCTCGAAACATATGGCTCTGCCTCCATTAGGACATATGGCTCTACCTCTATCAGGTAATCAGTAGTCTGAGATGCGTTATCTATAGAGGCGTACTCCTCTAAGGTATTGTAGTGTTGTAGGTGCAAGACATTGCAGTCCGGGCAATCCATGAATGCCCTCGTAGCCGACGATTGTGCAGGTATTTCAGCGTTGCAAGTAGGGCAACCCGTGCATAGAACATCTAAAGATAGTGGTATTTCTGGCTCTACAACAAATATGGATTCATCATCAATGGCAGGCAAGCTTGAAGAAGTTTCTCTCATGCTTGGATCATAAATGTTCTCCTCAGAAATAGGGGTGAGTAATTTTTCTGCCTTTTTTTGGCGTCGTTTCTCCTCTCATAAGAAAGCCCTCTGCTTTTGGCGGCTAGTATTCCTACGTTGTGTTCTTCGTAGCAGAGCGTCTGATAATCTTTCATTATCAACAGCGACTAGGACCCCAGTTGGTGTAGCTATCATGGATGGTAGACAGTTGAGCCCCTCCATGGGTCATGTTGTACCATCATGTTCTTTCCTTTTAGTGACGCAATATCTTTGGTGGTCAACCTTAGTAGTGAGGGCAGCCCTTCCTTTTCCCATCAACTGAAGACATTTATTAAAGTCCCCTCGTAATCCATGCCGACTTGGTTAAATTCCATGTCAAAATCTATAGTGCCACCCTGCGGCGCCATTTCTTCATTTAGTGGGAGATTCCAGCCATCTTTAAAGAAGAAGATCGTCCTCTGGCCTGATATTTCTTTGCAGATGATAGGAAAAATGTCAGTGCGCTGAAACTTAGCGTGAACATGAACAAAAGAAAGTATTGATTAAAGGAAATTTTAGTTTATTTTGGTGAGAAAATTATTTATTTATGTGTGCATTTTGTTTA
This sequence comes from Phalaenopsis hybrid cultivar, assembly GCA_002079205.1. Lineage (NCBI taxonomy): Eukaryota > Viridiplantae > Streptophyta > Magnoliopsida > Asparagales > Orchidaceae > Phalaenopsis > Phalaenopsis hybrid cultivar. The sequence goes on from JXCR01147117.1 coordinate 85,452, forward strand.
ATTTAGTATAATATTAAGTTCGAAGGTAGAAAGGACAAATTTTAAAGTGTAATTTTTTTCAAAAAAAAATTTAATATATTGAGGTTAATTTTTTTACACAAAATATTTGACCTAGTCACAGACTTTTGGCAACATAGATAACCCCAAAACAGTTGAAACTTTAAAATTTCAAATTAAGTGGCCGCAAGCAACGTCAAGTTGAGTAGTATGTCTTCAGGTATCATCTGTTGATTGGTAGCATGGGTCTTTCACCCCAGACGTCTACTAACTGGTAGGTTCCTTCTGTCTAGACCATTTCAACTACAAATGGTCCCTCCCAAGTCGGCTCAAATTTTCCACCTTTCTTGCAGCATGCAAGAATAGGCCTTTTGAGCACGAGGACGAGGTCACCAACTTTGAATGTCCTTGGGCGGACCAATTTGTCATGAGCTTATACCATCTTTGCTTGGTAAAGTTCTAAATATTGTTGTGCTTCTAGTCTATTTCCTTCGAGACTTTATAATTCTTCAAGCCTGAACTTCACACATTCTTTTGTTGTGAGTTGGTTGACTCTAAGAGATAGCATCTAAATTTCTAACAGTTGTACGACCTTGTACCCATACACAAGCATGTATGAGGTACACTAAGTGGGAGTCCTGAACGAAGTTCGATAGACCCATAAAGCTTTTAGCAATTTGTTGTACCAATCTCTTTTGTTTTCTTCCAGTGTTTTCTTTAAAATCTGTACTAGTGTATTGTTGAAGGCCTCAGTCAATCCATTTGCTCTGGGATAGTAAACTGTAGAGTATCTCCAATCTATCTTGTGTCATTTGCTGCAATTATTGATTTTGGTGCTTTTGAAAGCTTTCCCATTATCAGAAATTATTCTTCACGGCACTCCAAAACGGTAGACGACTTGGCTTTTGAAGAACTGAAGAATGTGTTGTGTCGTAACCTCTTATAGCGGCACTGCCTCTGCCCATTTGGAGAAATAGTCTATAGCGACAAGTATAAATATGTGTCCTCAACACTCGAATGGCCACGAGGCAACGGTTGGGTGTAGCACATTTGAAGGTTAGTGTAAGACCACCCCATGCACATGTTACTGGTGACATCTTCTGGCTGTATCCATGCAGTCGGACATCATTGCTGGCTAATAATATCCGAGTCTTTTGATCTTCATTTTCATTTTTGGCCCTGACTGGTGAGCGCCACATAATTCGGCATATACTTCTTTAACAATATTTTGTGCCTCGGCTTTGCTTGGACACCTCAACCGCATCTGGTCAAATGATCTCCTGTAGAGGATGTCACCTACTAGAGCGTAAGACATAGCCATTTTCCCATTGTGATGTGATTCAGACTTGTCCTTTGACATCTTTCTAGTATGCAAATATTCTATTAATGGCTTGTGCCAATCTTCATTAAAATCAACAACTGCATTTATTATTGCTTCTTCTTTTCGTGCTTGTGTAGAGTTTCAAGGTCGATTCGAGACAAAACTTGCTTCCTTGTACTGTGATTTCAATGGAATCCTTTAGGGGACATGCCAGTTCTTTTGTGAGTTTTGCTAGAGCATCAACATGTGCATTATCTCAACTAGAAATCTGGTAGAAAGTTACACTGGGGATCTGTTCCAGCAGCTTATTGTGTGTTGATGGTATTCTGATATTCTGGGTTTTAGAATCCTGTATTGTCTCACAACTTGTTGAATGACGCATTGTGAGTTGCCTTAAATGGTAATGTCTGTTATATCTATTAAGATTGCCAATTCTAATATGGTGATTAAGGCTTCATATTCTGCTTCATTTTTTGTGTACGGCTCTGTCAGGTAGTATGAAAACCTCAACATGCCTTTATCTGGCGTGATAAGGATCTAACCGATCCCTACTTTTCCTGGTATGATTGTGGCTGATCCTTTGTCCTTCCTGGCTGATGAAGCACCATTGAAGTACATTTCCCAGCATTGTCCACTGGAGAATTCTATTTGTAGTATCTGCTCATCTGGCAGTTCATCGTTGAGAGGGGACCCAACTGGTAATGGGTGTGCAGCGAGAAAGTCTGCTAGAATTTGTCACTTGATAGAACAGAAGGGAACAAAAGTTATATCAAATTGCAATAAGATCATTGACCATCTTGTTGGACGTCCGGAGAGTGTTGGTTGGGTCATCAAATATTACAACGGGTTAACTTTCAATATTAAGGTGATCTTATGAGAAAGCATGTAATGTTTAAGCTTTTGGGCGGCCAAAATTAATGTCAGACAATGCTTCTCACTAGGTGGATACCTTACTTCTATCGGTATCAGACAATGACTCAAGTAGTAGAGTGTGTTTTCCTTACCCTCATCATTGATTTAGGCTAAGAGGGTTCCAATGTAGTCACCTAAGGCCGCAGTATAAAGTATCAAAGATTTCCCTAGAATAGGGGCTGCCAAAATAGAAGGTGTCATTAAATATTTTTTAACGTCCTCAAAGGCCCACTTGCATTTATCTTCCTAAATGAATTTGGAGTCCTTCATAATTAATTCCGAGAAAGGCTGACACCTATCTGAGAGATTAGAAATAAAGCATCTCAGATATGTCAACTTCCCCTGAAGGAATGTAGTTGTTTCAAGGTTTTAAGAGGAGGCATTTCCCAGATAGCTTTAATCTTATATGGGTTGATCTCAATTCCCCAATGATGGACAACAAATCCTAGAAATTTCTTAGAGCCAAAGGCTCACTTTAAAGGACTCACTTTAAGGTCATATCATCATAACCGTTCGAACACGATCCTCAAATCATACAAATGGTCTATTTTTCATTTACTTTTGATGAACAAATCATCCATGTAGCATTCCACATGATTGTGAATGAGATCATCCAAAATATATGTCATTGCACATTGATATGTTGCTCGAGCATTCTTTAGGCCGAACGACATCTCTGTGTAGCAGAAAATCCCGATAGGTGTTCTGAAGGCTGTAAGTGCTACATCCTCGGGAGCCATCTTGATTTGGTTGTATCCCGACGATCCGTCAATGAAGGAGAAAATTTCATGTGTTGAAGCGATATCCACCATCTTTTCCGGCATTGGTAGTGGAAGCTCGACTTTTGGACATGCCTTGTTCAAATCTCTAAAGTCTACACAAACACAAATATGTCCATGTTAGCAAACCATGTGGGGTATTGTTCTTCTTCTACAATGTTAGCGTCTATTAATTTCTTTACCTTGGCGATGACTTGTTGCTTTGTTTTGAGGCAAATTCTTCTTGAAGCTTGTTTCACTGGGGTCATATTCTCGTCCACCCTAAGTTTATGAACTGCAACCTCTGCTGATAGTCCTGGCATTTCATCATAACTTCATGTAAAGCAATCTTTGAATTTTGTTAATAATTTGATCAATTCCAAAGATTCTTCACTATTGAGTAGAGAACTTATAAATGTAGGCCTGGATTACCCTTCAGTCCTGAGTTTGATTTCTTTCAACTCATCAACAGTTGACTTGATTTCCTCTTCAAATTCTGGCGGAGCATCTTCTATTAACTGATTAGTAGATTCATGCTCTATATCGAGGCAGTCCGCTTCCAATTCACTAGTAACAACCATGCAAAATTATGAATCATCGATTGACCCGATTGTACCAAATTCGAGACCCTCATTTGAGTTGGGAGTTTGACTTTTAACACTCCATAAATTTTTAAAAAGTTGAAATTTATCTTTTGGCATTTGTCTTGGTAAATATCCCTATTGAATTAACTTTTGTACTTAAGCCGAGAAGTAACCAAAAGGTAATTCCATTAATTCATTAGGATCATCATCCAAATTTACATGATTTTCAAGATTAGTAGACATAGAAGCACGATAAAATTTGATTAGCTTTGAACCAGCACTATGGACTTCCTTGGCCTCTAAACTTTCGACCTTTTGAGGGAGGATCGGAGGAAGGGTCATAGCATTCACATAGTAATTTATCCGATCATACATTGTCTCATGTTCGTTTTTCTCAGCATCTTCTAGTGATATCTCTTAATAAGGTTTCTTCTATTTTGTCATCATTATTTCATCTTCAGAAATGTTCTTATCACCAATGTTGATGGTTGACCTAGTCTGTTCAATAATTAGGTTGGTTCTTCCTCGTACACATCCCCAGCCTCGACTTCGGGTGCACGAACTAAAAGAACCTCCACCAATTTGTTGCAAAAGAGTGGTGGAAGATTGCTAAAGTGAAGTTGAATGGCCCTTCCATTATACTTCTTCCAAATCTTTACTTTTATTTGTAACAGTTTCACGAGAGAAAACAGTTTTCTTCGGAGGCGCGTAGTAGGCAGCATCTTCATGAATGCCAACTTCATGAACTAAAAATTGTTGTTGATCTCCCTTGATGCAATGTTCTTGTCCTTCTTTGTAGTACTTGATGCACTGGTGTAGAGATGACAGAACCATGTTGTGTTCATGAATCCACGATTGACCCAGCAGAGCGTTCAAAGAGGTCTTGGCGTCGATGATATGAAACTTGGTGGTTGTTGCTAGTTCTCCAACCTTCATAAATAATGTAATTGATCCAAGTGCTCTTTCTCCCTTTTGTTTGAATCCTCTTAGCATCTTTTTATTGGCTGTAAGCTCTTGTGCTTCAATGTCGAAATAGGTCAATGTCCGTAGAATCATCAAGTTGGGTGATGCTCCAGGATATACTAAAACTCTGGACAACTCAAATCTATCAATGTTAACGGAGATGTAGAGTGGTCAGTTGTAGTCGGCAGTACCAAGCAACAAATCTTCATCTGTGAAGGTTACCCCAAGCTGTTCTTTCAACAAACAAACTTCATCCGATGATGTACTGGCCAGCTGAATTAAGCAAATCTCTGGGTCAAGCAAGGCTGTAACCAGAGCTTCTCTCATCTCCTTTGACAGGATTAGAGCATCGTATATGCTTAATCGAGCCGAAAATTTCTTAAGATTAGCTAGTACAATGTAATCCACTTTATGTAGTCCTCTAATTTTCTCTTGGTTATGTTTTTCTTCAACTAGTAAAGGCGAAGGCACTTCTTCTCGAGTTACTATTTTTTTTCATTTATCCACTGGAGCTGTTCTCGGGGGTAACACTCTCCTGCTCCTTAAGTTCACTTCTGTAATTTACTCTTCTTGAGATATCATTGTTGAATCTTCCGGTGTTTCTTCTTTGCCAGAAAGATCTAAGTTGATGGCAAGCGGTGCACCGTGGTGCTCGAGGATTGGTTCCTCTCTCCCTGTGCTGTCATAGCTAGTATCGTTGATGTCTTCTTTAGTCTTGTTAGCGAGTTCATTGGACTCAAGTACGATTTGAGGATCTCTATGGGAATTGAGATCGAGGCTAGATTGGTCATTATCGATTATGTCATCACTAGAGACAGTTAAAGCGTAGCCAAAATCACTATCATTATATTCATAGGACCCCGAAAGGGGCAAAAATATAATTGTACAAAGTCAGGGGTTCGAGGATTTTCTTCCCCAAATCCGAGACAGCCAATCTAGTAGAGGGAACCCCTATCCTACCCCCCGTGTTATCAATCTTTGTGGTAGTATTCTTCTTTTTCTTTGTCTTTGATGATGTCGAATCTTGTGGCAAAATCTTCATCTCAGGCTTGACAGGCTGAAGACTCTGAACGGAGGCTTGTTTTGAAGCATTCTGGATTTGATTTAATATTTTCTTGAACGATTTGCTCCAAACTTCTTTCCATTCATTTCTTCTGATATATGAAAAAGATTGTCTCAACGAATCTTGTATTTGGTTTAGGACCCTTTTGAGCTCGTCCCAAGTCATACTCCATCCCTCTTTTCCAGTATATGGATCAATCAGAGAAATTGGATCAATTGAAATCATTTTTATGGAACCTTTTTTAGGTTCTCTTAAATATTCTTTCGGGATCATTATATTCCCTTCTTTGACGTTCTTTTTGAGCCAATCCTTAAAGATGAAACATTCTTCTATAGTGTGTCGTAACAATCTGTGGTATGGGAAATAATTTGGTTCATCTTTCTTGTCAACTTCTTCAGGCTTCTTTTGATCTGGTAATCTGAGCTCAGGTTTCTTTATCAGACTTCTGAATATTTTAGACATGGCTTCATCTTTGAATGAATACACTTTTTTTGTCATCCTACCAAAGATATTCTCTTATTCTCTGTTCGAGATGATCCTCCTTGAGGTGGTCACTGGTTGGACTGGCTATTCTATTTATAAGCCTGCTATGATGAAGATTGACGAGAATTTTTTGCATAAATCTTCATTGGTTATTTTCCTTTGTCGACAGTCGCTACAGTTCTCGATATCTTTTCAAACACTCTGGTTGCCTTGGACTTCTCATGTGAATCCATATGTTTGATTTTCTCTTGAAGACTATTGGCTTTACTGAGTAGCTTCTCAAAGGATTTGATGGTGAGTCCCTTGAGCATGAAAGCTACAGAGGCATGATTGCTTTTGAGTAAAATCTCTATTGCATGATGTTCCTGTAGCTGAGGTTCACACTTCATGCTAAGGTTTCTCCACCTCAAAATATAGTCCACCAAAGTCTCGTTGGGATTTAGTTTCTTCATCATGAGCTCTGCTATAGAGACATGATGTTGCACTCCAGTAAATCTTTCCACAAATAATTTTTCTAGCTCGAAAAAGGTTTTCAATGATTTGTTGGGTAAATTAGCATACCAATCGAAGGCGATCCCTAACAAGCTACTGATGAACTGTTGGAAGAGTAAAGCTTCATTACTTCTTGTGTTGCCACAACTGGCTCGGAAGTGTCCTATGTGTTGTCTGGGATTTCCAATCCCATCAAATATCTTGAAATTTGGGGCCACGAAACCCTTGGGTAAGGGTATGGCATCGAATTCCTCCAGATAGGATCTACCATTTAGAATCAACGCATCGCCCTTAGATTGGTTTAAGGCCTCCCAAACTTGCTCGACCATTTGCTTAAATTCTTTCTCTGGTATTACGCTTGATGGAGAATCCTTCTTTGGTTGTTCATATCTGTTTGCTAAAGAAAATTCTCTTCTTTCAACCATGATATGTATGATTTATGGTTGGTTATCTCCGGAGAGGCTACTTGCGGTGCTTGTGATTTCCCCTGAATGGTGGCCATGACAATCATGGCGGCAACAATCTCTCCTATCTTTTTTCTCTAGTTGGTTGACTTGCTCATCCCTTAGGAGAATAGCCCTACGCAGGTCATCTACGACGTTCTCTTTGATGAGAGGTTGAGCTTCACGCACAGACGTAGTGACTCTGGTTTTGATAACGTGGACATCCATGAAATCTTCTTCAAGGTAGTCATTATAATCAAAATTTTCATCGTCATCATCGATGGAGACTCCGTGTTCTCGAGCTAACTCGAAAATCTCAACTCTGGGCCTTTCCACTTTTTCTTCGATCATTGATTCTTTGATTGTTCTAAGAATTGGAGGACCCTGTTGGACCTCCTCCTCCTGCTCTTCCATTTCACTGGAAATTACAGCGACGATGTCGGATACTTTGGACCCTGGCTTCATTCCATGATTTTGCTCCGCGGGCTTACTGGACCGTATTGGTACAGCGACTTTGGGTATTGATACACCTAAAATATATAGTATTTTTAGACACATTTTTGTACCTATTTTTGAGATATTACACTTTAATGGAATGTATTTTTGGGTTTTTCTTGAAGATACAAGTAATAAAGGAAAAAAATGATTACAGAAGTGAAAAAGGATCAAATTTTCAGCAAAAAGTTGAAAAATTGTGCAAATGAGTTTTGGCACCTAAGCGCCAGATCCGGCGCTTAAGTGCCGGTTACACAGAGAAGGCCGCGCCTAAGCCCCGAGACCCTGCGCTTAAGCGCCAGTGGCACTTATTAGACAAGAAAAATCTGGTTTCATGAATTTTGAAGAGGTTTTTGAGGTATCCCTTGGCTTAATAGGTGGTTGTAACCACCATGGACCAAAATTATCATGAAAGGATGCATCTTTTGGGAAAATACATCGAATCAAGACACATTTTGAAGATATCCCAAGGCACCTCTTGGAAAACTATAAAAGAACGAAGAGATGACTTAGAAAAGAGTCCTGAAAATATTTGCAATTTTTGAAAGTTCTTTTCTGGGGAGTTAGTTCAGAGAGATTTTTCAGTAAACACTTTTTTTACTTTATCCTTTTTGTTATTTTATTTTGAGTGATTTTAAAAGAGAAGAGATTCAAAGGAACTTTAAGAGTTTGGTGGAGGACTTGAGATAAGTTTTTATCTAGTTTTAGACAACTTTTGGATTTAATTGAGACTTGTTGTTGGTTTGACAATGATTTCTTCTTTTAAACTAAAGTGTGGTTTTACTTCATGGATTCTAAGTAGTTTTCTTTCTCTTTCTTCTTAAAATGATAAGTAATTAAGTTTTAGATGAAAATTGTGGAGAGTATTGATCTTTAATGTTGGAAGAAGTTATGATGATTTAAATCTATACAATTCATTTACTTCTTGATTTGGCCAATCCAGATGTTAAAATTTGTTGTGAGAACATGTAAAATTTAAATCCATGTACTTCATTTACTTCTTGATTTGGCCAATCCAGATGTTAAAATTTATTGTGAGAACATGTAAGTCAGACTTGTATTGTCTCAGTCAACAATTGGAAAGAATCACATGAGGTTGTATGAATGAGAATGTAATGAGCCGACATTGTCATTGTCAACAATTGGAAAGAAGCACATGAGGTTATATGAATGAGAATGTAGTTCATAGACTGATATTGTCTCAGTCAACAATTGGAAAGAATCACATGAGGTTGTATGAGTGAGAATGTAATAGCTGGTATTGTCTCAGTCTTCCAAATGTTAAAATTTGTTGTGAGAACATGTAAGAACCGGGCTGGTATTGTCTCAGTCAACATTTGGAAAGAATCACATGAGGTTGTATGAATGAGAATGTAGTTCATATGATACTGGTATTGTCTCAGTCAACAACTGGAAAGAATCACATGAGGTTGTATGAATGAGAATGTACTTCATATGATTTAGTGCAAATAAGTCTCAGTCAATAATTGGAAAGAATCACATGAGATTGTATGAATGAGAATGTAATTCGGGTATTGTCTCAGTCAACAATTGGAAAGAATCACATGAGGTTGTATGAATGAGAATGGTTAATTGAGTGCAAATAAATTGGAAATAATCATTGAAGGGTGTAGAGTTAGAAGAATTTAAAGTGACAGGTTAAAACCCCCAACTTGGTTTTAAGAATCACATGAGGTTATATGAATGAGAATGTAGTTCATATGATTGAGTGCAAATAAATAGGAATCGCATGAGGTTGTATGAATGAGAATGTAATTCATATGATTTAGTGCAAATAAATAGGGAAATAATCATTATGAGTGTAGAGTTAAAGGACTTTAAAGTGATAGGTTAAATCCCCCAATTTGGTTTATTGTTTTAGGTTCTGATATGAGAATGCTAGCCCCCGGTAGAGGGAATCAACAGAACTCTAGAGTGAGAGCTAGTATCTTCCCTGCCTAGTCGGTCTTCAGAACTACTCAAACTTTAAATTAGCAAATGTTCTTTATAGCATCTCTAGTAAGGGTAAAGAATGTTATTCCTCCTATTTGGCATAACACAATTTGCATACTTCCACAACAGAATTCCTATGCTTATTACTGATTAATGATAAGAAGAAAGATACTTCCATAATAAATACTTTTCTTCTACAAAAACTTTAGTTATTTTTTTAGTTGTTATTGTTTCGTTAAAATATAAAATAATAACCAAAAATATTTTAATTTTCAATTCCTAGAAAAATCGTTTTAGTTTAAGTAATTATCTTTTTAAAAAATAGAAAGCTTTCTAAAAAGGTGCATATTGCATAATCTTCTCTATGGGTTCGATATTCAGGTCTTAATCAAAAAGTCTTATATTACTTGATAACGATATGTATACTTGCGNCAGAGTTAGAGGACTTTAAATTGACAGTTTAAAGCCCTGAACTTGGTTTATTATTTTAGGTTCTTATGCAACAATGTTAGCCCCCAGGAGGTGGGAATCGAGGGAACTCTAGAGTAAGAGCTAGTGTCTTCCCTCCTTAGCCGGTCTTCAGAACTATTAAATTTTAAATTAGTCAATGTCTTTTATAACATCTCTAGAAAGGGTAAAGAATATTATTGCTCCTAATTGGCACAACACAACTTGCATACTTCCACAACATATTTCCTATACTTGCTACTGATTCATGATAAGAAGAAAACTATTTTTCGTATTAAATACTTTTCTTCTATAAAAACTTTAGTTATCTTCTTAAGTTTTTACTGTTTCGTTAAAATATCAAAAATACCAAAAATATTTACATTTTAAATTCCGGAAAAAATCATTTTTAGTTTAAGTAATTATCTCTTTAAAACTAGAAAAACATTCCAAAAAATGCATAATGCATAATCTTTCCAGTGGGCTCGATATTCAGGTCTTAATCAAAAGCCCTATATTACTTGGTAACGATATGTATACTTGTGTAGTATCCCAATATAAATATATATATAAATTAAAAGGTTAAATTCTAATTTTTCTTCAGGATGAAGTTTTAGTTTTTTTGCAAAATAAGGAAATATAAGTGAAAAATAACATCAGAACTACTGTTATACTATGCATAAGCATTAAGTATTCAAGGATCAAGTTTTTGGCTCTGTTGCTCGAGATTAATATCTTCAAGTAGTGGTGCCGACTTCATAAATCCTTACATATACAAAAAATTGGGATCAAGTTTTTGGCGTCGTTACTCGGGGAAAGGAAAGAAAAAAAGAAAGAAAACTAAGTAAATTTCTATTTTTAGAAAGTCTTATTTAAACTTTAAATATTGTATTGTATTTTGTATGTTTTATTTTATTTTATTTTATGTTAGTGTACGTGTAGTTCAGGTTCTGAAGAACTAGTGCCCTACGATTCTTAATTAGAAATAACTATTAGAAAAATCAGAAAAACCTAAAAATTTAAAAATCTTGGAAAATCCAAAAAAATTACAGAAATGACAAACCAAAATATTTAAAATGTTGAAATTTATAAAAAATTTAGACCTTTAAGAGATTATGCCAACTCTACTGTAGATGAACTTCATTGTAGTATTCAAAAACCTACTGTAGTGGCTAATTCATCAACTTAAACCTGCTATTATCCAAATGGTATCAAATAATCAGTTTGGGGGGATCACCAACTTAAGATCCAAATTTACATCTTGCTAATTTTCAAGAATTATGTGCTACATTTAAATATGATGGTGTTTCTGATGATGCAAAAAAACTTAGGTTATTTCCTTTCTCACTGAGGGATAAAGCTAAAATGTGGTTGAATTCGTTATCATTTGGGATCTATCAGAACTTGGGGTGATTTAGCACTAAAATTCATTGCTAAAATTTTCCACCATCAAAAACTGTGAAAATTAGAAATGATATTACATCTTTTAATCAGTTTGAAGGGGAATCTATTTATGAAGCATGTGAACGATTTAAAAAACTCTTAAAAAAGTGTCCACACCATGTTATACATGATTGGTTAATAATTTAATTTTTTTATAATGGATTAATTGGTTCTCCTAGATCTATTATCGATGCCGTCGCTGGTGGTTCATTGATGTCAAAACCATTTCATGACGCTTATGCTCTAATTGAAGAAATGACTACCAATATTTTTTAATGGTCTTATGAGAGGGTGAATCCAAAGAAAGTAGCCATTATTCATAAAACTGATGCATTTACTATGTTAGCAAATCAAGTTGCTGTAATTTTCAAGGAAGTTAGACAAATTTGGAATGAATTTTTCTCAACCAAATTTCATGATTGAAGATTATTCATTAGGCCAAATGGTAGATTCTCAAGCATAACTAGAAACTTTGAATGACATAAATAATAAGCAAATAACCCATATTCCAATTATTTTATCCTAGGTTAGAAGAACTATCCCAACATTAAATGGAATAACAATTCAGGTGGTAATAATCAGCAATGGGGGAACAACCAAGTAAACCCATCGGGAAACTGGAACAACTAAAAGAATAATAATTATAGATCTTCTTATCCTCTAGGTATCAACAACAATACATAATTTAAGGATAAGAAGTTGTTTATAGAGGAAGTGGTGTTACAAATGGGTAATCAATTATAAAGTCAAGGAGATATAATTAGAAATATTGAGAATCAACTTAGGAAAATTGTAAGCTCATTAAGTAATAGATCCTAAGTAACACTTCCTAGTAATACAGAATCAAATCCAGAAGATCAAAATAAAGAGTAAGATAAAGCCGTACAACTAAAGCGGAAGAGAGTTGGAATGTATGATTCAAGAAGAGATTGTAGTAGAGAGAGAAGAAATTGAAGAATCAAAAGAGGGCACTCCGAAAGATTCTGAAAGACCTATTTCTTTGCCAAAAATTAATTTAGAAAAACCACTACCCCCATTTCCTCAGAGACTTTGACAAGAGAAATTAGATAAGAAATTTTCAAAATTTCTTGAATTATTTCAGAAGCTTACAAATAATATTCCATTTGCTGAAGCCTTAGAACAAATGCCAAGCTATGTAAAGTTTATGATGGATATTCTCAATAGAAAAAAGGAAGTTTGAAGAGAATGAGACTGTTGCACTTAGTCAGGAGTGTAGTGCTATAAATCAGAAGAAACTTCCTGAAAAGCATAGAGATTCTGGTAGCTTTACAATTCCATGTGCAATAGGAGACAGATTTTATGGGAAAGCTTTATGTGAATTAGGTAAAAGCATTAACCTTATGTCATTATCAATACTTAATAGATCTGGATTAGGGGAAATAACCCCTACTACTGTAACTCTGCAGTTACTAGATCGTTCATTAATCTATCCTAAACGAGTTATAGAAGATGTCTTAGTGAAAGTGGATCAATTTATTTTTCCTGTTGATTTCATTGTGTTAGATATGGAGGAAGATAAAGGGATACATAAAATTTTAGAGAGACCCTTCCTATCCACAGGAAGAGCATTGATAGATGTGTAGAAATGAAAATTAACAATGCACGTCAATGATCAAACTGTTACTTTTAACATTTCAAAATCAATGAAATACACTGCAAAAGGTAAAGATGATGAATGTTATAGAATGGATGTTATGAGATATCTGACCGAAAGCCATTTCAGGTCTACTTATGAGGAAAAATCTGAAGAAATAAATTTGGAGCACGAGCAAAAAGAGGAATTAGATTAATGCGTAAACCTTTTAAGGAAGATTCAAGTTATGTTCAAGAAAGTTTTGAAATTTTAGATAGAATAGGCAAAGATAAATCATTTTTTCCATCTATTGAAAACCTCCAAAACTTGAGTTGAAATTACATCTTGAACATTTAAAATATGCCTTTTTAGGAGATTCCTCTACTATAACGGTTATAATTTCCTTAAAGTTAACAAAGGAAGAAGAAGAAAAGCTGATGAAAATTCTAAAAAAATTTAAGAAAGCCTTCGGATTGACAATTGCTGATATTAAAGTTATCAGTCCTTTAATTTATATGCATAAAATTAATATGGACGAAAACTTCAAACCCAGGGCTGGTCCACAAAGGAGGATAAATCCTGTTATGAAAAAGATTGTTAAGAAAGAAATTTTTAAGTGGTTAGATGCAGGAATTATCTACCTTATTTCTGATAGTGCATGAGTTAGTCCAATTCACTTTGTTCTTAAGAAAGGAGTAGTAACTGTAAATTTGAATGAGCATAATGAGTTAATACCTACCAGACATATTACAGAGTGACAAATATGCATTGATTATAGAAAGTTAAATCTTGCTACTAGGAAAGATCATTTTTCACTACCCTTTCTAGATTAAATGCTGGATAGACTAGCTGGGAATAAATACTTTTATTTTTTGGATGGACATACCGGTTATCACCAAATTCAAATATTTCTTGAGGATCAAGAGGAAAAAACATTTACCAGTCCTTCTGGTACTTTTGCTTTCAGAAGAATGCCCTTTGGTTTCTGTAATGCCCCTGCTACATTTCAAAAATGTATGATGGTAATTTTTTGTGATTTAATTGAAAAAGGGATTGAAGTTTTTATGGATGACTTTTTAGTGTTTGGAACTTCATTTGACTCATGTTAAGAACATTTATCTAAAGTTCTTAAGTGCTGTGCAGAAACAAATTTAGTCCTTAACTAGGAAAAATGCCAATTTATGGTAGTAGGAGGAATTGCATTAGGTCATCAAATATCAAAAAATTGTGTGGAAGTAGATCCTGCTAAAATTCAAGTGATTGTTAATTTACCTTATCCAATAAATGTAAGGAAAATTAGAAGTTTTTTAAGGCATGCTGAATTCTACAGACAATATATGAAGAACTTTTCTAAGCTTGTTAAGCCTTTATGCCATTTGCTGGAGAAAGATGCAATTTTCAATTTTGACGAGGAATGCCTAAAAGCTTTTAAATTATTAAAATAAAAATTAATCACTGCAATAATTATAGTTTCACCAAATTGGGGAAAACCTTTTAAACTTATGTGTGATGCAAGTGATTATGCTATTGGAGTTGTTTTAGGACAAAGATATGATAAAATTTCAAAGTTATTTACAATGCTAGTAAAACTCTTAATGAAACACAAATTAATTTTACAACAACTAAAAAAGAGTTATTAGCAATATTATATGTCTTTCATAAATTTAGATCATATTTGATTGGAATTCATTGTATAGTGCATACAGATTATTCTGCTATTAAGTACTTAATGAAAAAGAAGGATACTAAACCAAGACTTATAAAATGGACACTTCTTTTACAAGAATTTAATTTTGAAATAGTAGATTAGAAGGGAACTTAAAATTAAATTTCTGATCATTTGTCCAGGCTTGAATTATAAAAATCACTCTGTTTTGAAAAAGAAATTAATGAACATTTTCCAGATGAAAAATTGTTCACTATAAATGAGTGGATGTTCCGTGGTATGTAGATATTGTAAATTATATTGTTAGTGATCTTAAACCCTATGGAATGATATACCAACAAATGAGGAAATTTATTTTTGAAGCTAAGACTTATTTTTGGGATGACCCATATTTAACAAATGAGGAAATTTATTTCTGAAGCTAAGACTTATTTTTGGGATGACCCATATTTATATTAAAAAAGATGGAAATTTATTTCTGAAGCTAAGCCTTATTTTTTGGATGACCCATATTTATATAAACAAGGAAAGGATCTGATCATTCGAAGATGTTGTACCATTAGAAGGAATTTATGAAATCATCCAAAAATGTCATAATTCTAATTTTGGGGGACATTTGGTTGTTGATAAAACAAGATATAAATCTCTACAATCTGGATATTATTGGCCTACAATTTTTAGAGGTGTTAATGCTTATATCAAAACTTGTGATAGATGTCAAAGAGTAGGCAATATTTCTAGAAGAAATGAGACGCTCCTCAATTATATGCTAGAAGTTGAAATATTTGATGTTTGGGGAATAGATTTCATGGGACCATTTATACCATCTTTCAAAAATTTATATATTTTGTTAGCAGTGGACTATGTATCCAAATGGATAGAAGCTGTTGTTTTACCTCGATGTCATGCTCTAAGTGTCGCAAATTTTTTTAAAATGAACATATTTTGTAGATTTGGGATGTCGAGAGTTATCATTACTGATGAGGGAAGTCATTTCAAAAATTCCATTACGAAGAATTTATCAAAGAAATATCATATAAATCATAGGATTGCTACTGCTTTTCATCCGCAGACAAGTGGTTTGGCTGAATTATCCAATTGGCAAATTAAAAGAATTATGGAAAAATCTGTGAATCTAACAAAAATGGATTGGTAAGCCAAACTTGACTATGCTTTGTGGGCATATAGGACTGCATATAGAACTCCTATAGGAACGTCCCCATATAAGCTAATATTTGAGAAAGCTTGTTACTTACCAGTTGAACTTGAGCATAAAGCATATTAGGGTATTAAAGAGTTCAATTATAATTTAAAAGATACTTGTGAGATAAGATTGTTACAATTAAATGAGTTTGAAGAGATAAGGAATGAATCATATGAGAGTGATAAGATTTATAAGGAAAAGGTGAAAATGTGGCATGACCGAAAGATTCTTACTAAAAATTTTCAGTCAGGGCAACAAGTTTTGCTATATAATGCAAGATTAAGATATTTCAAGGCAAACTTAAGTCAAGCTGGATGGGCCCATTTGTTGTGATAAAAGTTTATCCTTATGGTGTTGCGGATATTAAAGATCCGAATTCTGAGAAAATTTTTAAACTGAATGGACATTGACTGAAACTTTATTATATAGTGGATCAGAATAAATATAATGATGGAATGATGTTGGGTTAACCACAATGAGCACTGGTTACGTTGGGATGACGACGTAAAACTAAGCATTTTGTGGGAGGCAACCCACAGTTATCAGTGTGTTTAAGCCTGACAATTTTATCACATGTGCAAATTTCAATTTCTAGAAGGTCTAACTGCAATTTAGTTGGAATAAAAGTGTCTTAGCAGTTTCTAGTCGTGCCTAGAAGTTATAAGGGGGAATTAGGTTTATAAATAGAAGGGATTTGTGAAGGAATTTTACCCCGGATTATTTTTAGCCCTAAAAGTCTAAGAAAGAGACAGATTTAGAGAAAATGTCTTCATGGGAGATGGAATTGAAGAAGAAGGAATAAGCTATGAGGAAGAAGTTCATTAGTCAAAGTGCACAGGAGATGTATAACGGTTTCTTAGCAATTAGCATTAAAGGGATATTTGAGAAGATCAACAAGATGGAGAATACTATATCTGTATTAGAGACTAAGGTACTTGAACTGCATGCTCATCTAGAACATATTGTGTGGCAACATAAGATGCAATTCAACCATATCAATTACGTAGAGGAAGCAGATAAGGCGATGTTCATTAAGCAAAATTGGATAAAAGCTAATAGTATTAGAGCTCATCACCACCATCCGTTTTATCAACTCTATATTCCTAGAGAGACTACTGAAAGACAAGAATTTGTTCTTTCTAATGAAGAGTGACATTAAGTTAAGTGTTAGGATATTTGTATTTGGAGTCATTTTTTAAGTATATTAGTGTTTGTGTCTTGTGTTTGGTGTTTTTGTCACTTATGTGTTTAATTGTAAAATGTGTGTTAAGTGTTTTGTACTTCGGAAAATTTTCTCATCCAACACTATTTGGAGAGAGAACTAAGTGTTAAATGTATTTTTACTTATTTGTGAATGAATATAAGTTTGTTTTTGTGAAAATTCGTGTTATTTTTAGCCTCGAATTGAATTATTTATTATGGAGAATTTTGAGCGAGAAGGGAGTTATATAAAGTAATAATAATCATTTAAATACTATGAAACCATTTAGGGGTGGTTTACTTAGGCTAATAGTGCATTTTACTTAGAATTAAAAATCTCAAAAAAGGTATTTTAAGCCCAAAAATACCATTTTTTGCACATCCTATCGTCTTCCCCAACTCAAAATCGCAATTTTAAGGGCTAGGGCAAGTGAAAATTGAAGATTTCTTTGTGGAATCGAGTGAGATTTGCTAGATCCAAGTTCCTTAAGGTAAGAGCTTTACATCTATGCAAAAATTTTGGATTTTCACCATATATTTTGAGCACATTTCGAAGATTTCAAAAATTTACTATTCATGGTGAAAAGTGAAGCAAAATCTATAAAAATTGCTTGGAAAGTTTAGTTAGAGCTTTTGAAAGTTTAGGTTAGTGATTTAAACTTGATTTTTAAAGCTATTTTTGGAATTTATCAAATTTATAGAATGACACCAAGAATGAAAAGAAGTAGAGGAAAGAGCCCATTTGATTCAAGCAAGTTTATCAGTTCAAAAGCTCAATATCGATATAGTAACGCTGTGCAATCACAAAAATTGATTCAAGAGCAATGTTTCAAGAGTCCAGGTGGAGAGGTAAAAGACCTGATAGTCCATCAATAGTGGGAAAAGTTCTGTTGTTTCTCTGCCGTCACAGTGATTTTTGTTGTGAGGGAGTTTTATGCAAATCTCTCAGAGGCTGAAGATGATCGAGTTATGGTTAGAGGAAAGTTGGTACCTTTTACTCCAGAGGTAACCAACTTGTTTTACCATTTACCACCAAAGACTTTATGTTTTTAAGCAAATTATAGTCCTACTGAGGCGGAGTTAGACGAGATTATTTCATATTTGACTATTGGGAGAGGACTTTGGAAGATAACCAATGAGAGGAGAGTAAATTTATCAACTTGAAGTTTATGTCCACCTTCAAAAGCCTAGTACTATTTCATTTCTGCTCATCTACTTCCGACCAACAATTTCAGTGAAGTGATCAGAGAAAGAGTGATGTTGAACTATTATATTCAGGAGGGAAAGCCCATCAACATAGGGGCTTTGATCAATCACACTATCATCCGTTCAGCTGCTGCTTCTACTATTGCAAGTATGGGATTTGCTTCCTTGATATTTTCATTATGGGAGCAAGCTGGAGTAAAGTATGATAGTTGGGAGGAAGTTTTGTTACCTCTAAAGCCCATTACGAAGGTGAATGTGAAGACTTATTCTAAGCATTCAATTTTTAGCTGGAGAGGAGGATTTTCCAAAAGTTATGGATTAGAAATGTTTGTTGCATCTACCTCTGCTGCATCTTCATCATGACCATCTAGTTCTCATGCTTCTACATCTAGAGGAGATACTAAGACTCAAGATGAGTTATTGTAGAAGATGATGGACAATATCAATTTTACCCCTGATAAGGTACAAAATTTAGAGCATTTTGCAGATCATACAAATAGTTATAATATAAGGAAGAGTGATTATGAAGAAAAATTCCACTCATCTTTGGAAAGCATGATTAGAGGTGAACTAGAAGTGCAATTTCCTCCATATCCTTGATATCCTGATTATGAGCCTGCAGAAAAATGGTACAGTGGTGATTCTGAGGATGAGGAGTAGAGCTGAGAGATTCATTTTATGATTGTAATATGATGTGAACTATGTGGTCTGAGCTTACATCTGTGTGTTATTTTGGACTATGTTGTGTTTTGGACGTTCATGTTTTATTATTATGACATTTATGGTAGTTAATATTTTATTTTTAAATTTTAGGGTAGTAGTTATTATTTTGTAATTAGTACTGTGATTTTGTTAGTTTAGAAGTTAACTTAATTTCATATCTGTTATAAAGTAGAAAATCTTGTTAGCTTAGATCTTAAACTTGAAATTTAGAAACTGGTGCCCTGTATTTTTCTTTTATCATGTTAGTGTGTTGTTTACGTTTATACACACTTTTTATAAGTTTATTGAATCTCTACATGTTAACAAAAATAAAAATAGAAAATTTGATTAAAAATTAATTTTACTCCTATCTTTAGTTTTATACTTGTATAATTAGGATGTAAAAATTCCTGTTAGCATGTTATTTCTAAATTTTCATTCCTGCTTATATAATTATCTGATGCTAAACTATTTAATCTGTTAAAAATTTAAGTTTGGGGGCCATGAAAAATATTTTCAAAACTGGAATTTTATTTATTCTCAAATGTATTACAAGTGAATTTGATTTTTAAAGAAAATATGATTATGTATATGAAGTTATATTAGGGAAGTAAATTTTGATTTTAGAAATGAGTAAGAAAATTTAGTTAAAATTTTAAGTAATGAAGAAAAACTTTAAGTTGAAAGTTTTTAGTATAGAAAATGATTAATATAAGTGACTATCTTTAGTAAGAAAAATTGTATTTTTGAAAAATTTAGATAATTTAGACTTTTATTTTTAATACTTAAATTTCTTTTATTAAAATGATTTTCAAAAATATTATTATATCTATAAGTGAAAGTATTATATCAAGACTTTATTTTAGGAAAGGAGAGTTGGAATTCAAAATCATTAAAGGTCTATTCAGATATAGTAATCCTTGCCTGAGAAAGAACAGAAAAGAAAAAGAAAAGAAAAGAAAAAGGAAAGAAAAAGGAAAGAAGTATAAGGGAGCAGAAGCTTGAGGATTAGTGCCTAATCTAGAATTGGTTCTACATTTTATCTTTTTAAAGTATAAGACTTAATAAAATCTTAAGCTTATAAATATAATATAGCAAAGTAAAATTAATTTTAATAAAATTTTTTAAGTAGAGAAAATAAAAGAATTAAAACATAAATTTAGAAAACTTACAATATTTTTGAATTAGATAGGAACTCATATTTTCATATTTCTTAACATTAAAAATTTTCAAACTTTAAGTTGGTCTCATTTACTAATTATTTTTTTCAAATTGGAATACTATATTTCTAAATCTAAATTTTAGTAACTCGTGAAGAAGTCATATACATATCATACATATTTGGTTTTTAAAGATTGAAGTGTCATTTGAGGACAAGTAACATTTAAGTTTAGGGGATTTTGATACACCTAAAATATATAGTGTTTTTAGACACATTTTTATACCTATTTTTGAGATATTACACTTTAATGAAAGGTATTTTTGTTTTTTTCTTGCAGATACAAGTAAAAAATGGAAAAAAATGCTTAAATGAGTGAAAAAGGATCAAATTTTAAGCAAAAAGGTGAGAATTTTTGCAAAAGAGTCTTGGCGCCTACGCACCAGATCCAGGGCTTAACGGCCGCGCCTAAGCACTGAGACCCCATGTTTAAAAGCTAATGGCAGTTACTAGATGAGTAAAATCAATTTTCACAAATTTTGAAGAGGTTTTTGAGGCACCCATTGGCTTAATAGGTGATTGTAACCACCATGGAGAAAAATTATCATGAAAGGATGCGTCTATTGGGAAAATACAATGAATTAAGACACAGTTTGAAGAGATTCCAAGGCACCTCTATGAAAACTATGAACGAAAGAAGTAAGGACTTAGAAAAGAGTTTTGAAAAGATCCAAAAAAGTTGTAGTCCTGAAAATATTAGCAAGTTTGGAAAGTTTTTCTCTGGGGAGTTAGTTCAGAGAGATTTTCAAGATCCACTTTTTATTTACTTTATCCTTTCTGTTATTTTGTTTTTAGTGATTGTAAAAGAGAAGAGATTCAAAGGAACAACAAGAGTTTGGTGGAGGAGTTGAGATAAGTTTTTATCTTTTTGTCTTAGACTACTTTTGGTTCTAATTAAGACTTCTTGTTGTTTTGACAATGATTTCTTCTTTTAAACTAAAGTGTGGTTTTATTTTCTCCATAGATTATGAGTAGTTTTCTTTCTCTTTCTTCTTAAAATGATAAGTAATTAAGTTTTGGATGGAATTTGTGGAGAGTATTGATCTTTAAGGTTGGAGGAAGTTGTGATGATTTAAATTCATGCACTTCATTTACTTCGTGATTTGGCCAATCTGGATGTTATATTTTGTTGTGAGAACATGTAAGAACCAGGCTGGTATTGTCTCAATCAACAATTGGAAAGAATCACATGAGGTTGTAAGAAAGAGAATGTAGTTCATATGATTGAGTGCAAATAAAAAGAGAAATATTTATTGATGTGTGTAGAGTTAGAGGACTTTAAAGTGATAGGTTAAAGCCCCCAACTTGGCTTATTGTTTTAGGTTCTGATATAAGAATGTTAGCCCCCAGATCAAGGGAATCGAGGGAACTCTAGAGTGAGATCTAGTATCTTCTCTGCCTAGCCGGTCTTCAGAATAAATTAGCCAATGTTCTTTATAGCATCTCTAGTAAAGGTAAAGATATTACTGCTCCTATTTGGCACAACATAATTTGCATACCTCCATGACAGAAATCCTATACTTATTACTAATTCATGATAAGAAGAAATATATTTTTGTATTAAATACTTTTCTTCTGTAAAAACTTTAGTTATCTTCTTAAGTTGTTATTGTTTCCTTAAAATATCTAAAATACCAAAAATATTTACATTTTAAATTCTTGCAAAAATCATTTTTAGTTTAAGTAAATATCTTCGTAAAAATAGAAAAACTTTCTAAAAAGTGCATATTGCATAATCTTTCCTGTAGGTTCGATATTCAGGTCTTAATCAAAAAGTCCTATATTACTTGATAACGATACGTATACTTATTTAGTATCACAATATATATAAATTAAAAGTTAAATTCTTATTTTTCTTTAGGATCAAGTTTTTATATCCTAATATAAATATATAAATATAAATTAAAAAGTTAAATTTTTATTTTTCTTCAGGATCAAGTTTTTGGTTTTGTTGCAAAATAAGGAAATATAAATGAAAAATACCATCAGAACTATTGTTATACTATGCATAAGCATTAAGTATTCAGGGATCGAGTTTTTGGCGCCGTTGTCGGGGATTAATATCTTCAAGTTGTGTTGTCGACTTCATAAATCCTTACCTATACAAAAAATCAGGATCATCAACCAATTGCTTAAATTCCCTCTCTGGTATTAAAATCTAAACAGAATCCTTCTTTTGTGATTCATCTCTATTAGTAGAAGCAACCTCTTCCCTTTAATTACTAGGATGGACAATATCTAGCTGGCTTTCCTCCGTAGATGCCATATGCTATAACAGTGATTGTCCGTACATCGTAGCCATAGCAACCATGTTGGCAGACATCTCCTCTATCCTCTTCTCCATCCAACCAATTCTTTCTTCTTGTAATAGGATGACCCTTTGCAAGTAATCCGCAGTGTTCTCCTCAAAAAAATATGGAGCCAAGCACGTAGATGCAAGGGCCCTGACATCAACAATGTTGATCTCCATGAACTCTTCTTCAAGATACTAAGACAAATTGTAATCCTATTCTTGAACATCCATTCCCTGCTCCATTATCAACTTTAAAATCTTGGCTCTGAGCTTTTTCACTTTATCATCAATTGCTTTGTCTTTAACTAACTTAAGCTCTATTGTTCATTCTTGAACTTCATCCCACTCTATAATGGACTCATTAGAAACGATGTTAACAATAGCTAGAGTATCAGACTCATCATCCATTTCACAGAATCACCTCATGGGCTTCTCAAAATACACTTGTGTGGCTACCTTAGGTACCCACACTTTCCTCTTTGACATTGTTTCCTTGAGATGGAGTATCTCAGCCAAGGCACAGACATACCAAAGAGGGGTGTGCTTCTTATAATTCAAAACAAGTACATCGGTAGGAGGTCTCATCACATGATCCCTCTTCGATAAGTCCTCACACTCAACAGTAGGTGGTACTGTTGGACATATACGTGAATTAATTGGGTATTTGTCCCATAGGTCTCGAAGTAGCGGTAGCGGCATCTGTGATAGTAGTGATCAATCTTAAAATTATTTAATTTTATGAACATTTTAAGCTCAATTTTTTAGGATATTATTCTTTAATGAATGGTATTTTTATGTTTTTGGTTGATAGTGCAAGAAAAAGAGTTTAAGAGTAAAAAAGAGCGAACATACATAAAAAAAGGAGAAAATGGGCTAAATTAAAGAAAATTGCCAATCCAGCTTAACTAGCATAGAAGCAGAACATGGCTGACATCTAGGCGCAACAGTTTGGCGCCTAGGTGCCGCAGTTATTTTTTAGAAGATTCACTGAATGATGTTGAATTTTGAAGAGATGTCTGAAGCAAATCTTATTCATTTTTGAAGCTCTATAAATAAGGATTGATTTCAAGAGGCTAAGGGGCTCTGATATATAGAGTCACATAATGTGTGAGTGTGTAAAGAGTGTGAGTAGTTTTCTTTGTGATTCTTTGTGATTTATAGAGTTTGTGAGTTTTGTAAGTGTTGTTGGAGACAGTGAAGTCAGAGAACTTCAAAGGAATGCTTAAGGAATCATTTAACATAAGTATTTTTATCTTTGTCTTTAAGACTTGTACTTTAGATTTGAGTTTTATAAATATGTTTTGTTTAGTTATCCCTATGTGTTTGGAGTAGTTTTATCTCTTTCTCCTTGCAATATGAAGTAATTAAGCAAGTGATTTTGGTTTTCTTTTAACTTATTTTATTCCTAAAAGTTGTGATGATATTTTTACCGGTCCTTCATTTACTTTACAAATTGACCACTTGTATTGTTAGAGTTTGTTGATGATATTTGTAGACCGGAGAGGGCTAAGATTTCTTGAATTGCAAGTATCACATTTCACTTTGGAATAAGCTGTAGCGAACATCTGAGGGGGAGTTCAAATAGATAGGAAGATAAGATTTCATGAGCGTAGAATTGATGTTTTTAGAGTGACAGGCTAGATTCTATTATCAATTTGGTCTAGAGATTGAAACTAAGGGTCACTGGTAGGTCCTACAAAGAGGGCACAATGGGAAATCTAGGAGTGAGAGATTTGAACCTACCCAGTACTACCATATTTGCTGACACCAACTTTAGATTAGTCAATGTTCCATACACAATCAAAAGAAGTAAATAGTAGACATGCTCCTATTTTTTACAGTACCACATTTAAACATTTAAACATTTGAAATCCTTCACAGATTATGGATTATTTGCAAGGAGAAACTCTCTTTTTATATATTTTCTATATCACCACATTTACTTTTTCTTGTATTTCTAAAAATTAGAAAACTTAATTTCATCATTATTACTTTAGATCATTGAGAAAATCCTATATTACTTGAAACGATACGTACACTTGAGTTGTGCCCCTAGTGAGAAAACTATTTCTTTAAACTTTATCATATTACATTTGTTCTCACTAGCCGTTAAATACAATTTGGGTCAAGTTTTGTTCACATTAAGGAATATAAATAAATGTGTAATTGCATGTCAGGTTATGTTTTTGGCCCCGTTGCCGGTAAATCACGAAAAAAAATTGAAACTTTAAGAAAGAAATATATTTTCAAAATTTTCTTAAAAAATTTATTTTGAACTGTAGGATTACTAAAAAAATATATTTATTAGCTTTAACTTATTTGAAATTTTTTAAAATAAAAAAATAAAAAAATAGAAAATTAAAAATGCAACATAGAAATATTTTTTTTGCAAAACTCAAAAAATAAAAAATAATACTATTTAGATATTTTTTAAGTATTTTCTAATCAAAACCAGAATCTAAAGGCTTAGTACCCTAGGATTCTGAATTATAATGAACTATAAGAAGAATTCGATAGCAAAAACAACTTCATAATTCTCAAGAAATAAAAAAAGCACATAAAAAAGTAACATTGATACTTTAACTACTAAAAATGAGCATCCAAATTTACAAAAACCTTTAAGAGATTATGCAAACCCTACGACAGATGAAATTCACTTAAGTATTCAAATTCCTGTTGTAGCTGCTAACTCATTTGAACTTAAACCTGTAATAACATAAATAAGATCTCTAAGATCTATAACTGATGCTAGTGGTGGTGGATATTTAATGTCAAAATCATTTCATGAAGCTCATGCTTTAATAGAAGAAATGACCACTAATAATTTTCAGTGGCCCTCAAATAGGATAAATCCTAAAAGAGTGGAAAGTATTCATGATAATGATGCTTTTGTCATCTTAGTATTTCAAGTTGTTGTGATATCTAAGAAGTCAGATAATTATGTTATAGATTTTCCCTAAATACCTTAAACAAGTGAGGAAATGTTATTATGAGAAATGAATGATTATCAATAATAAGAAACTTTACATGCATTTTCTAATAAAATTAATAACCCATATTATAGATTTCATAACCTAGATTAGAAAAAACTCCCCAATTTTAATTGAAATAATTCTGGTGGTGGAAATCAGCAATGGGGGAAAAAATCAAGCGAACCTAATAGGAAACTTGAATAATCAGCTTAGTTCTAACTATCGACCTTTTTATCCTCCTTTCTTTAATAACCAACAATTTAAGGAAAAGAAGTTGTTTATAAAAGAATTAGTTTTACAAATGGCTAATCAAATGCAAAGTCAAAGTGCTGCAGTAAGAAATATTGAGAATGCGCTGAGATAAATTGCTAACACACTTAGAGATAGACCCTCGAAACACTTCCTAGTGATGTTGAAAGAAATCTAAAAAACAAAGAAACTATACAAGAATAAATTAAAGTTGTTCAACCTAAGAGTGGAAATGAATTAAATGTTGGAATTCAAAATGTGATTGAAGTTGAGAGAGAGATTGAATAAGCTGAAAGGCCTAGAAAGATATTTCTAAAGACCAAGAACACTCTGTCTCTCCAACTTATAATGAGTTAAAAAGTCCACCACCTCGTTTTCCTTAAAGACTGTGACAAAAAAAGCTTGATCAACAATTTTCAAGATTCTTTGAGATATTTAAGAAGCCTACAATCAATAATCCGTTTGTAGAAGCTTTCGAACAAATGTCAAGTTATGTCAAATTTATGAAAGGTATATTATACAAAAAGAGGATTTTTCAACCTTATGAGATTGTTTCACTTAGTGAAGAATTTAATGCAATAATTTAAAAGAAGCTTCCCCAAAAGCTTAACAATAATGGTAGATTCACTATAACTTGTGTGATTAGAGAAAAATTTTGTGGAAAAACTTTATTTGATTTGGGAGCAAATCTCATGCCTTTATTAATTTTTTGAAGGATAAACTTAAGAGAGATTTCTCCCACTACTGTAACCCTTCAGCCAGCTGATCGATCAATTACTTATTTTAAAGTGGTTATAAAATACGTACTTTTAAGGTGGATAAATTTATCATCCTATGGATTTCATTGTGCTTAACATGGAAGAAGATAATGAAATTCCTATTATTTTTGGGAGACCTTTTCTTACTATTAGACGTGCTATTGTTGATGTACGAAAATAAGAGTTGACCATGAGAGTTAATGACTAGGAATTAACATTCAATGTTCTAAAGTCAATGAGGTATCCAGTTAAAGAAAAATGTTATAGGATGGATATTATTGAATATATGATCGGTAAACATTAACAAGAAAAATGTGAAGTCATTTTTGAAGAAAAAGATGAAGTGATATTAAAACAAGAAGGAATAGATAGTAAGACTAAAAATGATTTTGAAGAAAATTCATTAGAGATAAATGCTGAGGATATTAATTATGTTTTAGAAAACCTTGAGATTTTGATTACTGCTGAAAATAATAAATCTCTAACCCTTCAATTGAAAATCCTCCGGAAGTTGAGATGAAAATACTTCCTACATATTTAAAGTATGCAATCATAGGAAGTTCATCAACTTTACATGGGATAATATCCTCAGTTAACTAATGATCAGGAAGAAAAATTATTGGAGAAATTAAGAAATTATAAAAAAAGCTTTTTGATGGACATAAGTTGATATTAAGGAATTCTGTCCTTCAATCAGTATGCATAGAATTTTAATGGAAGACAATAATAAACTTAGGGCTAATTCTCATAGAATATTAAATCTAATAATGAAAGAAGTGATAAAGAAAAAAATTTGAATGTGGTCAGATGCTATAATTGTTTATCCTATATTTGATAGTGCATGTGTTAGTCTTATTCATTGTGTTCCTAATAAAGGAGTAGTGACTGTAGTCATGAATGAAAATATTGAATTAATTCCAATAAGACAAATCACCGAAAGGTGAATTTTTACTAACTATAGCAAATTAAATACCAACACTAGGAAGGATCACTTTTCTTTACCTTTCTTGGACCAAATGTTGGATAAATTAGCCGGACACCAATATTTTGGCTTTTCAGGTGGATAATCTGGTTACCACCAAATACCTATTACTCTAGAGGATCAATAAGAGACTACATTTACGAATCCTTATTGGACTTTTGATTTTAGAAAAAAAGTCTTTCAGTTTTTGTAATGCATCTACAACATTCTAAGTTGTATGATGACTTTTTTTTTCACCTAATTGAGAAAGGAATTGAAGTTTTTATCTATGATTTCTCAGTTTTGGAACCTCTTTCGATTTATGTTTAGATCATTTACCAATGCTTTTAAAACACTGTGAAGAAACAAATTTAGTTCTCATTTGATAAAAGTTTCAATTTATTGTCACGGTAGGGATAGTATTGGGAGAAAAATTTTCTAAAATTGCATGGATGTTGAAGAGGAAAAAATTTAAGTTACTGCTAAATTACAATCTTTTACTTCAATAACAGCAGTAAAAAGTTTTCTAGGGCATTGATCCAACATTTTTCTTGCGATAGATTGTGTAAAATTTAATTAAATATAATTAATTAATATTCAGATTCTACACAAGTATACGTATGATTATGAAGTAATAATGGACTTTCCATTTAAGCCCCAAATATCTATCGTATGGGGAAGGTTTAAATTGAAAATGACAATTTTGCTAGGAAATTCACAGAAAGTTAATTGAAAACACTGCCACTGATTTCAATTGAGATGTAATCAAAATTAAATTTCTAAACTATTATCAAATAAAATATGTAAAATTTAAATTATTAAATACTAATCTATTAACTATGTTTAGGTAATGGAGATTCTTTTGTGAAAAAGCATCCTTCCCACTACAATGAGGCTTTGGTAAAATGAGATTAGAGAAATGTTCATAATATGTATTTTGCCAAATAGGAGAAACTTTAATTCTCTACCCTGATACAGTTCATAGAAAATCTTTGGCTAATCTTAGTGTTTAGTCCCTAAATCCATGGCTAGACTAGGAAGATACCAGCTCCCACTCCAGAGCTCCCACTTCCCTTCACCTGAAGGCTAGCTCTCACTTCAGTTTTTGAACAATAAGACTGAATTAAAGATTTTATTCTTTCACCCTAAAGGTTCTCTAATTCTATACCCAACAAAGAATATTTCCTTATTTATTTGCATTTAATTCCATAAACGATGTTCTCCTTCATGGAATCAAATGTGATTCTTACTCTATTGTAAAACTCATACACCATTTCTCGGATCATAGGTTTCATAACACATTTTAACAATTCAATTTTCTAGATCAAAAAGTAAATTATGTTCGGAGTAGAAAAATTATCATAATTTATTTTATAATTTAATATTGGCACATTCATATTATCTCTTCATTTCATTATATCTCAAATTAGGGAGAAAGAAAAAGGGAACTACTCAAACTTCCATAAGAAAAAGGGAACTACTCAAACTTCATGAGAAAAAAATAACAAAACATTAATTTCATATATAAAAGCAAGTTCATACAACAATGATAAACAAATAATACTTATCTGAAAACTCTTTCTCAAAGTAAATCCATTGTAGCTTTTCTTTAGAAATGTAGGAAGAAGATATCTATCACTTTTCTCCTTCTCCAACACTCTTACAGAAAGTTTCACACTAAATCTCACCACAAAAACTTCTAAACTTAAACAAAATTAGTAATTGACTCCAATATGAAAGTGGAATGGAATGATGTGCGAAAAATTAAAATAGTGGTGTGAAAAATGTAGAGAAGAGCTTTTTCTGATGAAATTCAGCCCCAAATAGAGCCCAAGGTCGGTTCTCCAAGAGGTGCCTTCAAAAACTCTTCAAAAGTCGTCCAAAGACATCGAAACTTCTAGAAATGGGTTCTGCACCGCCTTCGGCACCGTTAGCTCTGGTCTAGCGTCATCGACACTGAGTAAAAAATCTCCGCATTAATTTTTTATACGTCATTGGCGCTCCGATGCTGAGCATTTCTTCAAAAACGTCATTTTGACTCCAAAGTTCATCCTTTTTGCTCTCTTTTTCCTTTAAGCTCTAAAAATCAACAAACTGCAAGAGACATCAAAATACCTTCCATTAAAGTGCAATATCATTAAAAATAGGGATAAAATATGGGTCTAACAATGCATTTTTTTTTGGTGTATCAAAATCCCGCAAACTTACATGTTACTTGTCCTTAAGTAACTCTATTACTACATAAAAAGTATGACTTATGATAATGAACTTAACTTTTAGACTTCATCATTTTAGTTTTCTAAATATAAAAGTATAACTTAAGAAAAATTCAAAACAACTCCAGTTAATATAAAAAATGTAAAGATATTCAATAATTAAGTCTAAACTTTCTGATCCTCTATTTCTTTCAATAAAAATTGCAATTTATTATATTAAAGTCACTTAACAAATTCATATGAAAATGAACTTCATAAAACTTTATTANAGGAAATGCTATTGTCTCCCTACATGTTTGACTAAAGAGGGGGTTACAGGAAAAAGAAAAATAGCTTGAGAACTTTTGATTCAATACAGGAATCATCAGTCATCCTAAAATGCCAAACAAAAATAACTATTTGCCTAAAAGATAATCCTCATATAACATGGGGAACACAACAAGAAAAGGAGGTGGAAATGAAACAACAACTGAAATAAAGCAGTCACTCTTGATCTTGATCAACAATTCTGAAGTGTGGGACATCAATCCTGACATAAAGCTTCTCCTCATATATATATATATATATATATATCTTTTCTTTTCTTTTCAGGATAATTTTTAATCCCCTTTTTCTTTTCTTTCTTTATTTTCTTCTCTTTTATTATATGTCAGGATTACTATATCTGGATAACCTTTAATGATTTTGAACTTCACTATCTTCTTCTTAAAGTTAAAAACTTTTTATATTTCTTTACTTAACAAATTTATATTCAACTACATCAAAACACAAACAATACAATCACATAGTACAAACATAAACAAACAAAGAAAATAAATCACCAGTCATCATCTTCCTCATCATCGTCATCTTACTTCTCGTGTTGATATGGAGTATAGGTATGGTGAATAGGGAACTGAACTGTATTGTCATCCCTTAAGTATCTCACTAAGGCATCATCATAAGCATCATCATACTTAAATTTCTGGCGAATCAGATAAAAAATGTGAGCATTTCTGACCTCTATATTTTGCATGCTATGATCCATCCTCAAAATATCTCCCTTTTGTATCATCGTCAGATCCAAAAGTTCTCTTTTGCTGGGGTCACTAGATGTAGGCTCATGGGAGGTTGAAGGGATATCCCTAGAAGTAGAATAAATATCTCTAGCCTTACTGCCATATTTCCAATCAGCATGATATTCATATGTCTTGATGTTAGCAGACCCAATAGGTCTCTAAGGCTCAATCCTCTCCTCATCAGGTCTAAAATGAACTCCTGTCTGCTCACAAAGTGTGTAAATAAGAGCAGAGTGTGCCAATTCACCAGTAGTCTCTCCCAGAGCAATAGATTGAGTGTTCCTATAAATAATATAGACCACATTTATGTCCATAACATGTTGAATATAGTAGTTCAGGATGGCTCTAACTTTGGTCACCTCACTATGATGGTTCGTCGAAATCATTCTTCTAGAAATAAAATAATGTCATGCCTTAGATAGTACATTTAAACTAGTACAGGGAAAGTTAACTTTAACTCCATTTTTTATTTTTTAAGCCCCTTTCTCACAAGTTAGAAAAGAAATAACTTCATCTAAAGCCTGATCTGTAACAGAAAAAGAATGATATTGTCATCTATACACATCTTTTACAGAATAAAACTCATTTATTTCTTTTGGAGTGAATTCTATCCTTTTTTCACAAACAAATACATAATCTTCAGAAGATTCAAGAAGGTTGGCATAAAATTCCAATACAATCCTAGCTATCGCATCAGTTGTAAAATAGCAGAAGATTTCCCATTGTCGAGCAATAATTAAACGTTCAACTTCTCCTCTTAGATTTTTATAACCTTGGTCCTGAATTACTTTCTTATTTTCATAAATGCTATGAAATCAAGCACTAGCTCTAAAGCTAACAAATCTCTGCTCATCATATTTTACTTTCCTTTCGCTTAATCTAAGTGCCATAGGAAATCTAGAAAATTTTGAAAACTTTGAATAAATTCTAAAATTCCAAAAATCAAAATGTAAAATATTTTAAACTTCAAATCACTATAAAAGAGTTCATCATCAAAGGATTTTCTCAAAAAAATTTCATATTTTCAGATCCATACAATACGATATAAATCCTTTGTGAAAATAAAAAAATTTTGGTTTAAAGTGTAGCTCTTACTTACAGAAGATGAAATCTGAAGTATTTTAGCCTCTAAATCGCCTGAAATTCGACCATAATCAAGCCCTAGCCGCCCAAACTGAAGGTTTAAGATGACTTAAGAGTAAAAATGGTGGCCACAGTAAAAATTGTGAATTTTGAAGGGTTAAAATCTGTAATCGAGTTAGGGGCACTGTTGGCGCCGATTCTATCGTTGTCGGTGCTGAAGGACTGAAAATTTCATATTTTAATTTTTTTTTTAATTTTCAATTTCTTATCGACTTACTCCAAATTTTTTAGTATTTTAAACACAATTTTTTATCTAAAAATAATTCACAGAAGAAAACATTTCAACAACATGAATTTTCACAAACAACAACAAACTAACTTTTATATATGAAAGTATACTTTTTACAAAAAAAATTTTGTAATTACACAATCACACATATTAAACAAACTAATTATAAGTCATTGTTGAAATCAAGGCACAACACTAAACCTTGTCAAAAAACTATACAAACAAACAAATCTCATAATTCTAAACCAAAAAGCAAAAAAAAACAAAGCAAACCAAATTAAATCCACTCAATTACACTAAATATATATAATGTTCTAAAATAGATGGAGAATTTAAAGTCTTCAATTATTACACCTCTTCTTCAGTGTTTTCTTCTCCTCTGATATCTCCCATAGATTAGTAATGAACATATAAGTTGTAGAAGGATCGGTACGGGAATCGATATATCGAATTTTCTTCGATCCACCCTTTTTCTATAAACATCTGAAATAATCCTGCTTCAAAATTTCCAGTGTGATCAAAATTTTTTTTCATTCTCTAATATAGGTGATCAAAAAGGTATTTAAGATCTCCTACTGCATTCATAATACTTCAAAGTTCCCTTCAATTTTCTTCAATTTCTTTTCCAATGCAAGCAAACTTCCAATTATTGGTGGTATTAATGGAGCTGAAGCATGTAAAGAATGATCAATCATGGATTCTAATACTTCATTTCCATTTCCACAATAACTCTCATCTATAGGATTCATGGGTTCATGGTAGATGGATGCCCCAGTCCATAAATTGGTCTTTTAGTAAGGATACCCATAATTTTTCTTAAATATAATAGACCCTATATCAATGGGTTTTTTTCATTTGAATGTAGTAATTTAAAATAACACATTAATTTTCTTAGTAGAGTAATTTTGCAGCAATAAAAAATGTCATTGCTTCGAAATTGGATTAAGTAATGAAGTGGAGAAACTAACATATCCTTCATCTTATCTCTCCCACATATCACTTTCATCCGTCAGAACATTATACATGTCTTGCATCAAATCCCATGTAGGAATGAAATTTGTATAATGATAGATTGGAATGTTGTCTATCATATACAATTCATTAATCCTTGCAGAAGTGAATGATACAAACTTACCTTGTACGAAGACAACACCTTGAGTAATTCCATATATGTTTGCATAAAACTCTTTCAACATAGTTAGGACAACCGCAGACATAATGTAACATAAAACTTCCCAACGCCTTTGCAGAAAGATTTTATCAATCGGACCAGTACGAATGATCACTTCATGATTAACAAATATTCTTTCCTTGATCAATCTCCTCTTTGTAATATCTTTATCATATAATCGCTGCGCGTCGAAACTAATAAACTTTCTTTTGTTGAAAACTCTATGCCTCAAAGTATTTCTGGAATTGGAAGCCATGGAATCCGAAAATAGGAAGTTACTAGGAGTCCAAGGATGTTTCTAGGACTTTTTAAACTCGTCCCAGCGGTTATTCTGAATTGAAATCGAGCCAAAACCTACCAAAAGTCTTCTAAAATCATCCAACCACACTCGGCGTCATCGGCGCTCCCGATTGGTGCTGCCGACACTGATGTCCGCTATTTAGGGTGCCGTCGGCGCCCCTTCTGGCGCCATCAACGCTAATGGCCAAAATTACGATTTTCATTTTTTTATTCAATTTGATCCAAATTTTCGTCCAATTCCATTATTTGACTTAATTTATAATAAATGCAATTGTGTAGGATTTATATCTAGTAATATATAAGATATTTAACAAACTAAATAGTAATACATAACAATATACATATGGGTTGCCTCCCACAAAGCGCTTGATTTAACGTCATTAGTGCGACATACCATTTGTTTAGTTGGGTTGATTTAACATTAAAACTTCTTTAAATTAAGGTATGTGCCCTTCATAATAATGTTTCAAAGGATGCCCATTAACTTTAAATATCTTTCTAGTGTTAGAATCTTTAATAACAGCAGTTCCATAGTGATAAACTTTAATCACTTTAAATGGTCCTAGCCATCTGGATTTTAGTTTTCCTGGAAACAATCTCAATCTTGTATTATATAGTGGAACTTCTTGTCTAAGTTCAAATTTATTCTTAACAATCTTTCGATCATGCCATATTTTGATTTTCTCTTTATAGATTTTTGTATTATCATATGCTTCATTTCTAATCTCCTCAAGTTCATTGAGTTGCAAAAACCTTTTCTCACCAGCGTCCTTTAAATAAAAATCAAATTCTGTAATAGCCCAAAATGCTTTATGTTCCAATTCTACTGGTAAATTGCATGTTTTTCCAAAAATCAATTTATATGGGGACATTCTTATAAGAGTTTTATAAGCAGTTCTGTATGCCCATAATGCAGTATCTAGTCTAGCAAACCAATCCAACTTTTAAGGATTTACAACTTTTTCTAAAATGTGTTTAATTTCACAATTCAATATTTCTGCTAGACCACTTTTTTTAGGATGATAAGCAGTAGAGAATCTATGCATTATATCATATTTTTTATTAATTTTTTTTATTTTCTTATTCATGAAATAAGATCCTTCATCAGTAATGATTACTCTCGGCATTCCATATCTTGTAGAAATATTTTTAAATAAAAATTTAGAAACACTCTGAGCATCACATCTAGGCACAACAATAACTTCAATCCACTTAGACATATAATCAACAACAAGTAATATGTATAAACATCCAAATGAAGGCATAAATGATCCCATAAAGTTTAATCCCCACACATCAAAAATTTTAACTTCTAATGTGTAATTTAGAGGCATTTCATCTCTTATAGAAATATTTCCTACTCGTTAACATTTATCGCATGTTTTAAAATATTCATTAACATCTATAAAAATAGTAGGCCAATAAAATCCAGCTTCTAGAATTATTTCAAATGGTTTCTCCCAGTCAGGTGGTACTATTATAGGTGCAGTGATTAATTTTTTCTTTAATAATTCAAATGCTTTTATGTATTCCTCATTAAAATCAAAATTTGTATCTTTTTTTCTAAAAGTTGGTATAGGGGTTTAGTAATTTTTGAAAAAAAAATTTATGTAGCACCTGTAAAAACCAGCATGTCCTAGAAAACTACTTACCCCTTTAACATTATTAGGAGGTGATAATTTTTCTATAACTTGGATTTTTGCAGGATCTACTTCCATGCCTTTTTTAGAAATTTTATGCCCAAGAATAATACCTCCTGTAACCATAATTTTCCCAATTTAAGAATAGGTTTATTTTTTCACATATCTCCAGAACTTTTTTAAAATTCTTAAGACATAACTCAAAACTCAAACAAAGTCCCAAATACAAAAAAAAACATCCATAAACACTTCCATTCCATGCTCTATAAAATTTCTAAAAATTGACATCATGCATCTTTGAAATATTACAGGTGCATTGCATAGTCCAAAAGACATTATAAGAAAATCAAATATTCCATATGGGCTTGTAAACGTTGTTTTCTCTTGATCCTCTAAAGCAATTAGAATTTGGTGATATCTGGTATATCCATCTAAGAAGCAATACTATTTGTTTTCAGCCAATCTATCCAACATTTAATCCAGAAAGAGCAAAGGAAAGAGATCTTTTCTGGTGACCATATTTAGTTTTCTATAGTCAATACAAATTCGCCAACCAGCTACTTGTCTTATTAGTATTAATTCATTTTTCTTGTTTTCTTCAACAATCACTCCTCCTTTTATTGGAACGCAATGAATTGGGCTTACCCAAGCACTATCTAAAATATAATATATAACTCCAGCATCTGAACACTTTAAAATCTCTTTTTTAACAACTTATTTCATTATTGGATTTAATCTTCTCTGAGGATCCGCTTTAGGTTCATATTGTTCATCTAATAAAATTCTATGCATACAAATTGAAGGACTAATTCCTTTAATATCTGTAATTTTGTGCATACAAATTGAAGGACTAATTCCTTTAATATTTGCTAAAGTCCATCCAAAAGCATTTTTATACATTTTCAACATCTTTGTCAACTTTTGTTCTTGAATTTCAGTTAAATCAGAAGATATAATAACAGATAATGTTGATGACTCTCCTAAAAATACATTTTTTATATAGGAAGGTAATATCTTCAATTTAAGTTTAGGTGGTTTAATACTTGAAGGAATAAAATTTTTACTATCATTTTCTAGCAAATCTAATGCTTCAAATTTGCCCTGAATATAATCTAAATCTTCTTCTTTTATGTCATTTTCAATATCAAGATTTTCTCGTTGCTTTATTTTATCTTCAAATTCATTCTTAAACTACTCATTACTTAGATAATCAGCTACTTCCATCTTGAAACATTCATTATCTTTTTCTATTGCAGGATATTTCATAACTTTTATTATATTAAATTTTTCTTCTTGATCATTAACTCTCATTATTAATTCTCCTTTTTGCACATCTACTTCTTTGACATTAACTCTCATCATTAATTCTCCTTTTTGCACATCTATTACAACTATCCCTGTTGCGAGAAATGATCTCCTTAAAATAATGGGAATCATTTTATCTTCGTTCATATCCAATACTATAAGGTCTACAGGGAAAATAAATTTATCCACTTTTACTAGCACATCTTCTATAACTCCTTTTGGATCTTTTGATCGATCAACTAACTAAAGAGTTATAATAGTAGGGAAAATTTCTCACAAATCTAAACATTTAAAAATTGATTAAGTTATAAGATTGATACTCGCTCCTAAATCACATAAAGCTTTTCCGTAAAACTTTTCTCCAATTTCATATGGTATAATGAAAATATCAGAATCTTTTAATTTTTCACGAAGCTTTTTCTGAATAATAGCACTACACTTTTCACTAAGTGTAATGGTCTCATGATTTATAAACTTCCTTTTCTTGTTTAATACATCCTTCATAAATTTAGCATAACTTGGCAATTGTTCCAAAGCTTCAACTAAATGAATATTTTCATTAACTTCTTAAAGATTTCCAAAAATTTGTAATTTTTTTGTCTTTATTCTTGTGTTTCAGTCTTTGAGGAAATGGAGGTAATGGTTTTTCTACAGGGCTCTCTGTTTGTTCATTTTCCTTTTTATTATTTTCCATTTCTTTCTTTTCTTCATCAACTTCAGTTTCTCTTTGGATTCTTGTTTCAAATTCTTTTCGACTTTGTAATTGAATAGCTTTAATTTGCTCTTTAATTTGATTTTTTGGGTTAACTTCCAGAGTACTTGGAAGAATTTTTAAGGGGTCTATTACTAAGTGCAGTAGCAAAATGTCCTAATTGATTTTCACTATTTCAAATAGCAGTCCCTTAATTCCGTATTTGATTTCCCATGTTCAACATTACTTCTTCCATTGTCAACTTCTCTTCCTTAACTTGTGGGTTAGGGTTGGAGTTAAATCCCAAAGGATAATAAGGTCGAAAATTAGGATTTCCTTGATTGTTCAGATTTCTGGATGGATTCACCAAATTATTATAATTATTATAGTTAGGGTGATTTTAATAACCAGGGTTAAAATAGTTAGAATAGGGATTATTCATAGCGTTTAAAGTTTCATAAGATGATTAAGTATCAATAATCTGTCCTAGTGAATTCTCTTATAATACTGGTGGTACTTGAGAATATTCATTCTCATCTGATCAATCCTTTTAAAAATAGTAGAAATTTGATATGCCAAAATAGACATTGCATCAGAATCATGAATGTTAGCTACTCTCTTTGGATTTACCCTTTAAGAGGGGCATTAAAAATTATTAGTAGTCATTTCTTCAATTAAGGAATATGCTTCATCAAAAGGTTTTGACATTAATGAACCACCCGCTGCAGCATTTATAATAGATCTCAGTGATCCTACTAATCCATTGTAAAATTTTTTAATTATTAACCAATATGGTAAAGCATGATGTGGACATTTCCGAAGAAGATTTATAAATCTTTCCCATGCTTCATATATCGATTCCCCTTCAAACTCTAAATGATTTCTCCTAAATTGAAGCCGAACAATAGGATAGCTTGGGAAATCACTGAAGTTTTCCTTCGGATCAGTGATATCCTCTAGTGTTTCCTCCTTTGGACTCCAAAACAAAATGTCCCAAATTTGAAC
>JXCR01147117.1:143097-173369 GCA_002079205.1 Phalaenopsis hybrid cultivar
TGGGAGATGTACTTTGATGGTGCTTCTTCAGCCAGAAAAGATAAGAATTCAGGCTTAGTCATACCAGGAAAAGCAGGAGTTGGTTTGATTTTCATCACTCCAGATAAGGGTATGTTGAGATTCTCATACCNACGTATCAAAATCCTCAAAACTTAAAATGTTACTTGTCTTCAAGTGACACGTCAATCTTTAAAAACTAAATATGTATGATATGTATATGAGTCTCTTTAGGAGTTAATAAAATTTAGATTTAGAGATATAGTAGTCCAATTTTAAAAAAAATATTCAGTAAATGAGACCAACTTAAAGTTTAGAAATTTTTAATGTTAAGAAAGATGAAAATATGAGCTCTTATCTAATTCAGAAATATTATAAGTCTTCCAAATTTAGAATTTAGTTCTTTTATTATCTCCACTTAAAAATTTTTATTAAGAATAATTTTACTTACTTATTATATCTATAAGCTTAATATTTTCTCAAGTCTTATACTTTAAAAAGATCAAATGTTGAACTAATTTTTTATTAGGCACTAATCTTCAAGCTTCTCCTCCCTCACTTTTTCTTCTACTTCTTCTTCTTTTTCTTTTTCTTTTTCTTTTCTTTTTCCTTTTCTTTTCTTTTTCTTTATTTTAGGCAAAGATAACTATATCTGGATAAACCTTTAATAATTTTGAATTCTACTTTTCCTTTCCTAAAGCAAAGTCTTGATAAATAAATTTTACTTAAAAATATAGTAATAGCTTTAAAAATTATTTTTAATAAAAGAAATGTAAGTATTAAAAACAAAAGTCTAAATTTCTAAAATTTTCAAAAATACAATGTTTTATATTAAAGATAGTTACTTATATTAATCATTTTCTGCACAAAAAACTTTTAACTTAAAGGTTTTCTTCATTACTCAAAATTTCAACTAAATTCTATTACTCATTTCTAAAATCAAAATTTACTTCTCTAATATAACTTCATATACATGATCAGTTCTTCTTTTCAAATCAAATTCACTTGTAGTTCATTTAAGAACAAATAAAATTCATGTTTTAAAATATTTTTCATCCCCCAAAACTTAAATTTTTAATAGATTAAACAGTTTAGCATCAAATATATATAAGCAGGAATGAAAATTAAAATAACTGCTGACAGGAATTTTTATACCCTAATGATACAAGTATAAAACTAAAAACAAGAGTAAAATTAATTTTGATCAAATTTTCTAATATTTTCATTTCAATTCAACATATAGAGATTCAATAGACTTCTAAACAGTGGGTATAAACATAAAAGCAAACTAACACACTAACTTGACTTCACAATCTCAACATAAAAACAAACTTACAAACATGATAAAAAAAATACAGAGTAGTGGTTTCTGAAATTTAATATTTAAGACCTAAGTTAGCAAGATTTTAATCTTTTCAAAAGACATAGAATTGTTAAGTTGTAAACTAACTAAATCACAAAACTCACAACAACTACTACCCTAGAATTTTAAAACAAACTACTAACTAACACAAACATCACAATAACAATAAAATACAAAAGTTCAAAACACAATACATAGTACATATCATCACAAAGATGCAAATGTAGCAGCACCACACCACATAGTCCACAACATAGAAATAACCAACCATCACAAATCTAAAGTCCAAAGCACATAGTTTAACACATATTATAAACATAAAAATCTCTCAATTCTACTCCTCATCTTCTGAATCACCGCTATACCATTTTTTGCAGGCTCATAATCAGGATATCAAGGATATGGAGGAAATTGCACTCCTGGGTCACTCCTAATTAGGTTCTCCGGAGATGAGTGGAATTTCACTTCATAATCACTATTTCTCCTACTATACCTATCAGTATGCTCTGTAAAACGATCTAAATTCTAAACTTTATCAGCGGTAAAATTAATATGACCTATCATCCTCTGCTATAATTGATCTTGGGTCTCAGTAGAATCACCTCTAGATGTATAAGCATGTGAGGTAGGTGGTCTAGATGTAGAAGTAGCAGAGGTAGAAGCAGCAGACGTCTCCATTCCATAACTCCTAGAAAATCCTCCTCTTCAGCCAAAAATAGAATGCTCAGAATAAGTTTTCACATTCACCTTAGTGATGGGCTTTAGAGGTAACAACACTTCCTCCCAACTATCATATTTAACTTCAGCCTACCCACCCAAAGAAAAGATCAAGGAAGAAAATCCCAGAACTGCAGTAGTGCCGGCAGTGACAGAACTAATGATAGTCTGATAAATCAAAGCTCTTATGTTGATGAGCTTTCCTTCTTGGATACAATAATTTAACATCTTTCTCTCTCTGGTCACTTCACTGAGATGATTTGTTGGTAGCAGACGAGCAGCAACAAAATAGTGTTAGGCATTTGAAGGTGCACATAACTTTAAAGTTGGGAAGTTGACTCTCCTCTCATTAGTGATCTTCCAAATTCCTCTTCCAATAATCAAGTAAGAAATAATCTCGTCTAACTCCGCTTCAGTCGGACTATAATTTTCATAAAAACATAACGTATCATGTGGCAGATGATAAAACAAGTTGATTACCTCCAGTGAAAAAGACACCAACTTTCCTCGAACCATGACTCTATTGTCTTCAGCCTCAGGGAGGTTTGCATAGAACTCCTTAACAACAAAAATAACCGTCACAGTAGAGAAACAATAGAATCATTCCCGCTATGCGAACAATCAAATCCTCTACTTCTCCACCTGGATTCCTAAAACACCGCTCCTCTATCAGTTTATGTGATTGCAACACATCATTGTACAGATCCTAAGCCTTCAAACTAAAAAATTTACTTGAATCAAAAGGGCTCTTTCCTTTGCTCTTCTTCATTCTTGGTGTCATTCTACAAATTTTATAAATTCCAAAAATAACTTCAAAAATCAAGTCTAAATTACTAAACTAAACTTCCAAAGTATAAACTACACTTCCCATGCAAGTTCCATAGATTTTTTTCTCATTTTTCATCATGAATAGTGAATTTTTTAATTTCTCCAAATGCCTCAAAATACATAGTGAAAATCCAAAAATTTTTGCATAAAAGTAAAGCTCTTACCTAAAGTAACTTGGATCTAGCATATATCACTTGATTCCACCAAGAAATCTTCACTTAAGATTTGCGCTAGCCCTCAAAAATCACGAACTTGAAAGGTTGAAGGTGACGGTGGAGTTAAAAATGGTGATTTTTGGGCTGAAATTTCACTCTTAATCATTTGCGAACCGCTTTTTGTGAACCGGCGCTGAAGCGCGGGTAAATGACGCTTAGGTGACTGCCTCTTGGGTTAGCTCGAGCTTAAGCGCGAGATGTGAAGCGCAAGATATGGCACTTAAGCGCCAATGTACGATTTTCAAAATATTTAAATTAAAGTAAAATGCACTATTTGCCTAAGTAAACCACCCCTAAATGATCTCATAGCACTTAAATGACTATTTTTAACTTCCTATAACTCGCCCTCTCTCTCAAAATTCTCTATGATAACTATTTCAATTCGAGGCTAAAAATAATGCAAATTTTCACACAAACAAACTTATATTAATTCACAAACATGTACAAATACACTTAAACACTTAACTCTCACTTCAAATAGTCTTGAATGAGAAAATTTATCTAAATACAAATACACAACAATCATTTCACAATTAAACACATATAAGAAGTCATAAATACTAAAAACAAGACTTAAACACTAAACCACTTGAAAACAACAACTTCTAACACACAAATTCAAACACTAAATTTAATTTCATTCTTCATTTGAAGGAAAAAATTCTTGTACTTCATTAGTCTCTCCAGGAATATAGAGTTGATAAAACGAATGGTGGTGACGAGCTCTAATACTATCTTCTTTAATCCACATATGCTTTATGAACATCGCCTTATCTGCTTCCTCTATATAACTTGTGTGGCTAAATTGCATCTTCAATTGTCATCCAATATGCTCTAGATGTGCATGCAACTCAAGTACCTTGGTCTCCAATAAAACCATAGTATTCTCAATTTTGTTGATCTTCTCTGATATCCCTTCAATACTAACAATTAAGAAATCATTATACATCTCTTGTGCACTTTGACTAATGAACCTCTTCCTCATGGTTTCTTCCTTCTTTTTCAAATCCATCTCCCATGAAGACATTTTCTCTAAATCTCACTTTCTCTTAGACTTTTAGGGCTAGAAATGATCTAGGCTAAAATTCCTTCACAAAACCCTTCTATTTATAGGCCTAAATCCTTCCAATAACTTCTAGACACGTTTAGAAACTGCCTTGGAATGTTTTTACAAACTAATTGGCGGTTAAACCTTCTATAATATTAATGTTTTACATGTGTTTAAACTGTCACGCTTAAGCGCTGGATCTGACACTTAAGCGCCAATGCACATTTTTACACTAGTCAACTTAACATCTAAATTCTCATTCTGACATGGCTTGGTCACTAAATAAAGTCTTAAAATCTTTACTAACACATAATAGTTTCAAGAATACTACCCCAATATTCTTAATCACACACAAAATAACAGTCAAAATAAAAACACTCTCATAACTATATGTTGCCTCCCACAAAACCCTTGGTTTTATGTCTTCAGCCCGACGTAACCAGTGCTTATTTTGGTTGAACCAACATTATTTAATCATTAAATTTATGTTGATCCCCTATAAAATAAGGTTTTAGTCTATGTCCATTAACTTTAAATATTTTCTCAGACTTATGATCTTTAATATCCACAGCTCCATAAGAATAAACTTTTATCACAACAAATGGGCCCATCAACCTGGATTGAAGATTGCCTGGAAATAATCTTAACCTTGCATTATATAACAAAATTTATTGCCCTAGCTGAAATTTTTTAGTAAGAATCCTTCGATCATGCCCCATCTTCATCTTTTCTTTATAAATATTGACACTCTCTTAAGATTCCTTCCTTATCTCTTCAAGCTTATTTAATTACAATAATCTTTTATCACCAGCATCTTTCAAATTATAATTAAACTTTTTAATCGCCCAATATGTTTTATGCTCAAGTTCAACAGGTGAGTGACAAGCTTTCCCAAATATTAGCCTATATTGGGACATTCCTATAAAAGTTCTGTATGCAGTCCTATAAGCCCACAAAGCATAGTCAAGTTTGACAATCAATTTTTGTCGGATTCACAATTTTTTTCATAATTCTTTTAATTTCCCGATTAAATAATTCAGCCAAACCACTTGTTTGAGGATGATAAGCAGTAGCAATCCTATGATCTATATTATATTTCTTTCATAACTTCTCCATTTGGCATTTCTAAAATGACTTCCCCCACCAGTAATGATAACTCTCAGCATCCCAAATCTAAAAAATATGTTCGTTTTCAAAAATTTTGCAACACTTTGAGGATCACATTGAGAAAAAGCAACAGCTTCTATACATTTGGATACGTAGTCCACTGCTAACAGAATATATAAATTTTTAAAAGATGGTATAAATGGTCCAATGAAATCTAATCCCCAAACATCAAATATTTCAACTTCTAGCATATAATTGAGGGGCATCTCATTTCTTCTAGAAATATTGTCTACTCGTTGACATCTATCACAAGTTTTGATATGCTTGTTAACTTCTATCACAAGTTTTAATATGAGCATTAACATCTCTAAAAATTGTAGGCCAATAGAATCCAGATTGTAAAATTTTGTAATGTAAAATATCCCCCAAAATCAAAATTATGACGTTTTTGGATAATTTCATAAGTTTCTTCTAATGGTACACATTTTCGAATAATTAGATCATTTCCTTGTTTATATAAAAATGGGTCATCCCAAAAATAAGTCTTAATTTTTTGTTGGTATGTCATTCCATATGGTGTAATATCGCTAACAATAAAGTTCACAATGTCGGCATACCACAAAACATGTCACTCATTAATAGTGAACAATTTTTCAACTGGAAAATGTTCATTAATTTTTTTTTCAAAACAGAGTGGTTTTTCTAACTCAAGCCTGGACAAATGATCAACAATTTGATTTTCAGTCTCCTTTCGATCTACTATTTCAAAATTAAATTCTTGTAAAAGAAGAATCTATATTATAAGTCTAGGTTTAACATCCATCTTTTTCATTAGGTACTTAATAGCAGAATGATCTCCATGCACTACACAATGAGTTTCAATTAAACATGATCTAAATTTATCAAAATCATATACTATTGCTAATAACTCTTTTTCAGTTGTTGTATAATTGATTTGAGTTTCATTAAGAGCTTTACCAGTATAGTAAATTACATTGAAATTTTTATCATATATTTGTCCTAAAATAACTTCTATGGCATAATCACTAGTATCACACATTAATTCAAAAGGTTTTCTCCAGTTTGGTGAAACTATAATTGGTGCAGTGTTTAATTTTTCTTTTAATAAATTAAAAGCTTTTAGGCATTCTTCATCAAAATTGAAAATTGCATCTCTAGGTAAATAGCATAAAGGCTTAGCAATCTTTGAAAAGTCTTAAAAATATCACGTGTAGAATCCAGCATATCCT
Source organism: Phalaenopsis hybrid cultivar (assembly GCA_002079205.1). Taxonomy (NCBI): domain Eukaryota; kingdom Viridiplantae; phylum Streptophyta; class Magnoliopsida; order Asparagales; family Orchidaceae; genus Phalaenopsis; species Phalaenopsis hybrid cultivar. Next base: position 149,623 of record JXCR01147117.1, read on the forward strand.
AAAAAACTCCTAATTTCCCTTGCATTTGTTGTATAAGGTAAATTAGCGATTACTTAAATTTTAGCAGGATCTACTTCCATATATTTTTTTGATATTTGATGACCTAATACAATTCCTCTTGCTACCATAAATTGACATTTTTCCCAAGACTAAATTTGTTTCTTCACAACCCTTAAGAACTTTAGATAAATGTTATAAACATAAGTCAAATGAAATTCCAAACATTGAAAAATCATCAATGTATATATTAATCACTTTTTCAATTAAATCACAAAAAATTACCATCATAAATCTTTGAAATGTAGCAGCGACATTACATAAACCAAAGGACATCCTTCTAAAAGCAAAAGTACCATAAGGACTGGTAAAAGTTGTTCTCTCTTGATCCTTAGGAGATATTTGTATTTGGTGATAACTAGTATATCTATCCAGAAAACAAAAGTATTTATACCCACCTAGTCTATCCAACATTTAATCTAGAAAGGATAATGAAAAATGATCTTTCCTAGTGACAAGATTTAATTTTCTGTAATCAATGCATATTCACCACCCTGTAACTTATCTAGTATGTATTAATTCATCATGTTCATTCATAGTTACAGTTATTCCTCCTTTCTTAGGAACGCAGTGAATTGGACTAACACATGCACTATCTAAAATAGGGTAGATAATTCTAGCATCTAACCACTTTAAAATTTATTTCTTAACAACTTCTTTCATAACAGGTTTCAGTATCCTTTGAGGACCAGCCCTAGGTTTGTAGTTCTCTTTCATATGAATTCTATGCATACAAATTGAAGGACTGATTCCTTTAATATTAGCAATTGTCCATCCAAAAGCTTTCTTAAAATTTTTCAAAAAATTCATTAACCTTTCTTCTTCTTCCATCGTTAATTTTAATGAAATTATAACTGGTAAAGTAGAGGAATCTCCTAAAAAGACATATTTTAAATGTTCGGGAAGTAACTCAACTCAAGTTCTGGAGGTTTTTTAATTGATGGACAAAATGATTTATATTTGTCTATCATGTCCAAAATTTCAAAACTTTCTCGAACATAGTTTGAATCTTCCTTAAAAATTTCTTCACATCGATCTAATTCCTCTTCTTACTCGTGTTCAAAATCTTTTTCTTCAGATTTTTCTTCATAATTTGTTTTAAAATAGCATTCACTTTGATATCTTATAACATCCATCATATAACATTCATCATCTTTACCTTTTGCAGGATATTTCACTGATCTTGAAATATTGAAAGTAACAGTTTGATCATTGACACGTATTGTTAATTCCCCTTTCTGTACATCTATCATTGTTATTCCTATGACTAGGAAAGGTATCCCTAAAATGATAGGTATCTCTTGATCTTCCTTCATATCTAGCATAATGAAATCAACAGGAAAGATAAATTGATCCACTTTCACTAGGACATCTTCTATAACTCCTTTAGATTATGTTATCAAACGATATGCTAACTGCAAAGTTACAGTAGTAGGGGTTATTTCTCTTAATTCCAATCTTTTTAATATTGATAATGACATAATATTAATGCTTGCACCAAAATCACATTAAGTTTTCTCGTAAAATCTATCTCCTATTGCACATGGAATTGTAAAGCTATCAGGATCTTTAAGCTTTTCAGAAAGTTTTTTTTGAATTATAACACTGCACTCCTCACTAAGTGCAACAGTCTCATTATCTTCAAACTTCATTTTCCTGTTGATAATATCCTTCATAAACTTTACATAACTTAACATTTGTTCTAAGGCTTCAACAAATGGAATTTTAATTGTAAGATTCTTAAATATTTCTAGAAATTTTGAAAATTGCTTATCCAACTTCAATGACGAAGTCTCTGAGGAAATGGAGGTGGTGGTTTTTCCAAATCAATTTTCAGCGGAGAAATAGGTCTTTCAAAATCTTTTGGAGCGTCCTCTTTTGATTCTTCAATTTCTTCTCTCTCTGCTTCAATTTCTTTTTGAACCCTACCTTCCAACTCTCTTCCGCTTCTAAGTTGAACGACTTTTACTTGATCTTTATTCTGGTCTTTTAGATTTGATTCAATATTACTAGGAAGTGTTCCTTGGGATTTATTACTTAATGAATTTGTTATTTGCTCAAGTTGATTCTCAATATTTCCAATTGTAGCTCCTTGACTTAGTAATTGATTTCCCATTTGTAATACCACTTCTTCTACAGACAACTTCTTCTCCTTAAATTGTGTATTACTGTTGAAACCTACAGGATAAGTAGATCTATAATTATTATTCCCTTGATTGTTCTTGTTTCTTAATAGGTTTACTAGGTTGTTCCCCCATTGCTTATTATTACCACCCAAATTGTTATTCCAGTTAAAGTTGGGATGGTTTTTCCAACCTGGGTTATAATAATTTGAATATGGGCTATTTTTCATTATTTATACATTCAAAATTTCTAATGATGCTTGAGAATCTATCATTTGACCTAATGAATTCTCTTCAATCTTGGAAATTGGTTGAGAAAAATTCATTCCAATTTGGTCTAACTTTCTTGAAATTACAGCAACTTGCTTTGCTAACATAGTAAATGCATCAGATTCATGAATATTGACTACTTTCTTAGGATTCACCCTCTCAAAAGGCCATTGAAAATTATTGGTAGTCATTTCTTCAATTAAAGCATAGGCTTCATGAAATGGTTTTGACATCAATGAACCACCATCAGCGGCATCGATAATTGATCTAAGAGATCCAACTAATNCTGTGATCCTGTCAAAGGAGATGAGGTAAGCTCTAGTTACAGCTTTGTTTGATTCAGAGATTTGCTTAGCTCAGTTGGCCAACACATCCTCAGATGAAGTTTGCCCGTTGAGAGAACAATCTGGAGTAACCTTCACAGATGAAGATTTACTACACAGTGCAGCCGACCACAACAGAACACTCTATATCTCCGTTAACATCAATAGATTTGTGCTGTCCAGAGTTTTAGTGGATCCTGGAGCATCCTTTAACTTGATAAGTCTACGAACACTAGCTTATCTGGTCATCAAAGCCCAAGAGCTTACAACAGACAAAATGGTGATAAGAGGGTTCAACCAAAAAGGAGAAAGAGCCCTTGGATTAATTACATTACTTATGAAGATTGGAGAACTAGCAACAACCGCAAAATTTCATATCATTCACAAAACATAAGAATAAAATATATACGTAAAATAACATATTATTTTGGTGTATCAAAATCTCCTAAACTTAAATGTTATTTGCCCTCAAGTTACACTTTTACTACATAAAAGAATATGACTTAGGATAAAGGCTAACTCATAACTTCTATACTCTAATTCAATAAGTAAAATAGTAAAATTAAAAAAAAACCTTTAATAAATTAGATTCAAATTCTAAGTCTAAGAGTACTTAGTATTCAATTTTAAGATTTCCGAGTCTCTATTTATTTCACAAGAATTGCAATTTCTCATATCAAGGATGTTTAGAATATTCATATGAAAAAGAAGTTCTGGAAAACTTTACTAATAATGCTACTAATAATCCAATATAAGTTTAGAAAATGTAATAAAGCTTTTTTCCTTAAGTTGATTCAAGTGAAGCTAATTTTTGATTAATGATTTCTTCAAGCTTATCCTCACTTATTTTTATTCTTTTTATTTTTTTTCTTTTAGGATCTTTTCAATCCTTTCTTTTCTTTTTCTTTTTCAAGTAAGGATTACTATATCTGGATAGCCTTTAATGGTTTTGAACTTCACCATCCTCTTCTTAAAGTCAAAACTCCTTACCTTTCTTCACTTTATAAATTCATATTAGTGTATGATTTTCATAAAGACTCATTCTTTTCCTCTTACATGAATCTCTAAAATTCTTAATACTTCAAAAAATACAAATTCCTTTAATTTAAAAAGAAAAACTTAGTCTTATCTTATTATACAAAATATATTTAACACTAGAATTGACTTTCATTTTTAAAAATTTTACCTAAATTTATCATAATATTCATAAACTTAAGTATAGTCATTTAAAATTTAATCTTAATATCTAAGGTCATGTTAAATTAATTTTAAAAATATTGTTACTTAAGGAAAAATAAAATTTAGTTTACTTCCTTTTAAAAGAAAATTTTCTTCCCCCCAAACTTAAGTTTTTAGGCATTTAAAAATGTTATAGTACAAAATTAGTTGGTGAAAGAAAACAGTAAATGCATGAAAGTAAGAACTAACTTGTATAAGATTTCTGACTATGAAACCGGGCTCTGATATACTATAGCTAATAACTTTAAAAATATATAAAAGCTTTAAAGTATTAAAAGAGACATAATATATTCTAAAGAATTTGCTGAGATTTAAGAATAGAAAAAAAAATTGAAAATACTAAAAAATGCAGAAATAGTAAAAATCTATTGCCACTATTACAATTTTAAGTCCACAGTACAATATTTTTTTCTTACTACAACTGTTTCAAACTCCAACCAAATAAAATCCAAACAACGTACATACAAAAAAACAACTTAAACAAAACAAATAAACTAACTCCAGAAAGTATCAATCTTCATCATCTTCCTCATCATCATCTTCTTCTTCCTCTTCTTCTTCTTCATCATGAATAGGAGCATTTGGAGTAAAGTTGGGGCAAGTAGGAAATTCCACACTGTATTCACCACTAAGATATCTCACCATAGCATCCTAAAAAACTATATCATGCTGAACTTTTCTCTGCTGATACTCATCATTATAAGCATTGCTTTCTCTAATCTCTTCAATCTGATTCTGAATATTTACTATATCCAATTATTGAATCATGAGTTGGTTCATAATGTTTTCTAATGATGCAGGGTGAGAAGTAGATGCCCCTGCAGCTGATGTAGAGGGTCAATGGCTTCTTCCACCCCTATATTCAACAAGTGATTAAACTCACTGAATCATATGCTTCCCAATAGGATTTTGTGGCTTTAATCTTTTTTCATTTCAATGGGATTCTACTCCTGATTGCTCACAAAGAGTGAAAATCAGGGCAGGGTAAGCCAAACTACTAGCTGTAGAGCTCCTAGCAATGCTCCATGCATGATGAACTATAAGAGCACCAACATCTATTGCTTTCATGTTCTGAATGCAATAGTTCAATATAGCTTTATCCTTCGTTACATCGGCCAAATGATTTTTTTATAGTAATTTAGCAAAAATGAAGTGGTAGTAATTTTGCTACTACTGTAGTGAAGTAGCAAAACCCTAAACCCTAAACCCTAAATCATCTATCCTTCCTCTCTTCACTCATATAGCCATTTGAAATTCTACCAAATTCCAAATAAATTCTAAATAATTACAAAATAAAAAATCTAACTCCCCAAGAAAGATTATTTGGTAAGAAACTTTTCACTATGAGTTTTCTTCAAGTTTTTTCATAAAAAATCCCAACTTTTGGAATTTCATAATGTAGGAAAAATCCATGGTGAAAATACAAAATTTCTAAGTTAAGGTGAAGCTCTTACGAAGAGAAGATGAAATCTACATTTTTTAGCCTCTCAAAGCTCTTTCAATGTGAGGCCCTAGATCAAGGTTTAGATGTAGGAGATGAGCCAAGCAGTAAAAATAGAGTTTTACTATGTAATTTTGCGGTTTCTTAGGCAATTTGAAACTTTCGGGAATTTGGCACATCATGCGCCAAATCTCTGTAATACAACACATTATGCGCCAATTTGGCGTATCATGCGCCAATGCCTTAATTTTTCAAGATTTCATTCTCTGTGAAAATCTGCTCCGCACAGCTTTATGTCTACCCCTAATTAACTCTAATGAAACCTTATAAGAATAATTAAACATTAATTTAACATCCATATTTCACAAAGAACACAAAACTTGCTTTTATATATAAAATTTATGCTATTACAAACTAACATTTATCAAGCCAACAAACATCTATTTCAGTGTTTAAAGCAAACCAAAACATTCTAACACTGAAATCTAAACATCAAAATTCCAAACACAAACATCGATATAATTCAACAATAAAAGTAAATGTAATCCCACACAACAAACAACTAAAACAAGCACTACTAAATAAAATGTTCTGTGCATAGATTAAGATCAAACATCTTCTTCATTCTCATCCTCCTAGATATCTCCCATAGGTTGGTAGTGCACAAAAAAGTTGTAGAAGGGTCGATAATGAAACTCATCAGTTGAATCCTCCCCAACCCAAGCATGTTTCTTGGACATACGTACCAAGCCATCTTCAATATGACCAATATGCTCAAAATGTTCCTTAAGTCTCCAATCCAAGTGATCCAATATGCATGCATAAGTTCTGCACGTCTTTCTCTATCTCTTTGAACCTTTTTAATAGTGCATTAGAATTGAAGTAAGGCTGAATAGGTGAAGAATTCTGGGATTCCTGATCCATCAGTACATTCATATCATTTTCATCTCCCATTCTAATACAGTTGCAATAGACTTCTGGATCCCTTGGCTTCCAAGGAAGAAACACTTTTTCCCAACTCTCATAAGGTACTTGCAATTGACTGCATAATAAGAAAATATTAGATGGATGTCCAAGTCCAGTTGCACAACCAGTCACAATTAAACCCAAAACTGATTTCACAATGATTGCTCCAATATTAATAAGTTTTGCAGTTTGAATACATTAATTTAAAATAGCACTCTCCTTAGTTGCCTTACTAATTTTATAGTAGGCAGTAATGTCGATGGAATAAAGAAGTGCCATGCCTTAGAAATAGGATTTAACAATGATGACAAAAAACTTACATTTCCAACTTCTCTGGCCTTCCAATTCACATCTTCATCCGTATGGTATCGATAGAGTTCATTCATATTATCTCTTGTACGAATAAAATTTGTGTAATGGCAGATAAACATATTTTCAATCATAAACATATCATTTATTCTTGAAGGAGTGAATTGCACAAATCTACCTCACACATAGAAAATTCCTTGGTTGATTCCATGTAGGCTTGTGTAAAACTCTTTCACCGCAGGGACGAGTACGATGGATGTAGTGTAACAAAGCACTTCCTAACATCTCTGTGCAATAATCTCTTCAACTCGAGTATTTGATGTATTGTATCCTTGATTCACAAACCCCCTTACTTTGATTAGCCTTTTCTTCACTAGAGCACGATCATGCAACTTCTGCGCATCAAAACTGACGTACTTTCTCTGATTAATAATAAAAAATTTAGAGGAATTTTTAGAGTGGGGTGTCATTGAAATTGAAATATAATCACTCCTCCCTCATTTCCCAATCTAAAATGGACTTTGGAATCAGTTTTTGGGAGCTATAAGGAGAAGAACCCACCAATAACCACCTTTTGAAACATTATAAGTCATTTTCATTATCGCAGTGCATCATGCGCCAATTCTGGCGCTTCATGCACCAGCTCTCTGGAATTTGGCACATCATGTGCCAGTTCCAAAAATTCGCATTTTTTATTTTGATAAAAAATTCTCAATTCTTCCAGAAAATTAGGTATATAAAGATATATTTTTTAAATTACTTTCTTAAATACACAGACTCTATGAAAATAAAAAATATAAATATATGCAAAATATTCCGAATAAAAACTCAAAAAGCAAAATAAATAATAATAAGTATGGGTTGCCTCCCATAAAGCGCTTAGTTTAATGTCGACAACCTGACATTTTCAGTCTTTATTCTGGGTGACCCAACATTATAGTTTCTTTAAAAACTGGTCTTTGACCATCAAAATATGGTTTCAATCTATGCCCATCTACTTTGAATATCATTATAGTCTTAGGATTTTTGATATTAATAGCTCCAAATGGATAGACATCTAGACTTTAATTTTATAGGAAATAATTTCAATCTTCTATTGTATAATAAAACCTTCTATCCAGGTTTGAATTCCTTTTTTATTATCTTTTGATCATGCCATTCTTTCATTCTTTCCTCATAAATCCTAACATTATCGTAAGATTCATTCCTAATTTCTTCAAACTCATTCAATTGCAATAATCTTTTCTCACCAGCGTCTTTCAAATTGAAATTGAATTCCATAATAGCCCAATAAGCTTTATGCTCCAATTCTACTAGCAAGTGACAAGTTTTTCCAAAATTTAATCTATAAGGGGACATACCTATAAATGTCTTATAAGCTATCTTGTATTCCCATAATACAGTATCTAATCTAACAGACCAATCCATCTTACTAGGATTGACACTTTTTTCCAAAATTCTCTTAATTTTACAATTAGATACTTCTACTAAACCACGTGTTTGAGGATGATAAACAGTTGTCATTTTATGCATTATATAATATTTTTTGACCAATCTTGCAATTGTTGCATTTCTAAAATAAGATCCTCCATCGGTAATGATTACTCTAGACATTCCATATCTTGTAAAAATATTTTTAATTAAAAATTTTGAAACACTCTGAGCNGCCACTAATTTAGGGACTAAACCTGAGATTAGCCAATGATTTTCTATAACACTGAATCAGGGTAGAGAATATTTAGGGACTAAACCTAAGATTAGCTAATGATTTTCTATAACACTGAATCAGGGTAGAGAATTAAAAATTACTCCTATTTGATACAATATAATATTTAATGTATCTCATTCCTTTACATTATCCAACTCACTACATAAGAATAATAGTTTTGAAAACTTATTTAAACCATTTATCTCATCTCATTTCATCAAAAACACATTGTAGTGGGAAAGATGTGTTTTCATATAAGAAAACTTCATCACATTAACATAGTTTAGTGGTTACTGTTTTAAACTTTACATTTAAATTTTGCTAGTAGTTAATAATTTAATTCTGATAGTATCTCAAACTGTTGACCTCACTTTTGGTTGAGGTCTAGTTTTTCCTCTTTAGTAGCCTATGGTCTAGTCATAGGACTTTCATGTTGACTATTCCTAGAAAACTAGAAAAGGAACCCTCACCATTAAAAATTCTAAACTCTTCTTTACTAAACTTGAAGTTCTATATATTGGTCAAAACCTCTGGCACTTATTAGGTGGGGTCACTATGGGGGAGCTCAAGAAGAGTTTCTATAAGACCGTTGGACTTTAGGGTTGACCATGGGTGTTGGTCTAAAGCTAAGGCACTCATCAGCAATCATCTCACTCACAATCACTCACAAATGTAAACCCAAATTTTTTTTGACTTTGATCCCTTAATCTTTTAGGATACTCATGTAAATGGTCCCCTAAACCCACAGGACACTAGGCTAGGATTTAGCTAAGACCCGTATATAGAGGACCCAAAATGAGGTTTCTATTAGTCTATGGCTTACTTATGGTGGTTGGCACCCCAACTCTACTAAGATGCCCAACTTAGCCTTTTGCCCCTGAACTCCCCCAAATTATCTAGATACCCTTTGGACCCTAAATTTGGCCAAATTCCCAAATTTANACATTAAAAATTCTAAACTCTTCTTTACTAAACTTGAAGTTCATATATTGGTCAAAACCTCTGGCACTTATTAGGTGGGGTCACTATGGGGGAGCTCAAGAAGAGTTTCTATAAGACTGTTGGACTTTAGGGTTGACCATGGGTGTTGGTCTAAAGCTAAGGCACTCATCAGCAATCACCTCACTCACAATCACTCACAAATGTAAACCCAAATTTTTTTTGACTTTGATCCCTTAATCTTTTAGGATACTCATGTAAATGGTCCCCTAAACCCACAGGCCACTAGGTTAGAATTTAGCTAAGACCCGTATATAGAGGACCCAAAATGAGGTTTCTATTAGTCCATGGCTTACTTATGGTGGTTGGCACCCCAACTCTACTAAGATGCCCAACTTAGCATTTTGCCCCTGAACTCCCCCAAATTATCTAGATACCCTTTGGACCCTAAATTTGGCCAAATTCTCAAATTTACCCAAAATACCAAATTTTATTCTAAAATAATTTCAAACCTTTTGAAGACACCAAAATTAACCAAAATCACCCAAAATTGCCAAATCACCAAAATACCCCTCCTTAGCCTAAAATTCCAAAAATTCGAAAAAATACCAAAAATTCCCAAAATACTCTAAATATTCCCAATTTCAATTTTCTCAACTATCACATAACTCANGTTTCAAACCTTTTGAAGACACCAAAATTACCCAAAATCACCCAAAATTGCCAAATCACCAAAATACCCATCCTTAGCCTAAAATTCTAAAAATTCCAAAAAATACCAAAAATTCCCAAAATACTCTAAATATTCCCAATTTCAATTTTCTCAACTATCACATAACTCAATTTGGCCAATGTGACCATTTTGACCAAAACCCCCAAATTGCATTTAAAGGCCCAATTTCCCCAAATCCACTTCAATTTTCCATCAAATTGGTCCCCATTTTCCTCACTTTCAATCCTAAACTCAAATTCATCTTTCATATGACCAATATAAATCAAATCCAACCTCAATAGGCCCATGCTTTGAACCCAATTTTGATCCAAATCAAAAGCCCCAATTTTGGCCACATGACCTAATCTCACCCAATTAAACTTATGACNGTCCATCAAATTGGTCCCCATTTCCCCCACTTTCAATCCTAAACTCAAATTCACCTTTCATATGACCAATATAAATCAAATCCAACCTCAATTGGCCCATGCTTTGAACCCAATTGTGATCCAAATCAAAAGCCCCAATTTTGGCCACATGACCTAATCTCACCCAATTAAACTTATGGCCCTCTCAATTTACCACAATTTATGTTGAAAACTCCTCATAACTTTCCCATAAATCAAAATTGACCTTTAATTGGCCTTGGTAAAGCCTCAATTTCATTTAATTTTGATTTAAGTCCAAAAGCCCCAAATTGGCTATACCTCCAAATTTCACCAAATTGATTGCCTTAACCCCAAAATTGGCACCCAATTTATGTTAAAAACTCTTTATAATCTTCTTATTGACAATTTTAAACAATAAATTTGGACTTAGCCCAAGGCTATCCCAATTGTTGACCTCACTTTTGGTTGAGGTCTAGAAACTTCTTTAGTAGTCTAGGTCTAGCCATAGGACTTTCCTNACTCTCTCAATTTACCACAATTTATGCTGAAAACTCCTCATAACTTTCCCATAAATCAAAATTGACCTTCAATTGGCCTTGGTAAAGCCTCAATTTCATTTAATTTTGATTTAAGTCCAAAAGCCCCAAATTGGCTATACCTCCAAATTTCACCAAATTGATTGCCTTAACCCCAAAATTGGCACCGAATTTATGTTGAAAACTCTTTATAATCTTCTTATTGACTATTTTAAACAATAAATTTGGACTTAGCCCAAGGCTATCCCAATATAGACTAAGTCTAGCCCAAAATGCCCAAAATGACCAAATCTCCAAAATCCTTCAAGTTGACCCTCCAATTGAACTCAAAATCACTTCAACCTTTCACCAAAAAATGTTCATTACAATCATCTACATCAAATGCATCAATCAATTGGGCAATTGACATGGCTATCTTATCCCAAACACAAGTTTTGGTCATTTGAACCCACATTGAACCCATGCACCAAAATTAGCCAAACCACCCTAAAGCCACCAAATTAATGACACCATAGCCATTAGTTGGACACTAGTGACCAAAATAAACCCCATAAAACCACCTAAGCTAAGCCATGGACTAAAGGTCCCCTAAATCAAGGGATTTTGATTCCATATTTGCTTAAGCCTTGGATATTTTTGCCAAAACTAATCCTCAACTCAGTTAATTGCTTTGACATATTCCCCTGGCTCACCTGACCACCTAGCCACCTCCCTTGGCCTGGCCAGCCGGCCTAGTGGTCGGAAAACATCAAAATCGTGAGCTACCCCCATGGAATCAAACCCATTTCAAACATAGAGGCCACCTCATCCAAATCAAATGTTAGAGCCTCTCTGCCCTCGACATAAGCATCAATTTTCACCCCCTAATNTGCCTAGTGGTCGGAAAACATCAAAATTGTGAGCTACCCCCATGGAATCAAACCCATTTCAAACATAAAGGCCACCTCATCCAAATCAAATGTTAGAGCCTCTCTGCCCTCGACATAAGCATCAATTTTCACCCCCTAATTGGCCATGACAGCCACCCCAAGCCATTTTCTATAAAAAGCTCCTTCCCACGGCCATGGAAGGAGAGTTGAAATTTTCTCAGAGAGAGCCCTCCAAATTGCTCACAGAGACTCTTTGAGACCTCCTCAGCTCAAGCCAACCACTTTCCCCCACTGATTCCCACTGTGGAAGCTCAATTTTGAGCTCAAACTTCTGTCTAAAACTAGGACAGAGCTCCATACATCTCCACAGTCCACCAAACTCAAATTAAACTTACCCACACCTTCACCACAGTGAAAGAAGGAGAAGCCCCATCAAATTCTCCTTCCACAGAGACCCTAGCATAGCTTTAGACCAACACCTGAAATCGAGCTTTATTGAATTCAGACCTAGACCTTTCACCACAGCAAGAGGCTCAATTCCTAGCCTCCTTAGACCTCAACAAACGTGTCGAGCACCTCTGATTGAAGCTTCCCTTCTTAAAGTAAAGGTATTGAACTCTCTCTCTTCCCGAGCCTATTTTGATTCTCCATTTGATTAGGCTTAATTTCGTGAAACCTTAACCATATAGATATGTTCCGCTAGTCAAGAAGAGCATTTAAAAAAAATCATTCAATTTGGTTGAGAAATGAGGTTGATATCAAGCCTTGAAGATGGACGGTTCTCAGGCTATGCCATTGGGGACTATGAAGGAGAGTCGTCTGATCGCGTGTTTGTCTCATCAATGGATGAGATCAAGCCGGACAGTGCTCCCTTACATGAACAGCGGGCCTAGTCACTGTTGAGGTGGATGGCGGTGTCAAATTGGAGCGCGCCACGTGGAGCTTCAGAGCCGTCGTAGGTTGACATGGCGTCACGCATTTAAATATATAAATAGGGAATTAAATAAATAAAAAAAATGTCCCTAAACTTTGAAAATTTATATCTTGGTGCAGAAAAATCATAAAAATAAAATAAAAATACTCTAGTGTTTAGTGAATAGAGGAGAAAAATGTGGAAATGGTTTGAAGTTTATTTGATGCATATTTTATTTTTAATTAAATAAATATTATTTTAAGTCTTTTAATTCTCCATGCATGTAAACATTTCACCATGACATGATATTTTGGCATGTTGTTGCCTTTATCATGAGGAACATTCTCTGATTTTTTCAAAGTCAGAGAGATATCTAGATAGAGATCCATATTTTTCAAGCATATGCCTATTACTTGCATAAATTAATCATAATAATTAGTATGTTGCTTAGAAAAATCTAAAACAATTTTGGTAGGTCTATTATGACCATAGAACTACTTGAAAAATATTTCTTGAGCCAAGCCATTCAAAATGCACANTCCTTTTTAGAGCAAAGGTATTGAACTCTCTCTCTTCCCGAGCCCATTTTGATTCTCCATTTGATTAAGCTTAATTTCGTGAAACCTTAACCATATAGATATGTTCCTCTAGTCTAGAAGAGCATTTAAAAAAAATTCATTCAATTTGGTTGAGAAATGAGGTTGATATCAAGCCTTGAAGATGGACGGTTCTCAGGCTATGCCATTGGGGACTATGAAGGAGAGTCGTCTGATCGCGTGTTTGTCTCATCAATGGATGAGATCAAGCCGGACAGTGCTCCCTTACATGAACAGCGGGCCTAGTCACTGTTGAGGTGGATGGCAGTGTCAAATTGGAGCGCGCCACGTGGAGCTTCAGAGCCGCCGTAGGTTGATATGGCGTCACGCGTTTAAATAGATAAATAGGGAATTAAATAAATCAAAAAAATGTCCCTAAACTTTGAAAATTTATATCTTGGTGTAGAAAAATCATAAAAATAAAATAAAAATACTCTAGTGTTTAGTGAATAGAGGAGAACAATGTGGAAATGGTTTGAAGTTTATTTGATGCATATTTTATTTTTAATTAAACAAATATTATTTTAAGTCTTTTAATTCTCCATGCATGTAAACATTTCACCATGACTTGATATTTTGGCATGTTGTTGCCTTTGTCATGAGGAACATTCTCTGATTTTTTCAAAGTCAGAGAGATCTCTAGACAAATATCCATATTTTTCAAACATATGTCTATTATTTGCATAAATTAATCATAATAACTATTATGTTGCTTAGAAAAATCTAAAAAATTTTTGGTAGGTCTATTATGACCATAGAACTACTTGAAAAATATTTCTTGAGCCAAGCCATTCAAAATGCACAAAATCTTTACAAACCCTAAAACACCAAGATAATTAATTTTGGGAAATACAGACATCAAAATGACTTGATTTTTAATCTTTACTATTTTTTGAGACTCGGAGAACTCCCCATAAAAATTTCAACNGACCCTAAAACACCAAGATAATTAATTTTGGGAAATACATACATCAAAATGACTTGATTTTTAATCTTTACTATTTTTTGAGACTCGGAGAACTCCCCATAAAAATTTCAACATATTTTGAACTCATTTGATAACTCAAATTGATTTTTTAAGTTAAATGACATTTTTGACACTAAAATATTTTTTAATAATCAAAATATATATATCAAAAATTACAAAAATTAGTTTCTTGAGTTCTCTGTGATCAAAAAAATTTTCTAAAAATAAAATGGAAATTAAAATAAAAGCTTCATTTTTAGCTTATTTTTATATATTTAAAATAATTAAAAAATAATAAAAATCACAAAATAATTAATTTCATGAAAATATTCTAAATTGTTTTCTAAGCATTTAAGAACAATTGGAATATTTTTCCTGAACTTCTAAATGATAATATTGAATTTTAAAGCTTTAAATAAATTTTAAAAGGCTATAAAATGGATTTCAACCAAAATAATTTCAATAAATCAAATAAAAATAAAAAAAAAATGAAAAATTTACTTCTCTTAGTTTTTAGATCTTAGGGAGATTTTTCAAAAATATAAAACTTAATTTTCAACTCTTAAAATATTTTATAATTAATAAATACTCTATAACTTAAAATAATTTTGAAAATTCTAATATAATTCAATAAATCATAAAATTTGGTCCAAAAAGTTCTCTAATCTAAGTCTACCTCTAGTAAGAATTTCAAGAGATTAGACTTTGTCTTGGTCATGTTATGGAATTTTCTTTGAAAAATTTTATTTTTACATAAAAATAATTATGTAAATTAAATTAAATTTTGAAAAATCACATTTTTTCTTCTGATATTTTAATTGACTCATGATTAAGGTAAGATAAAAATTTCAAAGTCATTTGAATTAAATTTGACAAATTATGAAGTAATAGAGCCTTAGGGGCAAAAGTGTAATTTTGGAAGTTTAGCCTTAATTCAAGGAGGGAAAAGGGTAACCTCTGATTTTAACTAATTCATTTAGATGATTGAAACCAATAGGGGNCTCAAGGAGGGAAAAAGGTAACCTCTGATTTTAACTAATTCATTTAGATGATTGAAACCAATAGGGGACTAATTGGTAGAAACCAATCTCATTGTTTCCTAATTAAAAAATAAAATTGTAATTTCATAAAATTATTAAAATTTGGAAGTTCATTAAATTAAATAACCTTAGACTTATGGGTATGACTTTGTAAGTTGATAATTCACTAATTTAATACCCCTATTTGAGGTTCAAATGATTTCCAAAAGTTTTAAAAAATGAATCATCATCACTTAAAATTTTAATCTTTTTAAAAAATAACTAAGACATCCACCAAAACCTTAAGNTTATGACTTTGGAAGTTGATAATTCACTAATTTAATACCTCTATTTGAGGTTCAAATGATTTCCAAAAGTCTTAAAAAATGAATCATCATGACTTAAAATTTTAATCTCTTTAAAAAATAACTAAGACATCCACCAAAACCTTAAGGGCTTAGTAGTGGCCTAGGCTAAATCAAATATGATTAAATGAGGATTATAAAAGTGAACATAATTAAAATTGAACATCTTTAAAACACTACAAGCCCAAATTAAAAAGTTGGTTGAGTGCTTTGATGAAATTAACTTGCTCATTTTAAGGGTCTTCACCCACATAATTTACAAATTAAATCACAAATGATAATTACCCCACACTTAGGGGTAATTGAAACATCAATGTTCACTGAGAATTAAAAGTATTTTTGTAGGATGTATTTATTAAGCAACATAATAAGTTAAAATGAGCTAAAGATTTTTCACCAGGCGGTGAGAGGGAAGCATGGACCTATTTTTTCCTCTAGAGCTGTTGGATACCTCGGAGGTCTACTAAACTTAGTGTGTTTTGCTTAACAAGAATCAACCTTAATCAAACTAACAGGGACCCACCAAGATATGACCAAGGGTTTAAGTAACCAAAACATTACTTTCCTACTTCACATAAAATGCCATGAAATGCATTTTGAGTTTTCAGATGGTGGAACGTGAAGACTCATCATGTACGCTTTTACAGTTTACAGTGTCATCTTTTCTTTGATGTTAACACAAACCTACATGCTAAATAATGATGTCACCCTGCATAAAAACTAAAACTATCAAGATAGCCACAAAACCAAAACCAAAACCAAAATTAAAATCATCCAAGATAAAATTCACCGCCACAACATTCAAAATATAAGACAACTCAAAATTTAATCACAAACACCACACAAAACCATAACTACAACTAAATTAAGACATCTAAATTGGATGATCGGGAATCCCTCAGAGGAGGTAACCTACGGTTCCTAACGAGGCTTCCTACAGTCTAAATGAAATTATGGAACTAATTATATTGAGTTTAGTAAATTCATTTGGACTAAGTGAATCCAATAAAAAATAGTGGTACCAAAACGAGGGAACCGTAGGATCCTAATCGGTGTCGCTCTAATCAACTTTAACATGCCCCATAAAATTTAAAGAACTTCAACCATAGGGCCACTTGATTTGACATCATAACTTGGCACCCTAGAAAACTCAAACTCGTCACGGCAATGAGCTTAGAGCTAGCACGATGGGCAACACAACCATCTTCAACAGCAAAATCATTCTTCCTCAGCTAAACCAATTTCTTTCCTTAGAATTAAACAACAAAGCCATAGGACTTCAAAGTTGTCTTCTTATTCAACATAAATCCTCAACTCATCTTTAGGCCTTTGTACAGCTCTACTGTACAATATAAGCCCTAACTTATCTTAAAATTCTAAGGTTGTCATTCGTCACGACCTAAATCCTCACATCTTTCAGGCTAATTGTGTGATTGTTCCACATAAATGTAAGCCCTAATTAAATAATATTTGTAGGATGAAACACTCAAATAATTTCTCCTCAAAATAGAAGCCAAACATTAGGATAGCTTGAGAAGTCACCGAGATTCTCCCCCAGATCTATGACATCCCCTAGTTATTCCTTCTTTGGACTCTACAATAAATGTTCCAAATTTGAACCATTCCCATTTCTCACCTCTTTATTTGATTTCGTTAAAAAGTTCTATCCTTTTAAAATCTCTGAAGATAATATTTCTTGATTTTTATCGAAAGTTTTCTTAGATGGCTTTTGTCATTTAAGATGTAATCAACTATAGGGGCTTGCCCTTATAGAAAACTTCTCCGAACCCAACTTAATATAAACCCTATTTAATTCTTCATATTAAATAGAGGAAATTGTAGGTAAATAAAATGGTTTCTCCAAACGGATGTCATACATTTCTTAGTTTATCTGATATAGCCTCATCCTCATGCCTTGTGTTTATCCTTTGGGATAGATACAGGATTTGAGGTACAACGCTCTCTCATTTAAACTATGAAAAATATGGGGTTAGTTTGATTTCATATTTTTTCAAAACATTAAAATGTCCTTTCGAAGCGGGCGACGGGATTTCAATTCCGGTGATTGACAGCTTCTTACGGGCAACTCCTCTAACCAAAAATAGTGCCGACACAAACATTTTAAATTAGTGACAGTAATCTCATTTTATTTATNCAATAAATAAAATGGTTTCTCCAAACGGATGTCATACATTTCTTAGTTTATTTGATATTGCCTCATCCTCAAGCCTTTTGTTTATCCTTTGGGATAGATACGGGATTTGAGGTACAATGCTCTCTCATTTAAACTATGAAAAATATGGGGTTAGTTTGATTTCATATTTTTTCAAAACATTAAAATGTCCTTTCGAAGCGGACGACGGGATTTCGATTCCGGTGATAGACAGCTTCTTACGAGCAACTCCTCTAACCAAAAATAGTGCCGACACAAACATTTTAAATTAGTGACAGTAATCTCATTTTATTTATGTGAATTTTTTAATTAATTTAACATTTCAAATTTAAACCTTCCTCGTGGGATCGATTTTTAGGACTTAAATAGAAAGTTGTATTACTAGATAACGATGCGTATACTTGCATAAAATCCCAACATTACGTGCTTAAAGTTATTATTCATAAAATGCCACATCAAGTTTTTGGCATCGTTGTAAAGCAGATTCAACTTTATAAATTTTACACAACTATATTTTTGGGGATCAGTTATGGAGTTCAATTTGNTATTTTTAGGACTTAAATAGAAAGTTGTATTGCTTGATAATGATGCGTATACTTGCATAAAATCCCAGCATTAAGTGCTTAAAGTTATTATTCATAAAATGCCACATCAAGTTTTTGGCATCATTGTAAAGCAGATTCAACTTTATAAATTTTACACAACTATATTTTTGGGGATCAGTTATGGAGTTCAATTTGGTTGAATTTACGAACATTGCCAATTTGGGGCAAAATTGGGGGTTGACCAAAGCCAATTGAAGGCTAAACTTGTTATGGGGGAGTGCTTTGAAGAGTTTATGATTCAAAATTGTGGTAACTGGATATATTTGGGGTTCAATTGAGTGAGATTTTGGTTTTGGGGTCAAATTGAGCTTTTTGATTTGGGCTAAAATTGAACTCAATGGGTTAAATGGGATTGGATTTTGTTTCAATCAATCTTTGACATGATGATTTGAGTTTAGAATTAGAATTTGGGGAAATTGAGATCAAATTGGTGGACATTGGGGGTGAATTAGGATAATTGGGCCTTTAAAGGTAATTTGGGGCATTTGGTCAAAATATGTCAAATTGGTCAAATTGAGCTCAANTTTGTTATGGGGGAGTGCTTTGAAGAGTTTATGATTCAAAATTGTGGTAATTGGATATATTTGGGGTTCAATTGAGTGAGATTTTGGTTTTGGGGTCAAATTGAGCTTTTTGATTTGGGCTAAAATTGAACTCAATGGGTTAAATGGGATTGGATTTTGTTTCAATCAATCTTTGACATGATGAATTTGAGTTTAGAATTAGAATTGGGGGAAATTGAGATCAAATTGGTGGACATTGGGGGTGAATTGGGATAATTGGGCCTTTAAAGGTAATTTGGGGCATTTGGTCAAAATATGTCAAATTGGTCAAATTGAGCTCAATGGAGTGGTTCAAATTGATTTTGGGGACATTTGAAGTGATTTGGAAGGCTTTGGGAGAATTTGAGCACCAAGGGTATTTTGGTAATTTTGGCAAAAAGAGGGGTATTTTGGTAATTTTGGAAATTTTGGAAATTTTAAGAATTTTTGGGCAATTTGGTTGGTTTGAAATGGCTTGAGAAGATTTTTGGGTAAATTTCAGTATTTTGGGTAATTCTGGAAATTTTGGGGTTTAAAGGGTAATTTGGTAAATTGGGTGGATTTGGGGGCAAAATGCTAAGTTTGGTATTTTGGTAAAATTGGGGTGAGCCATGGACCAATAGAATTCCCTACTTTGGGCTTTTCATGCACTGATCCTAGTTAAATCCTAGTCTAGGGCTAAGGGTCTAGGGGACCATCTACATGAGTCTCCCAAAAGGGTCAAGGGATCAAAATCAGGTAAGCTTGAGCTTAAGGCAATGAGTGAGTAATGTGCAATTTTTGAGGGTGAGAGCAACCAAGAACACACTACCAGAGGGCTAACCCTAAGTCCAGTTAATTCTATGGGGGCTCACCTTGAGCTCTCCCATATTGACCCCACTTGCTAAGTGCTAGAGGTTAGGACCAATTTGTGGAACTTCAAGTTGAGCAAAGAAGAGTTCAGAATTTCTAATGGTGAGGGTTCCTTTCTAGTCCTCTAGAAATAGTCAACATAAAAGTCCTATGGCTAAACCCAAGGCTACTAAAGAGGAAAAACTAGACCTTAACCAAAAGTGAGGTCAACAATTGGCTGGATCATTAAAATAATAGTACCAGCCATTTTCCTGCTTGGGTCTTTTTNAGCCATGGGCCAATAGAATTCCCTACTTTGGGCTCTTCATGTACTGATCCTAGTTAAACCCTAGTCTAGGGCTAAGGGTCTAGGGGACCATCTACATGAGTCTCCCAAAAGGGTCAAGGGACCAAAATCAGGTAAGCTTGAGCTTAAGGCAATGAGTGAGAGTGTAATGTGCAATTTTGTGGGTGAGAGCAACCAAGAACACACTACCAGAGGGCTAACCCTAAGGCCAGGTAATTCTATGGGGACTCACCTTGAGCTCTCCCATATTGACCCCACTTGCTAAGTGCTAGAGGTTAGGACCAATTTGTGGAACTTCAAGTTGAGCAAAGAAGAGTTCAGAATTTCTAATGGTGAGGGTTCCTTTCTAGTCCTCTAGGAATAGTCAACATGAAAGTCCTATGGCTAAACCCAAGGCTACTAAAGAGGAAAAACTAGACCTTAATCAAAAGTGAGGTCAACAATTGGCTGGATCATTAAAATAATAGTACCAGCCATTTTCCTGCTTGGGTCTTTTTCAACCTTGCAAATAGGGGAAAATAACAAACTAGGACTTCCAAGTGCTCGAATTTGAGGCAATTTTGGGGCTAGAAATTCTTGTGTTTCATATTCTCTTGTTAAGAGTTTCACTTTAACCTAGAATTTTTTTTATTTTCACCATGTAATTCTTCTACATTATGGGAAAACTAAGAATTAGAGATTTTGAATAAATTTAGTGAAGAATCCATTGTGTGAAGTTTCTTAGCCATGATTTTGATTCTAGAAGTTTACTTTATCTTTATGGTGAATTTATGTGGAATTATTTTGAATTTTTTGAACTCTATGGCTCCTAAAATGAGGAAGATGAAGGGAAATGAGGCTTTAAGCATGAAGAAATTTGTGAACATTAAGGCTCAACATCATTATAATACTCAACTCATAAGAAGGAAGCTTATTCAAGATCCAGTATTTTACAATCTCAGTGGTCCTATCCAGGGATTGATTGTGACGTGAAATTGGGAAAAATTCTGTTATTTCACTACTATCACAGTTATTTCGATTGTTCGGGAGTTCTATGCAAGCCTACTCCAAGCTACGAATGATCAAGTTTTTGTTCAATGTAAGAATGTTGAATTTACCCTGGAAAGGATAAATGAATTATATGGGATGAGAGACAAGTTGCATTGCGAGTACACTACTTTTGATACATTTGATTCTGCATTGGACGAAGTTATAGCTCATCTGATTGATGGGAGAGGAGTTTGGAAGATGAAGAATGATCACAAGGAATACTTCTCAACTTCTAGGCTAAATGCTCTATCTAAAGCCTAAATTATTTTATTTATGCTCAACTCCTTCCAAAAAAAACCATATGAGTGAAGTAACTGAGGAAAGAGCTACTTTAAATTTTTGTATTCAACAAATGAAGAAAATAAGCATTCGTGACCTTATCTATCGTAATGCCCATACTTCTTCTAGAGGTGGTACTACTTAAGGTATATGATACCCAACTTTGATTTTTACTCTATGTGATCAATCAGGAGTGGGGGTATGATAGATCTGAAGAAATGATACAACCACTTAAACCTATCAGTAAGCCTAGTGTTCATACACATGAGTTGCATGTTGGATAGAAAGATGGAGGTAAAGGCAGTGATATACTTTTTACTTTAGCTTATGGACTTTCTACATCCCCCACCACCTCTTTAGAGAATGTGATTGAGTAGTTAATTATTCAACAGGGCAATATTTTGACACTTAGGACTCGGAATAGAATTATGGAGGCGAGGAATTATTATAATGATGAATACATGCAAAGAAAAGTGGATTATGAGATTGCATATAATGAGGCCATGACAAAGTATTTGAGGGGCGATCATAATGTAGAATTCCCTACCTGCCCCCAATTTACACCCTATGAGCCTGAAGTAGAATTTGAAGAAAAAGATGAAGATGAGGAGGAGGAGGATGATGAGGAGTAGTTTATTTTCATGCTTATTTTTTGTAGTTTGATTTTATTTTTCATGAGGTTTTTGTTAGTGAACTTTATTTTCGATTGATATGTATTGTAAACAGGTGTTGAATTTTTTATGTTTAGATGTAGATTGTTTGTTTTTGTTTTCAGCGTTGTTTATTTTTACAATTTATTGTTTATGTTTTGAACTCTTCTCTACTTAGCAAATCTTTTTGATATANTGATTGATATGCATTGTAAACAGGTGTTGAATTTTTTATGTTTAGATGTAGATTGTTTGTTTTTGTTTTTAGCGTTGTTTATTTTTACAATTTATTGTTTATGTTTTGAACTCTTCTCTACTTAGCAAATCTTTTTGATATATCATGTTTTACATAATATTTTATGTCATGTTATTTTTAAATTGGCACCTGTAAAGTTTCAAATTCAAAGCCCTCTACATGTTAGTTTTTAGATAAATGCATTTTATGTTTTCTTTCAACCTTCATTTTTTGTATTGAAAGTAAACTTTATTNATTTTACATAATATTTTATGTCATGTTATTTTTAAATTGGCACCTGTAGAGTTTCAAATTCAAAGCCCTCTACAGGTTAGTTTTTAGATAAATGCATTTTATGTTTTCTTTCAACCTTCATTTTTTGTATTGAAAGTAAACTTTATTTGTCCTTCATAAACTTTATTTTTTAAATTATTTTTAACATAACTTTTGTTATTTGAAGTTAACTTAAAAATAACTACATTTTTTTATTTTATAAATATGATAGTAAACTTAAGTAAAATTTTTTAATAATGTAGGTTAGTTCTACAAGTTAAAGATATTTAGTATAAGAGTATAAGGTTATGTATGTACTATTTAAAGTAAATGAAGTTGTATTTTTTAAATATTAAGAGAGTCATAGAGTTATATAAAAAGAAAGGATTGAAACTTTATGAAAATATTTTATAAAGCTAATATGCATTTAAAAGTAAGACATGTGTGAGGTTTTTATAAGAAGAGGATAATGTCGGCACTATTTTTGGTGTGGGATTTGCCCGTAAGAAGCTGTCGGTCATCGGAATTGAAATCCCGTTNCGAAGTTAACTTAAAAATAACTACTTTTTTTTATTTTATAAATATGATAGTAAACTTAAGTAAAATTTTTTAATAATGAAGGTTAGTTCTACAAGTTAAAGATATTTAGTATAAGAGTATAAGGTTATGTATGTACTTTTTAAAGTAAATGAAGTTGTATTTTTTAAATATTAAGAGATTCATAGAGTTATATAAAAAGAAAGGATTGAAACTTTATGAAAATATTTTACAAAGCTAATATGCATTTAAAAGTAAGACATGTGTGAGGTTTTTATAAGAAGAGGATAGTGTCGGCACTATTTTTGGTGTGGGGTTTGCCCGTAAGAAGCTATCGGCCATCAGAATTGAAATCCCGTTGCCCTCTTCGGAAGGACGTTTAAAAAAAAATTTAGTTTTGAAAAAGATGAAGTCAAACTGACCCCATNCGTTTAAAAAAAATTTTAGTTTTGAAAAAGATGAAGTCAAACTGACCCCATTATTTTCATAATTTAGATGAAAGAGCGCTTTACCTCAAATCCTGTATCTATCCCGAATGATGAACA
>JXCR01147117.1:188772-226024 GCA_002079205.1 Phalaenopsis hybrid cultivar
AACTAGGGTACACCATATCTTCACAATACATTAATCCACGTTTCATTTAGAATGGATATCTATCCAATTCTATGTGAAATGCCTAACTTGGTCTTTTGCCCCTTTTATTTAGAATGGATATTTATCCAATTCTATGTGAAATGCCTAACTTGGTCTTTTGCCCCTAGGATCCTCGAATTACCTAACTGCCCTTGGGACCCAAATTTGGCTAATATTCCCAAATTTTGCCAAAATACCAAATTGCATTAACTTCCCTTGGGACCCAAATTTGGCTAATATTCCCAAATTATGCCAAAATACCCAAAATTGATCAAAATGAGACCCAAATTTGGCCAAAATTCCCAAATTTTGCCAAAATACCCAAAATTNCGAGAGAAGATAGTCTTTTTCGGAGGCGCATAGTAGGCAGCATCTTCATGGATACCAACTTCATGCACTGAAAATGGTTGTAAGTCTCCTTTGATGAAATTTTCTTGACCATCTTTGCGGTATTTGATGCAATGGTGTAGAGATGATGAAGCCATATTGTGCTCATGAATCCATGGTCAACCTAGTAGAGCGTTAAAAGAGGTTCGACGTTGATGATATGAAATTTAGCGGTTGTCACGGGTTCTCCAACCATCATAAGTAATGTAATTGATTCGAGGGCTCTTTCTCCCTTTTAGTTGAATCCTCTTAACATCATTTTATCGGTCGTAAGCTCTTACTTCAATATCCAAATAGGCCAATGTTCATAGGCTCATCAAATTAAGAGATGCTCCATGATCCACTAAAACTCTGGATAACACAAATCTGCCGATGTTGACGGAGATGTAGAGTGGACGATTGTGGTCGTGGTACCGAGTAGCAAGTATTCATCTGTGAAGGTTACCCCAGGCTCTTCTTTCAATGAACAAACTTCATCTGAGGACGTGCTGGCCAACTGAGCTAAGCAAATTTCTGGGTCAAGCAAAGCTGTAATCAGAGACTCTTTCATGTCCTTTGACAGGATCAGAGCATCGTAGATGCTTAAACGGGCCGGCAACTTCCTAAGATGAGCTAGCACGTTGTAATCTACTTTGTATGATCCTCCAATTTTGTCTTAATTATGTGGTTCTTCCATTGGTGGAGGTGGGGGTATCTCTTCTCGGGTCATTATCCGCTGTCCTTTATCTTTTGGAGCTGTTCTTGGTGGTAAAACTTTTCCGCTCCTTAAGTTAACTTCTGTGATTTCTTCTTCTTGAGATATCATTGTTGGATCTTTCAGTGTCTCTTTCTCTTTGTTGGAAAGATCTAAGTTGATGGTAAGCGGTGTACCGTGATGCTCGAGAATTGGCTCCTCGTTATCGGTACTGTTGTAAACGGTATCATTGATGTCTTCTTTGGATTTGACAACAAGTTCATCAGACTCGGGTACGATTTGAGGATCATTTTGGGGATCGAGATCGAAACTAGATCAGTCATAATCAGTTATGTTATCACCAGAAACAGTTAAAACGTAGTCGAAACCACAATTATTATATTCATAAGACCCCAGAGAGACAAAAAGATAATCATACAAATTCAAGGGTTCGAGGATTTTCTTCCCAAATCCGAGACAACCAATCTATTAGAGGCAACCCCTATCCTACCCCTCATGCTATCAATCTTTGTAGTGATGCTTTTCTTCTTCTTCTTTATCCTTGACGATGATGGATCTCCTGACAAAACCTTCATCTCGGGCTTGGTATGTTGCAGACTCTGAATGGAGGCTTGTTTTGATGCAGACTAGACCTTGTTCAGTATTTTCTTGGATGATCTGCTCCAATCTTCATTCCATTCTTCTTTGGTATTTGTAAAAGCTTGTTTCGATGAATCATGTATTTGATTAAGGACCCTCTTGAGTTCATCCCAAGTTGCACTCAATCCATCTGTTCCAGTATACGGATCGATTGGGGAGATTGGCTCGGCTTAAATCATATTTATGGAAACTTTTTCAGGTTCTCTTAAATTTTCTTTCAGGTTTGTTATGTTCTCTTCTTTAAGGTTCCTCTCAAGCTAGTCTTTAAAGATGAAGCATTTTTCTATAGTGTGCCCAAGCAACCGGTGGTATGGGCAATAATTTCGCTCATCCTTCCAATCCACCTCTTCGAGTTTTTTGGGATCTGGTAGTTTGAATTCTGGTTTCTTCATCATACTTCTGAATATTTTAGGTATAACTTCATTTTTGAAAGAATACACCATCTTACATCGCTCTGACCGGGACATTTTCTTATCCTCTGTTCGAGGTGATCCCTCTTGAGGCGGTCGCTGGTCGGATTGACTATTCTATTTCTAAGAGTATTATGACGAAGACTAGCGATGCTCTTCTGCATATATTTTTATCGGCTGCTTTCCTTTGTCACATGCTAAGGTTTCTCCACCTCAAAATGTAGTCTACCAAGGTTTCGCTAGGCTTTTGTTTTCCCATCATGAGCTCTCCAATAGACACATGGTGTTGTGCCCAGGCAAATCTTTTCATAAATAACTATTCTAATTCAGAAAATATTTTAACTGACCCGTTAGGCAAGTCAACGTACCAATCGAAAGCAATTCTTGACAAGCTGCTGACGAACTGCTGGAAGAGTAGAGCTTCACTATTTCTTGTGTTGCCATAGCTGGCTCGGAAAGATGCTATATGCTGTTTGGGATTTTCAGTCCCATCAAATATCTTGAAGTTTGGGGCCACAAAACCCTTGGGGAAAGGCACAGCATCGAATTCCTCTGGGTAAGGTCTATTCTTTAAAATTAATGCACCACCCTTAGATTGGGTTAAGGCGTCCCACACTTGTTCAATCATCTGCTTGAATTCCTTTTCTGGTATAACACCTGATGGAGAATCCTTTCTATGTTGCTCATCTCTATTTGCTGAAGCAACCTCTCTCCTTTCATCTGTGATGTGTATGATTTCTGGCTGATTGATCTCTGGAGAAGCCAATTGCGATACTTGGGATTACCCCTGAGTAGTGGCCATAGCGATCATGGCTGCGGCCATCTCTTCTATTCTTTTCTACAGTAGACTAACTTGCTCATCCCTTAGGAGGATAGCCCTACGCAGTTCATCTACGACGTTCTCTTCGGTGTAAGGTTGATCCTCACACGCAGATGTGGCGGCTTTACTTTCAATTACATGGACATCCATGAAATCTTCCTCCAAGTAATCATTGTAATCAAAATTTTCATCGTCACTATCGACAAAAACACCGTGTTCTTGAGGTAACTCAGAAATCTCGATCTTGAGTTTCTCAATTTTCTCTTCAATTATTGATTCCTTGATCGTTTTAAAATCTAGAGGACTCTAATGGACATCCTCTACTGGTTCCTCCATCTCGTTGGCTATTATTGCGACGATATCAGATATCTCAGACCCTGGTTTAATTTTCTACTTTTGTCCCGCGGGCTCACTGGACTGTATCAGTGCAGCGACCTTGGGTACCCATACCTTTTTTTTTTTCAACGATGATGTCTCAGGATGAAGTGTCTAAGTAGAAACATCAGTATGTCGAGGGAAAGTATGCTCCCCGCGGTGTAGACCGGCTACAGTGCCAGGTAATCGTCTTGTCTTTACCTTTGGGATTGTAGGAATATCTCCATAACGGGTGACGGGTAAGCTTTTTGGACCCGGTCTTGACTTAACCATTCGACATCCTGTGGTCCTGGTGGAAGTGTAATCAATAGTAATCACTGCGGTAACAACTCTATTCCCTAAACGGAACCAAACGGAGATGCAAGTAGGTGGTACTCTAGTTGTCTTGTGGGAATGTTTGGCGGATTTGACGCCCTTCAAAATTTCCTTCTTCATGCGAGGGTAAATTGTATCTCCCACTCATTTAAGCAACTCGCTAACTGAACATCTTTCTTTGGTAGCAAGTCTTCTGAAAACTGCACTAACTCAAGTGATAAGAGTGAACTTCTTTCTCTCCTCACCGTGTCCATGAAGTGGTGGTAATGCGGCAGCGATTCTCCGAATACTCTCGTATCCATCGGTATCCGTCAGAGGATGGAATCTACTCCCTCGTAGGAGTGGATATATTTTTGGTAACACTTCTTCATCTTGATGAGGCTCCTCCTCAACGGGTGTCTCCTTGGGAGCCTGGGCTCTAATGACCCTTCAAACTTTTCTGTAACGGTTCCTCTTTTGAGTTCGGGTCATCAGTATAGTCCTTGAACTTGATCCGATTTCAAACACAGGTGGTGGGACATTTAATCCCTTAGTCAGATCGTCAATAATCATTACTTATTTCCCCTTAGTAGCAGCAGGGTTAGCAGGTTTGGCGGGTGCCGCGATGGCAGTAGTTTTAGACTCTTGCAGGTAGGGAAGTCTTGAAGGCAGTTTAGACTGAATTCTGCAAATGGTTCTTGTATTTCCGGAGCGGCAATCTTAATTACTACAAACGGGGCTTTTCCGAGGATGACCTCGAGGTCCTCAAATCCAGCTTTGAATTTAATGGTAGGAGCGAGGTTGCGGGCTTTGTGACTCGTCGGCAGGTTGTAGGAAAAGGTTAGCGTTGGGTAGGCCATTGCAGGAGGCTTTAAAAACAAAAAGTTTCAGGGTTATCTATATGGCCAAAAACCTCATAATTTTTTTAGTGTAAGCATTGAAAGTATAGGTTGATCTATAGACCGGACATGTCTTAATTTATGGGTATTTTAAGAACTTGTTTAATAAAAAGTGTAAAATTTAATTAGTATAAGAAAATTTCAAAGTGCGCGCAACACAACACAATTTGGTTTAATTTGCATATTAGAAAATCAAATTTGGAAGGTGTGAGGATTTAGGTCGTGACAAATGACAACCTCAAAATCCTAAGACGATTTAGGGCTTATATTGTATAGCAGGGCTGTACAAAGGCCTAAAGATAATGTGAGGATTTACGTTGCATACGCAAGCAACCTCGAAGTCCTATGGCTTTGTTGTTTAAGTCTAAGGAAGGAATATTAGTTAAGCTGGGGAAAATAGATTTTGCTGTTGAAGATGATCGTGCTGCCCGCCATGCTAGCTCCAAGCTCCTCATCGCGACGAGTTTGAGTTTTCTCATGTGTCAAGTTATGATGTCAAATCAGGTGGCCTTATGGTTGAAGTTCTTTAAATTTTATGGGGGCATGTGAAAGTTGATTAGAGCGACACCGTTTAAGATCCTATGGTTCCCTCGTTCCGAAACCACTATTTTCTATTGGATTCACTTAGTCCAAATGAATTTCCTAAACTCAACTTAATGAGTTCCATAATTTCATTTAGACCGTAGGAAGCCTCGTTAGTAACTGTAGGTTACATCCTCCGAGGAATTCCCGATCATCAGATAGAGATGTCTTAATTTAGTTGGAGTTGTAGTTTTGTGTGATGTTTGTTATTAAATTTTGAGTTGTTTTATATTTTGAATGTTATGGCGGTGAATTTTATCTTGGTTGATTTTAGTTTTNTTCTAATTGGAGGTATAAATGGTCCCATAAAATCCAATCCCCATGCATAAAAAATTCCAATTTCCAAATTAAAATTTAGAGGCATTTCATCACTTTTTGAAATATTACCTATTCTCTGACATTGATCACATGTTCTTTATATATATTAACTTATCTAAATTGAATAGGCCAATAAAATCCAGATTGCAAAATTTTATGAACAGTTCTATCATTGCTAAAATGTCCTCAAAATTCAGAGTCATGACATTTCTGAATAATTTCTTGAATTTTATTGTAACACACTCATCTTCTCATTACCATATCTTAGCATTGCTTATATAAATAAGGGTATTCCCAAAAATAAGACTTTACTTCTTGAATGAATTTCTTTTCTTGTTGTTTTTTTAATCCACATGGTAAAATACCACTAACAATATAATTTACAAAACAACATACCAAGGTATTTCCCATCCTTTTACAGTATAAAGTTGTTCGTCAAGAACATTTTCATTAATTTATTTTTCATGTCAAGTATTTCTTCTTGTTCTAGCCTAGATAGATGATCATCAATTTGATAATCAATTCCTTGCCTATCGACTATTACAAAATCAAACTCTTTCATCATAAATACCCATCTAACTAATCTTGGTTTCACATCCTTCTTTTGCATCAAATATTTAATAGTCGAATGGTCAGTAAGCAAAACACATCTAGCTCCAATTAGATATGACCTAAACTTATCAAAAGTATACACAATATGGATATGATCTATATGGAATGAAGATATGATCTATCTATCAAAGAAGATAGATCAATATGGAATGAATTATTCTCAAACATCATTTATGCATGAGGAAAATTCATTGGGACAAATGATAGAATCACAATCTTCTTATGAGACCTTAAATGCAATAAATAATTGTTTTAATAATCCGTATGCCAATTATTATAATCCTGATTGGAAGAAACATCCAAATTTTAGTTGGAGTAATATTAATTCTATTGCTGCAAATCTGCAAAGGGAAAACAACACTGCAAACCCATTGGAAACTCCAATAATAAAGGAAATCCAACTTATAATCCTTATAACCCCGCAGGATTTAATAATTTACAGAGTAAGGAGAAAAAGTTGTCAATGGAAGAATTGATATTGCAAATGGGGAGTCAATTACAAAGTAAAGGAGCTGCAATTAGAAACATGGAATATAAATTAGGATGTGTTGCTACTGAACTTAGCAATAGACCTCCAGGAACATTGCATAGTAATGTTGAAGTAAATCCTAAAGATCAGAATTAAGAAAAATTAAGGCTATTCAACTTAGAAGTGGAAAAGAATTTTAAAACATAGTTCAAAAAGAAGTGAAAGTTGAAGTTGAAAAAGATGAGTTGGAAAATGAAAAATATGGTGATGATTTTTATTTTAAGTTAGAATGTCCTATTAAACCAATGAAATTACTGTAGAAAGACCACCACCTCCATTTCCTCAAAGATTGAAGTAGAAAAAAAGAGAACCAATTTCAAAAATTTTTAGAAATATAGAGAAAATTAACGATAGACATTCCATTTATTGAAGCTTTAGAACAAATGCCAAGCTATGTGAGTTCATGAAGGATATACTTAAAAAGAAAATGAAGTTTGTAGATAACGAGATTGTTGCACTCAATGAAGAGTGTAGCGCTATAATTCAGAAAAAGTTTCAAGAAAAGCTCAAAGATCCTTGAAGTTTTACAATTTCCTGTGCTATTAGAGAAAGATTTTTTGGAAAAGCTTTATGTGATTTAGGAGCCATAATACACCGAATNGTAATCAATATATATATATGTATCAATTAACCTCGCCATTAAGGCTAAATGGAATAGAATTTGGTTAGAAGTGGATTATGCTGTGATTATTCCCCTTTTAAATCAGGAGGAGGAGACTCCCTGGAACTACTCTTACTGGATAAGCAAAATCAGGGATCTCACTAGCAAGATGCAAATTCAGTTCACTTTTANGGATCTCACTAGCAAGATGCAAATTAAGTTCACATTTATCTACAGGGAAGGTAACCGGCCTGCAAACTGGTTGGCTCATCTTGGATCTAGTACTGATGAGATTGAAGTTGCTGTTAACCCTCCACCTGCTCTCTTTTATCTGCTATAAGGAGATNGGATAAAGTTTGGAGTTAAAATGCTGTTTTTGAGGAAATACTCAGCGTCGACCGTGCTGAACAACTGAACGCAGAAGAATTTTACTCATCACCGACAGTGCCATACTAGCGCCGATGGGGCCAAAGGCGGTTTAGCCCTCAATTCTAGAAGGTTAGATGTATTTGGACGATTTTTGAAGAGTTTTTTGGATGCACCTCTTGGAGAACTGACCTGAGGCTCTATTTGGGGCTGAAATTCATCAGAAAACTTGATCCTCTATGCTCATTTTCACTCCTCAAGATTCCACCACGCTCCATTTTCATAATCCATTTTCATTCCACAACTATATTGAAGTTAATTAGTGATTTTTCTTTCATAGTTTAGAGTTTGTGTGGTGAGATTTAGTGTGAAACTTTCTATAAGAGTGTTGGAGAAGGAGAAAGTGAGAGATATCTTCTTCTTGCAATTCTAAGAAAATTCTACAAGGGATTTGCTTTGAGAAAGGGTTTCAGATAAGTTTGGTTTGTTTATTAATTTTGTATGAACTTTATTTAGAATTTGTGTTTTGTTGTGTCTTTCTCATGAATTATGAGTAGTTCTCTCTATCTTTCTCCCTACTACTACTCAGAATTCATGAGAAGGATACAACAAAATATAGATTTTATATATAAAAATAAGTTTACAAAAAAAACAATAAATAAATAACACAACTTATCTCACAATTTGTCCCAAGCAAACTCTTAGAAGTTCTCTCCAAGCCTTTCACTCTTTACAAGCACTCTTAATTCTCTCTTAGAAGTGTAATAAGGAAGAAATCTCTCACCTTCCCTCTCCTGCTACAATCCTTGAAGAAACTCTCCAAGCCCTTGACTTTTTCTCTCTCTTTCTCTAACTCTTTTCCTTTACGCCACACACCTCATGCCCAAAATTCTTCTCTTCTTCAAGCCCTAGACTTCTCTTTAAATAAAGGATGCCTCCCTTAAAAAAGAATTCAAAATTCCCTCCAAAATTCTATCGAAAAGTCAACTCTTTTGAATTGAAAAGACATGTGCATTGATTTAGGAGACATATCCCTTCATAAAAGAACATTCGAAAGTGTCTAGATGCATTGAATCACTCTAAAGGGTGTTTAGAACAAGCGTCCCTTTGAAAATTCGAGAAAAATTCATCTCAAACCCCCTTAATCCGCAAAAAGTCATCCCTGGCGCATCTGGCGCATCATGCGCCAACTCTCTGTCAAATGGTGTATTGATACACCAAAAATATATGCATTCTTAGACTGTTTTACTTATTTTTGGTGATATTGCACTTTAATGGAAGGTATTTTAATGTTTTCTTGTAGGTTGTCGATTTTTAAGACTTAAAGTAAAAAGGAAGCAAAAAGGATGAAATTTGGAGTCAAAATAAAGTTTTTGAAGAAGTACTCAGCGCCGACCATGCGAAGGGCAGCGCCGATGACGCAGATCAACAAAACAACTGAAATTTTTACTCAACGCCGACGACGCTAGACTAGCGCCGACGGTGCCAAAGGCGGTTCAACCCCCGTTTCTTGAAGGTTCGATGTATTTAAATGATTTTTGAAGAGTTTTTGGAGGCATCTCTTGGAGAACTGACCTTGGGCTTTATTTGGAGCTAAAATTCATCAAGAAATAGACACCTTTTTGCTCTGCAACGTTCCACCACACTCCATTTTTGCCATTCTTCATAATCCATCTTCATTCAACCACCATATTGGAGTCCATTAGTGATTTTTCTTTCATAGTTTAGAGTTTGTGTGATGAGATTTAGTGTGAAACTTTCTATAAGAGTGTTGGAGAAGGAGAAAAGTGAGAGATATCTTCTTCCTGCATTTCTAAGGAAAGGCTACAAGGGATTTGCTTTGAGAAAGAGTTTCAGATAAGTTTTGTTTATTTATTAGAGTTGTATGAATTTTTTTTATATATATAAAATTTGTGTTTTGTTGTGTCTTTCTCATGAAGTCTGAGTAGTTCCCTCTATCTTTCTCCCTACTCTGAAAAGAAATAAAATGGATCTATCATTATTAAAATATAAAATAAATTGTGTTGATTTTTTTCTTAACTCCGAACTTAATTTACTTTTTGATATGGCCAATTGAATTATTAAAATATGTTGTGAAACATATGATTCAAGAAATGGAGTATGAGTTCTACAACAGACTGAGGATCACATTTGATTTCATAGAGGAGAAATTTATTCATGAAATTAAGTACAAAAAAATAGGGAAATATTCTTTTTTGAGTGTAGAATTGGAGAATCTTTAGAGTGACAGACTAAAATCCCCAATTCGGTCTTAGTGTTTAAAAACTAAAGTGAGAGTTAGCCTTCTTAGGGTCACAGACTAAAATCCCCAATTCAGTCTTAGTGTTTAAAAACTAAAGCGAGAGTTAGCCTTCAGAGGAGCTCTGGAGTGGGAGCCGGTATCCTCCTAGCCTAGCCATGGATTTAGGGACTAAACCTAGAGAGCTCTGGAGTGGGAGCCGGTATCCTCCTAGCGGATTTAGGGACTAAACTTAGGATTAACCAATGATTTTCTATGCACTGTATCAGGGTAGAGAATTATAATTGCTCCTAGTTGGCACAATACATATTATAAACATTTATCTCATCTCATTTCACTAGAACCTCATTGTAGTAGGAATGATGCTTTTTTACATAAGAAATCATCATTACATAAACATAGTTAGTAGGTTAGTATTTACTGTTTAAACTTTACATTTCTATTTTGCTAATAGTTAAGTACTTTAGTTTTGATAACGTCTCAACATTAAAAATTAGTGACAGTGATTTTGTTTGATATTCTATAAATTTCCTAGGAAAACTTACCATTTCTAATTTACACCTTCCCCGTCGGATCGATATTTGGGGCTTAAATAGAAAGTACTTTATTACTTGATAACAGTACATATACTTACATAGAATCCCATTATTAACTACCTATAATTATATATATTTTATAAAACTTACTTTTCATACACGGATCGAGTTTTTGGCACCATTGCATGGGAAAGGTAACTGTTAAATTTAGGTAAATTAAATGATTTTGATAAATGAGGAAATTTAGAGATAATACAAAAATCAAAAATCCAAAAAGAATTTTACTTTGCTTACTTTATTTGTTTATGCGAAATATTGGATCTGAAGGCTTAGTACCTTACGATTCAGAGTTAGAACTTACTTTTAGAAAAAGTTGAAAACAACAAAGAGAAATTAAAAATTTTAAAGAAATGAAAAAAAAACTTAGAAAATCCAAGAAATGAGAATTAACAAAGACCCTTAAAAGATTATGCGAATCCGACAGCAGATGAAATTCACTTAACTATTCAATATCCTGATGTTGTTGCTAATTCATTTGTGCTCAAACCTGCTATTATTCAAATGGTACAAAATAATCAGTTTGGAGGACCACCTTCTGAAGATCCTAACTTACATCTTGCTAGTTTTCTTGAGATTTGTGCTAAATTTAAATATGATGGAGTGTCTAATGATGCTGTTATGCTTAGAATTTTTTCTTTTTCCTTAAGGGATAAAGCCAAGTCTTGGTTAATATCATTAGCACCTATATCTATTAGAACTTGGGGAGAACTATCACAAAAATTCTTGGCTAAATATTTTCCACCCCCAAAAACTACTAAGCTTAGAAATGATATTACATATTTTTGTCAGTTTGAAGGGGAATCGATATATGAAGCCTGAGAAAGATTTAAAGATCTTCTTAAAAAATGTCCACACTATGCTTTACCAGATTGGTTAATAATTCAAACTTTTTACAATGGATTAGTAGGATCATTTAGATCTATTATAGATAAAATGTCCACACCATGCTTTACCAGATTGGTTATAATTCAAATATTTTATGATGGATTAGTTGGATCACTAAGATCTATTATAGATACTGCTGCTGGTGGATCATTAATGTCATAACCTTTTGATGAAACAAATTCTTTATTTGAAGAAATGTCTACTAATAATTTTCAATGGCCCTTTGAAAGGGTAAATCCTAAGAGAGTAGCCAATATTCATGATTCTGATGCAATGTTTATTTTGGCATCTCAAATTGCTGCTATTTATAAAAAGATTGAGTAAATAGGAGTGAAATATTCTTAAATATTCTTAAATTATTGATACTCAATCATCTTATGAAACTTTAAACGCTATACATAATCAAAATAACAATCCCTATCCTAACTATTTTAACCCTGGATAGAAAATCCACCCTAATTTTAGTTGGAATAATTATAACAATTTGGTGAATCCATCCAAAAATTTGAACAATCAAGGAAATCCTAATTTTTGACCATATTATCCTACATGATTTAACTCCAATCCTAACCCATAAGTTAAGAAAAAGAAAACAAATTAAGAAGTGATGTTGAATATGGAAAATCAAATATAAAATCAAGAGGCTACTATTAGAAATATTGAAAATCAATTAGGACATATTGCTACTGCACTTAGTAACAGACCTTCTGGAATTCTTCTAAGTACTATGGAAGTTAATCCAAAATATCAAAATAAAGAGAAAAATAAAGCTATTCAATTATGAAGTGGAAAAAAAGTTGACAGAAAGATCCAAAAAGAAACTGAGGTTGATTAAGAGAAGGAAGAAATGGAAAATGATCAACATGAAAATGAACAAACACATAATCCTTCAGAAAAACCATAGCCTTCGTTTCCTCAACGACTGAAGCAAAAAAATAAAGATAAATAATTTACAAAATTTTTAGAAATCCTTAAGAAGATAACAAAAAATATTCTTTTTGTTGAAGCTTTGGAGAAAATGCCAAGTTATGTGAAATTTATAAAGGATGTACTAAATAAGAAAAGGAAATTTATAGATCATGAGACCATTGCACTCAGCAAAGAGTGTAGTGCTATTATTCAAAGATAGCTTCTTGAACAATTAAAAGATCCTGGTAGTTTTAATATACCTTGTGCAATTGGTAAAAAGTTTTATTGAAAAACTTTATGTGATTTAGGAGCAAGTATCAATCTTATGCCCTTATTAATCTTTAAATGTTTTTTGGGAGAAATTTCCTCTATTACTGTAACTCTTCAGTTAGTTGATCAATCAATAACTTATCCAAAAGAAGTTATAGAGGATGTAGTAGTAAAAGTGGATAAATTTATATTTCTTGTAGACTTTATAGTATTGGATATAGAGAAAGATAAAAAGATTCCTATAATTGTAGGTAGACCATTTCTTGCAACAGTAAGAGCTGTAATAGATGTACAAAAAGGAGAATTAATAATGAGAGTTAATGATCAAGAAGTAAGAGAGCTGTGATAGATGTGTAAAAAGGAGAATTAATAATGAGAGTTAATGATCAAGAAGTAACATTTAATAATACAAAAGCTATGAAATATCCTGCAATAGAAAAAGACAATGAATGTTTTAGGATGGAAGTTACTAATTATCGCTACGAAATATCCTGCAATAGAAAAAGATAATGAATGTTTCACGATGGAAGTAGCTGATTATCTGAGTAATGAATAGTTTAAGAATGAGTGTGAGGATAAATTAAAGCAAGAAGAAATCTTTGAGAATGAAGTTGAAATAAAAGGAGAAAATTTGGATTATATTTAGGGTAAATTGAAATGTTATATTTATTGGAAAATGATAGTAAAAATCTTAGTCCTTCACGTATTAAACCATCTAAACTTGAATTAAAGATATTACCTACCCATTTAAAGTATGTATTTTTAAGAGAGTTGTCGGCGCTATTTTTGGTTGGAGGAGTTGCCCGTAAGAAGCTGTCGGTCATTGAAATCAAAATCCCGTCGCCCGCTTCAGAAGGACGTTTTAATTTACATATATATTTAGTTTTAGAAAAAATATGAAATCATACTGACCCCATATTTTTTTTAGTTTAAATGAAAGAGCGCTGTACCTCAAATCCTGCATCTATCCCAAAGGATAAACACAAGACTTGAAAATGAGGCTCGATAAAATAAACTAAGGAATATATGACATCCGTTTGGTCTGTAAAACCTTTATATTTGCAGATAAGTTCCCCTATTTAATATAAAAAAATAAATAGGTTTTATATTAAACTGGGTTCAGATAGTCTTCCTCTAAGGGCAAGCCCCTATAGTTAATTACATCTTAAATGACCAAATTCACCTAAGAAGACTCTACATAAAAATTAGAAAATATTATTTTCAAGGAGTTTCAAAGGGTAGGACTTTTCAATGAGATCGGACGTAGAGGTGTGTAAGGGGATTGGTTGAAATTTGGAACATTTTGTTGTAGAGTCCAAAGGAGGAAGAACTAAGGGATGTCATGGATCCAGAGGAGAACCCCGGTGACTTCCGAAGATATCCTAATGTTTGGCTTCATTTCCGAGGAGAAATATTTAGATGTTCATCCTGCCAATTTTATTAGTTAGAGCTTACATTCGTGTGAAACTATCACACAAATAGCCTCAAAGATGTGAGGGGTTAGGTCGTGACGAACGACAACCTCAAAATCCTAAGACTAGTTAGAGGTTATATTATATAACAGGGCTATAAAAAGGCCTAAAGATAAGGTGAGGATTTACGTTGCATAAGCAAGCAACCTCAAAGTCGTATGGATTTGTTGCTTATATCTAAAGAAGGAAGATTGGTTTAGCTGGGGAAGACAGGTTTTGCTGTTGAAGATGGCCATGCTGCCCACTAAGGAAGATTGGTTTAGCTGGGGAAGACAGGTTTTGCTGTTGAAGATGGCCGTGCTGCCCACGAATGAAGATTGGTTTAGCTGGTGAAGATAGGTTTTGCTGTTGAAGATGGTCGTGCTGCCCACCAAACTAGCTCCAAGCTCCTTACCGCGACGAGTTTGAGTTTTCTAGTGTGTCAAGTTATGATGTCAAATCAGGTGGCCCTATGGGCCGCGACATGTTTGAGTTTTCTAGTGTGTCAAGTTATAATATCAAATCAGGTGGCCCTATGGTCCGCGACGAGTTTGAGTTTTCTAGTGTTCAAGTTTATAGATTTCATTAAATCAGGTGGTTCCTATGGTTGAAGTTCTTTATATTTTATGAGGGCATATTAAAGTTGATTAGAGCGTCACCGTTACGGTTGAAGTTCTTTAAATTTTATAGAGGGCATATTAAAGTTGATTAGAGCGACACCAGTTTAGTTCCTTAAATTTTATGGGGGTATGTTAAAGTTGATTAGAGCGACACCGGTTACGATCTTACGGTTCCATCGTTCCGACACCACTATTTTCTATTAGATTCACATAGTCCAAATGAACTTACTAAACTCAAGTTAATGAGTTCCTTAATTTCATTTAGACCATGGGAAGCCTTATTAACAACCGTAGGTTACCTCATCTAAGGAATTCCCGATCATCTGATAGAGACCTTAATTTAGTTGCAATTGTAGTTTTGTGTGATGTTTGTAATTAAATTTTGAGTTGTTTTATATTTTGAAGGTTATGGCGGTGAATTTTATCTTGGTTGATTTTAATTTTAGTATTAGTTTTGGTTTTGTGGCTATCCTGATGGTTTTAATTTTCATGCAGGGTGAAATTATTGTTTAGCATGCAAATTTGTGTAAGCATAAAAGTATAGCATAAAAGTACGAGAAAGACGACGCTAAAAACTATAAAAGCGTACCTGACGAGTCTTCTCATTCCACCACCTGAGACTTAAAATGCATGTGAGGGTAGTTCATGTAGAGGAAAAAAAGTAAGGTTTTGGTAGTTTCCTAACCCTATGTCATATCTTGGTGGGTCATTAGGAGTTTTATTAAGGATGATTTTGTCAAGCAAAAAATATTAAGTTTAGTAGATCTCCGAGGTATCCAACATATCTAGAGAAAGAAGCAGGTCCGTGCTACTCTCTCGNTTTATGCAAGTATAAAAGTACAGTATGAAAATACAAGAAAGACAACAGTAAAAACTGTAAAAGCGTACTTGGCGAGTCTTCTCTTTCCACCACCTGAAACTCAAAAGGGATGTTAAGACAGTTTATATGAAACAGGGAAGTAAAATTTTGACAACCTATCTAACTTTAGGTCATATCTTGGTGGGTCCTTAGGAGTTTAATTAAGGATGATGTTGCCAAGCAAAATATATTAAGCTTAGTGGATTTCGAGGTATCCAACATATCTAGAGAAAGAAGCAGGTCCGTGCTACTCTCTCGCTTCTTGGTGGAAAATCCCGAGCTCTTCAGCAGATCTAGAGAAAGGAGTAGGTTCATGCTACTCTCTCGCTACCTGGTGGAAAATCTCGAGTTCTTTTAAAATTATTATGTTGCTTAATAATTCATCCTATAAACACCCTAATGCTCAACGAACATTGATGTATCAATTACCCCTAAGAGTAAGGTAATTATCATTTGTAATTTTGAAAATTATGTGGGTAAAAACTCTTAAAGAGGCAATTTAGTGTTATTGGAACACTTA
The DNA here is from genome assembly GCA_002079205.1 of Phalaenopsis hybrid cultivar. Lineage (NCBI taxonomy): Eukaryota > Viridiplantae > Streptophyta > Magnoliopsida > Asparagales > Orchidaceae > Phalaenopsis > Phalaenopsis hybrid cultivar. Next base: position 204,708 of record JXCR01147117.1, read on the forward strand.
ACCAAATTTTGGTCCTAATTCGGCTTGTAGTGTTTGAAATTCTTTTAATTTTAAATGATGTTTACTTTTTTAATCCTTATTTAAATGAAACTTGATTTAGCCTAAGTCACTACTGAGCCCTTAAGACCTAGGTGAGTGTCTTAATTAGTTTTGAAAAGATTAAGCTTTAGGTGGTCAAATTCATGATTTGAATTTTATTTGAAAATCAAAATTTGGGTATTAAATTGATTAGTTATTGACTTCAAAAGTAATACCCCTAAGCCTTAGGTTCATTTTATTTTAATAAACTTCCAAATTTTAATAATTTAGAAAAAACCCCTAAGTCCTGGGTTCATTTTATTTTAATAAACTTCCAAATTTTAATAATTTAGAAATTTTATCTTTTTAATTAAGAAAGTGAGGTTGGTTTCTACCAATTAACCCCTAGTGTTTCAAACATCACTTCTCATTTTATTTTAATAAACTCCCAAATTTTAATAATTTAGAAATTTATTAACTTATCTTTTCAAAAGTGAGGTTGGTTTCTATCAATTAGCCCCTTATGTTCCAAACATCCAAAATAAGATCAGAGGTTACCCATTTCCCTCTTTAAATTAAGCCTAAATTTTAATTAAAGCTAAATTTCCAAAATTACACATTTGCCCTTAAGGCTCTAACACTTCATAATTTGTCAAAATCAATTCAAATGACTTTGAAATTTTTATCCTACCTCATTCATGTGTCAGTTAAGACATCAGAGGAGAAAATGTAACTTTTCAAGATTTAATTTAATTTAGATAATTATTTTCATGCAAAAAATAGGATTTTCCAAAGAAAATTCCTAACTTGATCAAGGTAAATCCTAATCCCTTAAAATTTTTCCTAGAGGTAGATTTAGACCAAAGAAGCCTTTGGACCAAGTTTAATGATTTTTTGAATTTTATTTAAATTTTAAGTGTTATTTTAAGTTTTGGGGTATTTATTAATTATAAAATATTTTAAACGTGAAAAATTAAGTTTCATATTTTTGAAAAGTCTTCCTAAGGTTAAAAAACTTAGAGGAGAAGATTTTATATTTTTCTAAATTTTATTTGATTTATTGGCATTATTTTTAGTGAAAACCCATTTTAGCCTTTAAAAAATCATTTTGAAGCTTTAAAATTCAATATCTTTATTTAGAAAACCATAAAAAATATTCCAATTATTTGTAAGTGCTTAAGAAACAATTTAAAATATTTCAATGAATTTTATTATTTTTATGATTTTTATGGATTTTTAATTATTTTAAATATTTAAAAAATAGGCTAAAAATAAAGTTTTTATTTTAAACTCCATTTTATTTTAAAAAATACCAATGATCACAGAGAACTCAAAAAATAAGTTTTTTATAAATGTTTGAGTTATATTTTGATTTTTAAAAATCATTTAAGTGCCAAAAATGTTATTTATCTTTAAAAATCAACTTAAATTACCAAATGAACTCAAAATGCTTTGGAATTTTTATAGTGAGTTCTCTGAATCCTAAATAACAGTGGAGATAAAAAATCAAGTCATTTTGTTGTTTGTATTTTTTAAAATTAATTATCTTAGTGATTTGGGTTTGTAAAGATTAGGTGTATTTTAAATGACTTGACTTATGAGAAATATTCCCAAGGGTTCTCTTGTCATCATAAACCTTCTAAATTTGTTTTGGATTTTTCTAAGCAACATGCTAATTTCTATGATTATTTTAAGCAACTAATGCATATAAACTGGAAAAATATGATTCTTTGTCTAGGGACCTTCTCAAATTTTGGAAAAATTACAGAATGTTCCATAAGACAAAGATAACGACATGCTAAAATTTCAAGTCATAATGAAATGCCTACATGAATGGAGAATCAAAAGATTCAAATCAGTATTTAATTAATGAAAAATAAAATATGCATCACATGGACTTAAAATTACTTCCACATTATTCTCCTCTGTTCACTGAGCAAGAAGGTATTTTTATTTTATTTTTATGATTTTTCTACACCAAGATCTGAATTTTTTAAGTTAAAGGTCATTTTCTGAATTAATTAAATCCATATTTATCAATTTAAACGCGCGACACCACCTCAACCTACGACGGCTCTGAAGCTCCACGCGGCGCACTCCCATTCGACGCTGCCGTCCACCTCAACACTAACTCGGCATGCGATTTATGTTCTGAAGCACTGTCCGGCTCGATCTCCTCCATCCATTCGATACACGCTCAATCAAACGGCTCCTCGTCATCGTCCCCGATAGAGTGATCCCGTGACCGTCCACACTAAAATCTTAAGATCTCGACCTAGACTCAACCAAATCACTTGGGGTTTGATCCTATGGACCCGTCTAAGTGAGACGAGCACATCCATACGGTAATCATGCAATTAAAATTAAGCCTAATTAAAGGAAGAGAAGTTTTATACCTTTGCTCTGAGAAGTGAAGCTTCAATCAGAGAGTCTCGGCACGTTCGTTGTGATTTAATGAGGCTAGGGATTGAGTCTTTGGTCTTGGTGTGAGGCCTAGATATGATTTCGATCATGGTCGAATTTGGGTGTTGGTCTAGAGCTATGGTAGAGGCTCTGTGAGAGGGGAATTTGATGGGGCTTTAGCTCCTTTCACTATTGTGAAGGTGTGGGTGAGTTTAATTTGAGTTCGGTGGAGTTTAGAGGTGTGGAAAGTTTTGCCCTGACTTCGATAAGGTTTTGAGCTCAAAAATTGGGCTCTTGCAAGAGGATTCATGGCAATGTGGTGGTTGGGTTGCACTGAAGAGGTCTTAAAGAGGCTTTGGGATCAATTTGGGGAAGTCTCTTAGAGTAATTTTCAGCTCTCTTTCCATGGCCGTGGAGGGGAGCATTTTATAAAAATGGCCTTAGGCTTGCTGTCATGGCCAATTGGGGGGTGAAATGGCAGAGAGTCTCTAAGCTTCAATATGGATGATGTGGACTCTAGGTTTGAATTGGGTTTAATCCCATGGTGGTGGCTCTCAGTTTGTCCATTTTTCGACCACTACGCTTGCCGACTAGCCAGGGGGAGGTGGCTAGGAGGTTAGGGAACCCATGGGAATATGTCACAGCAATTTAATGATTTTAGGCTTTATTTTGGTAAAAATATCTAAGGCCTAAGGAAATATGGCATTAAATCCCTTGATTTAGGGGACCTTTAGTCCATATCTTAGTTTAGGTGGTTTTAAGATGTATAGGCTGGTCACTAGGGTCTAATTCATGGCTGAGGAGGAGTTAATTTGATGACTTTGGAGTAGTTAAGCCATCTTTAATGCATAAGTTCAATGTGGGTTCAAGTGATCAAAGTTTGGGTTTGGGATAGGTTAGCCATGTCAATTGGCCTAATTGATTGATCAACATTGTGTATATGATTGTTATGAAGATTTTTGGTGAAGGGTTGAAGTGATTTTGAGTTCAATTGTTAGGTCAATTTGAGGGATTTTTGGAATTTGGTCAATTTTGGGTATGTTGGGCTAGACATGGGTCAGCCTTAGGCTAAGTACAAATTGAATGCTTCAAATGATCAAATGAAAATTTTGGGGTTAAGGCCCTCAATTTGGTGAGATCTTGAGACATGGCCGATTTGGGGCAAATTTGGGGCTTTTGGACTTAGGTTGAAATCAAACAAAATTGAGGTCTCGCCAAGGCCAATTGAAGGTCAATTTTGATGTATGGGGATGTTATGAAGGTTTCTTAACACAAATTGTGGCAAATGGAGTAGGCCATGGGTTCAATTTGATGGAACCAAGTCATGGGGCCAAAATTTGGGTTTTGATCTAAATCAAAATTGGGCTCAAAGAATAAATCAATTGAGTTTGGATTTGGTTTTTTTTGTCACATTGAAGGTGAATTTGAGTTTTTGATTGAAATTTGGGGAGATTGGGATAAAATTGATGGACATTTGGAGTGATTTGGAGAAAATATGGGCCTTTAAAGAGCAATTTGAGGGTTTTGATCAAAGATGGTCAAATTGGCCAAATTGGGTCATGTGATAGTTGAGAAAAATGAAATTTGTAATATTTGGGGGGTTTTGGGAGTTTTTGGGATTTTTTGAAATTTTTGGAATTTGGGGCATTTGGGTAATTTGGCCAATTTTAGTGATTTTGGGTAGTTTGGGTGTTTTCAAGGTGTTTGAAATGATTTTTGAACTAATTTGGGTATTTTGGCTAGATTTAAAAATTTTGGCCAAATTTGGGGTCCCAAGGGTATCAAGGTAATTTAAGGGAGTTTAGGGGCAAAAGGCTAGGTTGGGTATTTTGGTAGAGTTGGAGTACCAACCACTATTAATAAGCCATGGACCAATAGAAACCCCATTTTGGGTTCTCTATGTAGTGGTCTTAGCCAAACCCTAGCCCAGGGCTAATGGGTTTAGGGGACCACCTACAGGAGTCTCCTAAAAGTATCAAGGGACCAAAGCCTAGAAGTTCTGGGTTTAAGGTAGTGAGTGATTGTGAGTGCAAGTGATTGCAAGTGAGTGAATTAGGCCTAGACAAACACCCAAGGTCAACCCTAAGGTCCATCAGTCTTAAGGGTGACTCATCTTGAGTTTCCCCCATAGTGACCCCACATACTAAGTGCTAGTGGTTAGGAACAATATGTGGAACTTCAAGTTGAGTAGAGAAGAGTGTAGAATTTCTAATGGTGAGGGTTCCATGTCTAGTTTTCTAAAAATAGTCAATAGGAAAGTCTTATGGCTAGACCTTAGGCTAGTGAAGAGGAAAAACTAAACCTCAACCAAAAGTGAGGTTAACAGTTGCGTGGATGATTTGGTCATCAAACGTCCAATTACAGGATTAGAATTAGCAATCTCATTAGATATAACAGATATTGTTATCTTTGGAGACTCACAGCTCATCATCAAACAAGTCATCAGCCAATACAAAATTTTGAAACCAAGGTTAGCTGAATGCCATCAGTACTCGATGAAGCTGCTAGAGCAGATTCCCAACATAACGTTTTACCTAATTCCTTGGGGAGATAATGCCCATGCTGACACTCTAACAAAAAATTGCAAAGGAATTAGCATGTCCCACAGAGGATTCCATTAACATCACAGTACAAGGGAGATGGGTTTTATCTCAAATCGACCTAAAAAATCTACACAAGCTCGAAAAAGAAGAAGAAACGATGATTTCGATTGCTGATGTCAATTAAGATTGGCGTAAGCCATTAATAGAATATTTGCAAATTGGAAAGCTGCCAGAAGACAAGTCAGCAACACACCACATCATAAGAGGGGCTATGTCATACGCCTTAGTGGGTGAGGTCCTCTACAGAAGATAATTCGATCAGATGTGGCTATGATGTTTGAGCAGAGTAGAGGCACAAAATATTGTCAAAGAGGTACATGCCAGATTGTGTGGCGCTCACCAGTCAGGGCCAAAGATAAAAGAAAGATTAAGAGACTCGATACTATTGGCCGGCAATGATGTCCGACTGCATGGATGTAGCCAGAATGTGCTACACCAGACCGTTGCCTCGTGGTCATTCAAGTGTTGGGGCACATACATAATAGGTCTAATAGACCCTTCATCCTATAAGGGACACAGATTTATACTTGCTGCTATAGATTAATTTCCAAATTGGCAGAGGCAGTGCGGTTACAAGGGGTTACAGCACAGTATGTCCTTCAGTTCCTCAAATGCCAAATCGTCAACCATTTTGGAGTTCTACAAAGAATAATCTCTGACAATGGGACAGCCTTTAAGAGCACAAAAATCAATAATTTTGTTAAGCGGCATGGGATAGACTGGAGATACTCTACGATCTACTATCCTAGGGCAAATGGCCTAGCCGAAGCCTTCAACAAGACACTGGTACAGATTTTGAAGAAGACACTGGATGAAAACAAAAGAGATTGACATAACAGATTGCTAGAAGCTTTGTGGGCCTACCAAACAACGTTCAGGACTCCCACTCAGTGTACACCCTACATGCTCGTGTACGGGTCCAAGGCCGTACTACCGCTAGAGGTCCAGACACAGTCTCAGATTCGCTATTGACAATCAACTTACAACAGAAGAAAGTGCAAAACTCAGACTTGAAGAATTAGAAAGTTTCGAAGGAAAATGACTAGAAAAACAACAACACTTGGAGCTCTACCAAGTAAAGATGGTACAAGCCCATGACAAATTGGTCCGCCCAAGGAAATTCAAAATTGGTGATCTCGTTCTTGTTCTCAAAAGGCCTATTCTTACAAGCTGCAAGATAGGTGGAAAATTTGAGCCAACTTGAGAAGGACCATTTGTCTTAGAAAAAGTCTACACAAGAGAAGCCTACCACTAGTGGATTTTTGAGGTGAAAGACCCATGCTACCAATCAACGGACGATACTTGAAGACATACTATGCAACTTGACGTTACTTGGAATTACCTTTTTCAAAATTTTGATTGTTCTAGGGTTATTTATTTGGTCAAACGTCTGCGACCGGGTCCAAAATTTTGTAATAAAATTAACCTCAATAAAATGAAAACTTTTGAAGCTACATACTTTAATTTTCTCTTTTCTACCTTAAAAGTTTGATATTTTACTAAATTAAACAAAAAATATATACAAATAAATAAATGATTTTCTCACCAACATAAACTAAAATTTTCTCTAAAACACTTTGTTTTTTTCTTGTTCCTGCTAAATTTTAGAGCACTGATGCTTTTCCTATCGTTTGTAGAGAAGATGTCAGGACAAAAGCAGATTTTTTACTTTTAAAGATGGTTGGAACCTCACACTTAACGAGGAAAGGGCACCGCAGGGTGGCACCATAGACTTTGACATGGACTTCAGTCAAGTCGACATGGACTATGAGGGTCACCTGATGGATGTGAATAGCCGTTGAGAAAAAGAAAGGCTACCATCACTGCTAAAGATCAAGACCAGGGAGAATTCCTCACTAATGTGATAATACAGCAAGATCCGATGGAGGGGACTAGTCGCCTGCCATCTATGATAATTGCACCAATCGGAGGCCTACTCATTCCTAATGATGAAAGACTGTCAGATGCACTACTGCGAAGAACTCAACACAGAAATGCCAACCACCAAAAACATAGAGCTTTCCTGCGTGAAGAAAGAAGATGCCAACAGGAGGTAGAAAATTTACTTACCCCTATTCCTGAGAGAAAAATCTACGATCCAGATATGAGAGAGAATTCCTCTAGCTTGCCTGTCATAGAGGATGAGTCCGAGTTCACTACAAAGATGGAGATACCAAGAATTTTAGATGATCTTTGTGTAGGTTTCCCGACATGCAACACCGAAATTCCCACACTTACACCAGCTATAGGGGCATTTGTGAAATGCCCAGACTGCAATGTTCTCCACCTAGAACACTACAGTACTCTGGAAGAGTACACGTCCATTGATGATAGATTTCAGGTCACCAATCACCCAATGGGGGAGACATATATCCCACTGGATACAAAGACAACACCAGTCCAAATTCCTGTCGATATTGCAATGAGGGAGCGTCCTTGACAGCCGCCGATCATCACCACAGCAGAATACTACAAAATGAGTAAAGTGAACAAAAGGAAATTTGAATTCTATGAACAAGTTCAAAGAAGGTTTGTTAATATACTTGAAGGCTTGGAACTATATACTAGAGTCTTCTCCAAAAGCGATGAAAGAAGTATGCTAGACTACATCTTTGATCTAAGAGACAGGGGTCAAGCAGGTTTTCTGATGGAAAGAACCTATTCTGAGCTATAGAAATGGATGCCTGGAAAAGGCATAATCACTATATAATGTGGTTGCTGTTATAATTTCACCCAAGATAGACAAGAAAATCCCTCTGGGATTTTGAGATACGACGGGTGAACCCGCTACCACCTATGATAAAATGGATGATCAAGAGAATGATCCGATGTAGCATACTTCTAGCCTATTATATTCCCAACAGGTGTATCATTCATTCCCCCACATATAGACCATCACGATTTTGTGAGACCTTTTTGCATGGTCTCCATGAGCAAAATCCTATTCAGAAAAGAAATAGATGTCATTGGCCCCGACGAGTTCAAAGGATCTGTGGAGATTCCGCTACCAGTGGGTTTAGTACTTGTCCTTAAAGGAAATGGATCAGACATCTCCAAACATTGCATTATAGGGGTATGACACCGCAGGGTATCTGTGACCTTCCGAAAAATGGATTAAAGCAAGATGCCAAATGGATTCTGGCCAGAACCGGAGTTGGAAGAGCTACTGCCTTACAAGATTTGAGAGGGTTGCACCTCTAAGCACATGCAAAGGGAACTCTTGTCTTGGAGCATGGTTTAGTTAGTCAGCTCGATTAGGAGCTCACCCCACTAAAGATGGACATTGAGGGGATACCTTTTGTACAACATTTTAACACAACAGAAATATATACTAGATATGCTCAGCTTGTGATACATACCCAACATGAGATATTTTCATATGTACTTTGATGCATTCAACATATTGTACCTTTTGAGGCTTTGGCCTATACTCAATCTGTAACACATGTTGAAGGAGATTAATGAAATCTCTTTTAGGATTTTGTCTGTTTGTTCAATTTCTCTTTTGTGCAATGCATAAAGAGCCATAGAACCATACGTTGGTTTTGAACTACAAAGGACAAAGAACAAAAGAATAGAAACTTAATAAAGTTCAAATAAAACACTCTTTGAAAATCAATCAACCAACAAAAATTAAATTTTGGAAAACATATTTTGAAAATTAAACGTGATAAAAGCAACAAGAAAAATGATAATAAATCTGTTGAGTTGTTTCTCTCAATTTTGAGGTCTCTTACTCTTTGCTCACACAACACGACTGTCCTTGTCAACACTAAATCTCACAAAATTTCACATATCTTCCTCACCAATGTCAGCATTATCACTCACACATATCTATGATTTCAACACCACAAACTCTTTGTAAATTTCAACTCTCATTTTGGAATTAGTCCCTAACTTCTGATTCCCTCCTTTCGAGGTCGGTCCCTAACTTCCGATCCTCTTTTTGAGATTGATCCTTAAATTTCAATTCTCATTTTGGAGTCAGCTCCTAACTTTTGATTCCCTCCTTTCGAGTTCAGTACTTAAATTTTGACTTCTTTCTTAGATTGATACTTAAATTTAACCTCATCTCGAGGTCAGTACCTAAATTCTGATTCCCTCCTTTCGAGTTTGGTACCCAAATTCCGACTCTCTTTCTGAGATAGATACTTAAATTTCAACTCTCATCTCGGGGTCAGTACCTAAATTTTGATTCCCTCTTTTCAAGTTCGGTACCTAAATTCTAACTCTCTTTCTGAGATTGATACTTAAATTTTAACTCTCATTTTAGGGGTCAGTACCTAAATTTGGATTCCCTCTTTTCGAGTTCAGTACCTAAATTCTGACTCTCTTTCTGAGATTGATACTTAAATTTCAACTCTCATTTTAGGGGTCAGTACCTAAATTTGGATTCTCTCTTTTCGAGTTTAGTACCTAAATTCTGGCTCTCTTTCTGAGATTGATACTTAAATTTCAACTCTCATCTTGGGGTCAGTTCCTAAATTTTAATTCCCTCCTTTTGAGTTCGGTACCTAAATTCCAACTCTCTTTCTGAGATTGATACTTAAATTTCAACTCTCATCTCGGGGTCATTACCTAAATTCTGATTCCCTTCTTTTAAGTTTGGTACCTAAATTTTGACTCTCTTTCTGAGATTGATACTTAAATTTCAACTCTCATCTCGGGGTCAGTACCTAAATTCTGATTCCCTCCTTTTGAGGTCGGTACCTAAATTCTGACTCTTCTTTTTTAGATTGATACCTAAATTTCAATTCCCATCTTGGGGTCAACACCTGTATACTGATTCTCATCCTCTGTAAACACATGAAATTTGATAATTTGAAACCTACTCTTTGATACCCAGTGAGAGTTTCTACTCCTTGATTTCAATCAGATATTCACCTGTTATATTCCCTAGCGGAAATGACTAGCACTCAATTTTAAACTCCCTTCTAGGTCTGTTGACTTAGGAGTCTGTGTTGGTCTTATTGATCTCGTCGGTCAATGCCAATACACGCGGTGTGCTTTGCCCAGCACACCACACCTATTGAGGGTCCATTTATTGACCTCACTTTTGGTTGAGGTTTAGTTTTCCCTCTTTAGTTGCCTAAGGTCTAGCGATAGGACTTTCTTGTTGACTACTCTTAGAAAACTAGAAAAGGAACCCTCACATTTAGAAATTCTAAACTCTTTCTTACTCAACTTGAAGTCCTACATATTGGTCCTAACCTCTAGCACTTAGTAAGTGGGGTTAGTATGTATCATCTTAAAAGGAGTTCCCATAGGACTGTTTGACCTTAGGTTGACCCTGGCTATTAATCTGAAGCTAGTTCACTCACTACACTCACTATCGCCTATATCCACTCACAACCCTAAACCCTAATTTGTTGGCTTTGGTCCCTTGATCTTTTGGGAGACTCATGTAGATGGTCCCCTAGACCCACTAGCCCTAGGATAGGGTTTAGCTAAGACCAGTAAAAAGAGGACCCAAATGGGGATTTCATTGGTCCATAGCTCATGTAAGGTGGTTGACACCCCAATGCTACCAAAGTTTCCAATTTTGCCTTTTTGCCCCTAAATCCACCCAAATTACCTAAATGCCCTTGAAAGCCCAAATTTGGTCAAAATCCTCAAATTCACCCAAAATACTCAAATTTGTTCAAAAATCACTTCAAATGTCTCCAAAACCAATTTGTACTCTTCAATTGAACCCAATTTGACTATTTTGACCAAAACCCCCAAATTGCCTTTAAAGGCCCAATTTCCTTAAATTCACCTCAAATGCCCATCAATTTGGCTCCAATTTCCCTCACTTTCAATTATAAACTCAACTTCACCTTTCATATGACCAATCCAAACCAAATAAAAGCCTAATTGACACACACTTTTAGCTCAATTTTGATCCAAATCAAAACCCCAATTTTGACCATATGACTTAATCTCACTTAATTGAACCCCATAGCCTACTCAATTTGCTACAATTTGAGTCCTAAACTCTTCATAACACTCCTACACACCAAATTAAACTTTTAACTGGCCTTGGCCAAGCCTCAATTTTACTTAATTTTAACCCAAGTCCAAAAATCTCCAAATTGGCTGTCTCCAAATTCCACCAAATTGAGTTCTCTAACCAAAAAATTGACACCTAATTTGTGTTGAAAACTCTTCATGACATTCTTATAAACCATTTTCAACCTTCAATTTGGACTTAGCCCAACCTAGACCCAATTCTAGTCCAACATGCCCAAATTGACCAAAATCCCAAAATCCTTCAAATTGAGCTTTCAATTGGACTCGAAATCTCTTCAATCCTTCACCAAAAATCTTCATTACAATCATCTACATAATGTTGATCAATCAATTAGTCTCAAAATCATGGCTAGCCTAACCCAAACCCAACTTTTAGCCATTTGGACCCAAGTTGAACCCATGCACAAAAATTTACTTAACCATGTCTAAGTCACCAAATTAATTACCCCACAACCACCAAATACAACTTATTGACTAGGATAAACCCCCTAAAACCACACAAATAAGCTATGGACAAATGGGTCCCTAAATTAATGGATCTTATCCCATTTTAGGGATTTAACTAAAAATCTCTTCCATCATCACCTACCATTAGGAGTAAATTATAATTAAGCTTCCCCTTGGCTCACCTGACCTTCTGGCCACCACCATTGGCCCTGCCGGCCAACCTAGTAGATGGAAAACACCAAAACCAAGACCCTCAAGCTCAAATTTAAACCCACTTTCAACCTAGAGGCCAGCTCATCCCAATAGATCTTTAGAGCTCCTCAGCTTTCCACCTAAGCACCATTTTACACCCATCAATTAGCCCTGAGCTTCCCCTAAGCTCCTCTATTTAATCAACCCCTCCATGGCTAAAGATAAGAGTGTGCTAAAATCTCTAGAGAAACTCAGTCCAATTGCTTTGAAACACTCTCCAAGAACTCCTAAGCTCATTGCCTCCATTTTCCTTATTGGTTCCCACTGTTGAAGCCAAATTTTGAGCTTAAACTTTCAGCTCAAACCAGAAAATCTCTCCACAGCCCACCAACCTCAAATTAATTGTGCACACACCATCCTTAGAGCAAGAGGAGTTGATTCCCCATCAAACCCCCTCTCAAACAGCCTCTAACCTTGCTCTAGACCAACACCTAAAATCGAGCTTGATCGAATTCATACCTAGAAAATTCACTAAGTCTTGAGACATCATCCAGAGGTTTGTTGGGTCCAATCAAAGCTACCACAACCATCTAATTCAGGCCTCCCCTCTCAGACAAGGGTATTGAACCTCAAACCTAATTTGAGCTTATTTTGATTCTCCATTTGTAATGACTTCATTTCATACTTGATTAACTGTATATATGTTTTCACCTTGAGTAGATGAAGGTTTAGAAATAAACCTGATGCGATTTGGTTGAGTCTAGCTAGAGATCTTAACGTTCTAATATGAAAGGCTTACAAGTTAAGTCACTTGGGGACGATAATGGAGAGTCGTCCGATCGCGCATGTATCCAACCAACAGAGGAGATCAAGCCGGATGAGCAGATAGTGTGTGAACTGTGGGCCGCGTGGCAGCTGAAGTGGATGGAGGCATCCAATGAGAGTGCGCCGCATGTTAGTTTGGAGCCGCCATAGTTTGAGGTGGCGCTGCGTGGATAAGTAGAAAAATAGGGATTTTCTAAATTATTCTAAATGCATAAACTTCAAAAATTCATATCTTTCTCTAGAAAAATCATAAAATAAAAGAAAAATGCTCTCTTGCTCGGTGAACAAAGGAAAATAATGTAGACTAAAAATAAAAATTATTTTCTTACTCTCTGATTTTTAATGAATTAAATACCATCTGTGGTGTTTCAATTCTTCATTACTAAATATTACTCCCCATGGCTTGAAATTTTGAGGGTTCTTTTCTCATGACAGAGGCCATATCTTCTGATTTTTCCAAGTTCAGAGGACACCTCTATGCTTCTAGCCTTAATTTTCAAGCTAAGGTGACTATTTTAGTTATTTTAATTATATGTCAAAATATCACTTAGGAGAACTCTAATAATTTTTCCATTGATACAAACTTTATTTTGGATAATTAAATAAATTAACCTTTAAAATTCCTATCTTCTAAATTTAAATAATTATCTAAATTAAATTAGGATTTTGAGAGGTCCACATGTTCTCCTCCAAGATTATAATTACCTCATGAATATGACACTTTGAACCCTCAAAGTCATTTGAGTTGTGGTTAATGCGTTATGAGGTGAAGTGCCCTAAGGGCAAAGTGAGAATTTTAGACTTTGGTGCCTTAATTAAAATAATGGGGTAATTTTGATCTTAATAAATATGTTTGGATGATTAAAAAATAATGGGATTGAAAGGTAGAAACTCACTCACTACCATTGCACAACATCAACAAAATCATAATCTCCTAATCTTCATGAATTGGAAGTCAACTAAGATCAGATGATTCTTAAGTGATGGCCTTAAGTCAAAAAATGGAAATTCACTTTTCTTAAGCCCAAAGTTGAGGATGATTTTTCCATTTGATAAGTATATACATCATTTAAATCAAAATTTTGATAAGCACCTTTTCACCTATCATGATTGTTAAAGGCTTAGTAGTGACATAGGCTCAATATCTAAACTCAATTGATTGGATTTAGAAGATAACATAATTGGTGATTAACATCTTTAAACACTACAAGCCTGACCTTAATTATGGGCACAACAATCTTAAATAACCTAAACTTGCCTTAGGGTTACCCACTCACATAACTTTTAAATGAAACATAAATTGACTAATTGAGTATCTTATCCTTGGGATAATTAAATTGTCAAATTTCACTGAGCAACGTGGTAGCCACACTCTAAACTCAGATGGTTAATGGAACAATATGATAAGTTCAGAGTGAACTTGGAATATTTCCAGAGATCTTCAAAGTGATCTAAGGTCATGCTTTGAGCATTTTGAAAACTATTGGACATTCTGAAGGGCAAATTGGACTTGCCATATTTTGTTCTAAAATCTTCTACTAGGATCTTCTGAGATTTAATAGACTCATAGCCCGGGATTTGGTAGCTAAACCTTTATCTACTCTTGCAATGTAAGTTCCTTGTAATATTATATACATTCCTTACAAGTACTGACTTTTTAGGTGGTGGAACGAGAAGACTCGCCAGGTAAGTTTTTACAATTTATAGTATCATCTTTTCTTGTACTTTCCACACTGTATTTTTATAATTATAAAACTTGCATGTTAGAAAACAATGTCACCCTGCATGAAAACCAAAACTGCTAGGATAACCGTAAAACCAAAACTAAAACTAAAATCAACCAAGATAAAATTCACCGCCACAACATTCAAAATATAAGACAACTTAAAATTTAATCACAAACATCACCAAACAACAATTGCAACTAAATTAAGATGTCTCTATCAGATGATCAGGAATCCCTCGGAGGAGGTAACCTACGGTTGCTAACGAGACTTCCCATGGTCTAAATGAAAATATGGAACTCATTGAGTTGAGTTTAGTAAATTCATTTGGACTAAGTGAATCCGATAGAAAATAGTGGTGCTGGAACAAGGTAACCGTAGGATCCTAATTTGTGTCACTCTAATCAACTTTAATATGCCCCATAATATTTAAAGAACTATAACCATAGAGACATCTGATTTGACATCATGACCTGACACATTAGAAAACATAAACTCGTCACGACGAGGAGCTTGGAGCTAGCATCATGAGCAGCACAACCATCTTTAATAGTAAGACGATCTACAACAATATATCTTTCCTTAGGATTTTGAGGTTGTTCGTATAGTGCCACATAAATCCTCACCTTATCTTTAGGCCTTTATATAGCTCTACTGCACAATTGAAGCCCTAACTCTTCTTAGGATTCCGAGGTTGTCGTTCATCATGACCTAAATCCTGACATCTTCCAGGCTATTTGTGTGATCGTATTATATTAATGTAAGCTCTAAACAAATAAAATTGATAAGATGAAACATTTAAATATTTTCCCCTAAACTAAATCCAAACAATAGGGTAGCATAGGAAGTCACTGAGGTTCTCCTCCGGATCTATGACATCTCCTAGTTCTTCCTCCTTTGGATTCTATAATAAATGTTCCAAATTTGAGTCATTCCCCTTTCACACCTCTTTGTCCGATCTCGTTGAAAAGTCCTATCTTTTGACCTCTTTGAATATAACATTTCCTGATTTTTTTCTAGAGTTTTCTTAGGTGACTTTGGTTATCTATGATGTAATTAACTATATGGGCTTGCCCTTATAGGAAATTTTTTCGAACCCATCTTAATATAAACCTATTTAATTCTTCATATTAAATAGGCAAACTTGTCGATAAATAAATTGGTTTCATAGACCAAACAAACATCATATATTTCGTAGTTTATTTGATGGAGCCTCATCCTTAAGGCTTGTGTTTATCTTTTGGGATAGATACAGGGTTTGAGGTATAGTACTCTTTCATTTAAACTATGAAAAATATGAGGTCTGTTTGATTTCATATTTTTCTAAACTTATATATATATGTAAATTAAATGCCTTTCCGAAGCGTGCGACGGGATTTCGATTATGGCGGCCGATATCTTCCAATGGGCAACTCCTCAACCAAAATAGTGCTGATAGAACGCCATGACCCTTACTCCAATTGAATCAACCACTATGTGAACCAACACAACTGTTGAACGGACTAGACTAACCATCAACATCGACACGAAAGAAAGTTCTGATGATGAGAATCCCAAGGAAGAAATGATGATGATAAAACAAAAGAAACCTCAACATGAGATCTCCTTGAAAGACGTGGATAAAAATGTATATGGGTCGATGTATGATCGGATCAACCACTATGTGAACACCATGAACTCCAATCTACCCTCAAAAGGTTGAGAGTTTAGAGGTCAAGGAAGTCCGTAGTGTTTGATTGAAGCTGATCAAGTTTTATCGTGCTTCCCCTTCTACTAATCTTGAAAATCATGTAAATCTGGATGAGAACTCTAATGAATTAATGTAATTACCTTTTGGTTAATTTTACCTTATGTACAAAAGTTAATTCAATAGGGATATCTGCCAAAACAAATGCCAAAGAATAAGTTACAGCTTCATGAAAAATTGTGGAATGTTAAAAGTAAAACTCTTAATTTGAAAGAAGGTATTAGATTTGGCACTGTAGGACCAGTCGATGATTCAAAATTTTTCATGGTTGTTGCTAGTGAATAGAAAGAGGATTTACTCAATATAGAGGATGATTCTCAAGATCAATAAATAGATGATGCTCCACCAAAATTTTAAGAAGAAATTAAGTCAATGGTTGATGAGTTAAAAGAAATCAATCTTGGGACTGAGGAGCAGCCCCGACGAACCTTCATAAGTTCTTTACTCAATGAGGAAGAATCCATAGAGCTGATAAAGTTATTATCAACATTTAGAGATTGTTTTGCCTGGAGTTATGATGAAATGCCAGGACTATCAACCGAAGTTGCAATACATAAGCTCGGGGTGGACAAAGATATGAACTTAGTAAAATAAGCTCCTAAAAGAATGCACCTCGAAATAGAGCAAAAAGTCATCGCTGAGGTAAAGAAATTAATAGATGCTAATTTTTTGCGGGAAGAGTAGTTCCTCACATGGCTAGCCAACATTGTACCTGTTAAGAAGAAAAATGGACAAACCTGTGTATGTGTCAATTTTTTAGATCTAAACAAAGCATAACCAAAAGATGAATTTTCATTACCGATACCAGAATTAATGGAGGAAATCACATCGATACATGATATTTTCTCCTTTATAGATGCCAAAGAATAAGTTACAGCTTTGTGAAAAATTGTGGAATGTTAAAAGTCAAACTCTTAATTCGAAAGAAGGTATCAAATTTGGCACTGTAGGACCAGTCGATGATTCAAAATTTTTCATGGTTGTTGCTAGTGAATAGAAAGAAGATTTAATCAATATAGAGGATGATTCTCAAGATCAATTAATAGATGATGCTCCACCAAAATATTAAGAAGAAATTAAGTCAACGGTTGATGAGTTAAAAGAAATCAATCTCGAGACTGAGGAGCAGCCCCGACGAACCTTCATAAGCTCTTTACTCAATGAGGAAGAATCCATAAAGCTGATAAAGTTATTATCAACATTTAGAGATTGTTTTTTCCTGGAGTTATGATGAAATGCCAGGACTATCAATAGAAGTTGCAATAAATAAGCTTGGGGTGGACAAAGAAATGAACTTAGTAAAACAAGCTCCTAAAAGAATGTACCTCGAAATAGAGCAAAAAGTCATCGCTGAGGTAAAGAAATTAATAGATGTTAATTTTTTGCGGGAAGAGTAGTTCCTCACATGGCTGGCCAACATTGTACCTGTTAAGAAGAAAAATGGACAAACCTTTGTATGTGTCGATTTTTGAGATCTAAACAAAGCATAACCAAAAGATGAATTTTCATTACCGATACCAGAATTAATGGAGGAAATCACATCGACACATGATATTTTCTCCTTTTCAGATGGATCTTCAGGTTAAAACCAAATAAATATGGCTCCAGAGGATGCAGCGCTTACAGCTTTCAGGACGTCGATTGGGATATTCTGCTACACAGTAATGCTATTTGGATTAAAGAATGTCAGAGCAACATATTAATCAGCAATGATGAAGATCTTTGATGAACTCATTCACGACCAAGTGGAATGCTACATGGATGATTTGGCCATCAAAAGCAAACAGAAAATATACCATTTGTACGATTTGAGGATTGTGTTCGAACGATTAGGATAATATAATCTCAAGATGAATCCCTTAAGGTGTGCCTTCGGCGTTACCTTTGAGAAATTTCTAGGATTCGTTGTCCGTCATCGGGGAATCAAGATCGACCCGGATATGATTAAAGCTATCTTGGAAATGCCTCCTCCTAAAACATTGAAACAACTATGTTACTTCCAAGAAAAATTGGTATATCAAAGATGTTTATTTTTAATCTCTCACGTAGGTGTCAGCCCTTCTTGGCATTAATTAAAAAGGATGACAAATTTGTTTGGGAAGAGAAATGTCAGCGGGCTTTCGAGGACGTTAAGCAATACTTAATGACACATCCTATTTTGGTAGCCCCTATCCCGGGAAAACTGTTGATTATATAGTGGCCTTAGACGACTCTCTCAGAGCCTTGTTGGCTTAGGTCAATGAAAAAGTTAAAGAAAATGTGTTATACTACTGTTGACCTCATTTTTTGTTGAGGTTTAGTTTTTCCTCTTTAGTAGCCTAAGGTCTAGCCATTGACTTTTCTATTGACTATTCTTAGAAAACTAAACAAGGAACCCTCACCATCAGAAACTCTACACTTATTTTCTTATTGACTATTCTTAGAAAACTAGACAAGGAACTCTCACCATTAGAAATTCTACAATTTTCTATTGACTATTCTTAGAAAACTAGACATGGAACCCTCACCATTAGAAATTCCAAACTTCTTATTGCCTATTCTTAGAAAACTAGATCTGGAACCCTCACCACTAGAAATTTCAAACTCTTCTCTACTCAACTTGAAGTTCCACATATTGGTCTTGTTGACTATTCCTAGAAAACTAGACATGAAACCCTCACCACCCTTCTCCACTCAACTTGATGTTCCACATATTGGTCCTAACCTCTAAATACTTAGTATGTAGGGTCACTGTGGGGGAAACTCAGGATGAGTCACCCTTAGGATTGCTGGACCTTAGGATTGACCCTGGGTGTTGGTCTGGAGCTAAGGCACTCACTACACTTATCTGCACCCACAATCACTCACAACGATGAACTCAAATTTTTAGCCTAGATCTCTTGATCTTTTGGAATAGTCATGTAGATGGTCCCCCAACTCAAATTTCTAGCCTAGATCCCTTGATCTTTTGGGATACTCATGTAGATGGTCGCCTAAATTTTGGTCTGGAGCTAAGGCACTCACTACACTTATCTGCACCCACAATCACTCACAACCCTGAACTCAAATTTCTAGTCTAGAGCCCTTGATCTTTTGGGATACTCATGTAGATGGTCCCCTAAACCTTGAGCTAAGGCACTCACTACACTCATCTACACCCACATTCACTCACAACCCTGAACTCAAATTCAACCTAGATCCCTTGATCTTTTGGGATACTCATGTAGATGGTCCCCTAAACCTGCTAGCCCTTATACTAGCCCTAGGGAACTCTCATCTACACCCACATTCACTCACAACCCTGAACTCAAACTTCTAGTCTAGATCCCTTGACCATTCTCTACACTCACAATCACTCACAACCCTGAACTCAAATTTCTAGCCTAGATCCCTTGATCTTTGATACTCATGCAGATGGTCCCCTAAACCTACCAGCCCTAGGGCTATGGTTTAGCTAAGACCACTATGTAGAGGACCCAAAATGGGATTTCCATTGGTCCATGGCTTATTGGTGATGATTGGAAAGTCTATCATGACCAGAGAAACTTTTGGAAATAATTTCATGGGTCAAGTCATTTAAAATATCCTTAAATTTTACAAACACTAAATCACTAAGATAATTAATTTTGGAAAATATAAACATTTAAATGACTTGATTTTTTATCTCCACTGTGATTTATGATCCAGAGAACTCATCATAAAAATTTCAAAATATTTTGAGTTCATTTAATAACTTAAATTGATTTTTAAAGATAAATACCACTCTTAACACTTAAATTATTTTTAAAAATCAAAATATAACTCAAAAAATTATGAAACTTAAATTTTTGAGTTCTCTATGATCAGGGGTATTTTCTAAAAATAAAATGATATTTAAGATAAAAATTTGATTTTTAGCCTATTTTGAAATATTTAATAATTTAAAATTCATAAAAATCACAAAAATAATAAAACTCATGGAAATGTTCTAAATTGCTTCCTAATTCATAAAAATAATAAAAATAAATAAAACTCATGTTTGTTTTATTTAAATAATTAAAAATTCATAAAAATCACAAAAATAATAAAACTCATGAAGATGTTCTAAACTGTTTCCTAATCACTTAGGAACAATTAGAATATTTTTCCTGATTTTTTTAATAAAGATATTTATTTTCAAAGCTTAAAAATAATTTTTAAAAGGCTCAAAATGAGTTTTCACTAAAATAATTCCAATAAAAAAATCAGAAAAATTTAAAATTTGCTCCTCTGAGTTCTCTGACCTTAAGGAGATTTTTAAAAAATATAAAACTTAATTTTCACCACTTAAAATATTTTTATTTCTTATTAAATAACCCAGAACTTAAAATAACTCTAATAAATCACATAGAATTCAAAAAATTGTGAAATTTGACCCAAAGGCTCCACTAGTCTAGGTCTACCTCTAGTAAAAAATTCAATGGATTATAATTTACCTTGGTCAAGTTAGGAATTTTCTTTAAAAAATGCTATTTTTGCATGAAAATAAATATATAAATTAAATTAAATTTTGAAAAATCACATTTCCTCCTTTTTTGCATTAAAATAATTATATAAATTAAATTAAATTTTGAAAAATCACATTTTCTCCTCTAATGTCTCAATTGACCCATGAATAAGGTAGAATAAAAATTTCAAAGTCATTTGAATTGAATTTGATAAATTACGAAGTATTAGAACCTTAGGGGCAAATGTGTAATTTTGGAAATCTTGCCTTAAATAACATTTAGGCTTAAGTCAAGGAGGGGAATGGGTAACCTCTGATCTTAATCAATTTATTTGATGCTTGAAACACAAAGGGCGTGTTGGTAGAAACCAATTGCACTTTCTTAATTAAAATTAATAATTTTTTAAATTATTAAAATTAAGTGATCCTAGACTTAGGGGTATGACTTTTGAAGCCAATAATTAACCAATTTAATACCCCTATCTTGATTCTCAAATAAAATCCAAATTATGAATCATGACCACTTAAAACTTAACCCTCTAATTAAGACACTCACCTAGGTCTTAATGGTTTAATGGTGACTTAGGCTAAATCGAAATTGACTAAAAAAAGATTAGAGAAAAAAACATAATTATATCAAACATCCTTGAAACACCACTAAACCCAATTAGGATTAAAATTTAGCTAAGTGATTCAAATTACACTAACTTGCCTCTTTAAGGGTCTTCACCCACATAATTCTTAAATTGAATGACAAATGATAATTACCCCTTTCTTAGGGATGATTGAGACACCAATGTTCACTGAGTAATAAGGATATTTATAGGATGAACCATTAAGCAACATAATAAGTTTAAATGGACTCGAGACTTTTCACTAGTTGGTGAGAGGGAGGCATGGAC
>JXCR01147118.1:0-10365 GCA_002079205.1 Phalaenopsis hybrid cultivar
CTAGACCTAGGCTACTAAAGAAGTTTTCTAGACCTCAACCAAAAGTGAGGTCAACAGGTTGTTAATGAATTAAAAAAATAAGAGAGCATCACTTCTGCATTGCAACAACGTGCTCTAAAGTGTGCAAGATGCTGACATGGTTTACCAGTCCCGTCAAACATTTTGATCATAAGTGGAACAAAACCTTTGAGGTACTCAACATAATAAAATTCCTTCGGATAAGGTCTACCCTTTGCAATTAATGATGGAGCCTTTACTTGGACCATTTTCTCTCTTATCTTTTGTTGCACTAGTTGTGTTATTTCTTTTTTTGGAATTCCACTTTGAGCAAAATCTTTCCTCTTCTGAGTACTTTCTTCTATTTCTGTCGGTTCTCTTTCAATAGTATACATTGCATCAGGTCAAATAACTTCCACAACAAGTGTTGAATTCTTTAATGGTGAACTTTG
Source organism: Phalaenopsis hybrid cultivar (assembly GCA_002079205.1). Lineage (NCBI taxonomy): Eukaryota > Viridiplantae > Streptophyta > Magnoliopsida > Asparagales > Orchidaceae > Phalaenopsis > Phalaenopsis hybrid cultivar. The sequence goes on from JXCR01147118.1 coordinate 450, forward strand.
TAGAGTTAATAATGCACTCATCATTTCGTTAACTTTTGCTTCGAACGGGCAATCTGTTCATCTCATTGCTGCATAGCTTTTTATAATTAATTTTTTATATCTTCTTTGATTGGTAATGGTACCTCTCATGCTAACGAGGTAGCTCATGTCTCCGCCATGTTTACTTATGAGAATTTCTCATTCAGGTCATTGGAAGAATTTCCTTTTCTTTCTGCCAATAATTGCTTAAGAACAACTCCTAATTTCTTTAATCTCTCTTCAATTGAGCTTACATGGTAACTTTTATAACTCTTTTCTTGATGATTGTTTGTGAAGGTGGTTTTTTGGTACCCATAACATCAGAGACTTCTTCCCACAGTTTACATTTCCATACATTATTTTTAGGTATGGAACAAGATACTTCTAGAAGCATGTCATCGTGCTATGTTTAAGGATAATCTCCAGCCCACAACATTTGTATAAGAGATTTCATTTTAGCAAACATCTCTTCTACCTTCATAAGTACTTTGTTATGTTTTGACAAAGAGATTGGATGATGTTTTGTCTTTGAGATTGTTGAGTCTGCTACCCTTGGTCGTAGATGAAGTTTAGCTTGTATTAGAGTAGTTGCAGTTTGTTTGCTCTTCATAGGAGGTTTGATATAGTAACTGGGTAAATTATTTTGTTGTTGGGTGAAATCATCTTGTGCAAGAATCCTTATTCTCATTGTTGTAGAAACTGCACATCCCATCCTATTCAAAAGCTGGGAAATTGTGTATTTCTCTTTTGGTGCCAATCTTTTAAAAACAGAATGTATCATTTGTATTGAAGTATTTATTTCTCTTTTTGGAGAAGAAGATGAAGGAGTAATAGAAGGAACGCACTGAAGGTCAATTTCTTCCTCATCAATAGATATTGGGTAGAACTTATTTTTCCTTCAGAAAGCACCACCAAAAGTTACCTTCTTCGGTCTTAGAAATTTCCAACTTGTTAAAGATTTTCTTTTTATTTTTTTTCTTTTTCCCTCATGTGTAAACAATTTCTATTCCTTCATTGAGTATGTGTCAACTGTCCGGTCTTGGAACTAGATCCAACTTCATATTTAGACGGTGGTGGAATGTCCTCCTTCTGATTGACACAGATCTTCTTTCCTTTCTGATTGATTTCTTCCTTTATTTTAGAAGTTACTTCAGAGAAGATTCTCTTAATAAAAGGGCAATCCTCATCGGACTTCAAATTGAATTCTTTAAAAGGCTCAATGACTTCTGAAGTGAATGTCTTTCTTAAGGTATGTGGCGGACCATGAAGTACTAGTTTAACTTCATCAAATCCTGACCCAAATTTGATTAGTGACTTTTGGTAACGAGCAGCCTGACCAGTTGACAGACCAGAATCTTGTGAGTAGGAAAATATCAACTTTGGGGAATCCATTGTAGTGGTTATGGAAATCAAAATTCATTTTAAACTCATTTTGTAAACTGAGAATATGTTATTTTTGTGTAATTTTTCATTGTTCTTATTGAAATGTAAGATTTTGAGTTTTGCTTATCATGCAGCACTCTTGAAATCAAAGAGTTAATTTTCGACCAAATAAAAGAAAATAATTTGATAGAAGAGAAGATCCATTCTGTCGAAAGATGGAGAATCTCAAGATAGAGAACAAATGAAGTACTCGAAGATGGGGTGAGAGATTAAGTCCCCAGCAAAGTCGCCACCGGAACGTGTTGTCATTGTTGCCAATTCCCGTCGTTCGTGTTGTTGGTTGATGTCATTGTTGAAATGAGTCGCCACTCTATTTATCTATTTTATTGCCCTATTCTCTTAATGACTTATTCTCTTTAGATTACATGAATGACCTTAAGATGTTAAGTAATTTGGAGAAAGAGGAAAAGGGCAAATAAAATAGAAAACAAGAAAATGTTGTAGTGGTTTTGTTTATAGAGAATTCAGAATTGTCTGATTTCTGAAATTCTCATACAAAAAAAACCACATGAAAGCTTCATAATTTGAGATTTAGGTGCAATTCCTATCATGAGTTCTTCAACGCTCCTATAACGATAATCTCTTGCAGTTAATTACATCTTAAGTAGTTAAAACTACTTACTAAAACTCCCAATTAAGACTAACGTTTGTTCTCTAAAAATTTTTTTTGAGAGTCAAGGTCAAGAAAAGAAACATCAATGTTTAAGCCCGAGGTAATAGGTTTCTAAGAATTCGATTCTATTCAAAAGATTTTATTTTGTTGTTTTATTTTTGTCGTTTAGTTTTGTTATTATTTTGTTTATGTTTTATTTAGGCGGTTTGGTTTCACTATTTTACTGTCTTGAGATTCACCTTTTCTTCTTCAGAATGTCGTCCCTGGAAAATAGAGTTAGCACAGCCTAATTACATGCAAAGAAAATCTAAAGCGTAATTTGTCTCATTTCGTTAGAAAACCTACAAAACAGAACACGATTAGCCACAAAATCATGTTTTAATTTGTCGATTTAGTTGGTTGAATAATTTTTAGATGACCCGGTCAAGATATCTATGACTCCATCATCTCGGGGCCATAAGGGTATTCAGATCTACTTAGTTTGAAAGGTGTTTAAACTAGGACCAGAAGATTCTTGTCCATAACCATATATTGCATCGTCCAAGAAATCTTTGTAGATCTAAACATAGATTTTCAAGTTGCATTCGGTGATCTTTGTTCATTAGGGTTCAATTTAAGTTTTAATTTCTTATTCAAATTTTAGGGATTGGAAAATTTTGGGTTGTTTACGATTTATTAATCGATTGAACTTTATAATTTATTTTTATTTAGGATGACCCGATCAAGGACCCGTGGTTCCCTCTTCCTGGGTCATTACATTTGTGGTTTGATTAGCCACAAGTGGCTGGAATATATTTCCTTAGTAACCGTGGGTTACCTCCTATCTTCTCAAACATTGTTTTATTTCTAAGTTCAAGTTTAAGTATTTATGTCTTTTAAAGTGAATTTTATGTCATTTGTACTTTACCGTGAATTTCATTTTATCTTTGTTGGTTGATTTAGATGTGAAATTGAATCATTTTTAGTTCATCACGTCATTTATTTAGGGTTTGATGTTGGTTAAACCCAAGGAAAGCTGATTAAAGTCTAATAAATTAGACTTAAGATTTAGGTTCAATGTGGGTAGAACCTAAGATTCGATGCTACTTAGATTCAATTCAAGTAGAATCTAAGGTTGAGATGATTTAAGTCCAATTTAGGAAGGAACTAAAATTTTATGTTATTTAGGTTCAATTTGAGTAGAACCTAAAGTTTAAAATGATTCAGATCCAATTCAAGTAGGACCTAAGGTTTGTTGTCATTTAGGTTCAATTTGAATAGAACCTAAGGATAAATGTTATTTAGGTTCAATTTAGGTTGAACCTAAGGTTAAAATAGTTTAGGTTCATTTTAGATAGGACTTAAGGAATGAAAACATTTAGATCTAATTTAGATAGAATCTAAAGTTGGGATGTTCTTAAGTCCAATTTAAGTGTGATCTAAAATTTAGAGTGGTTTAGGTTTAATATAGGTAGAACATAAAGTTTGTGGTAGTTTAGGTCCAATTTAGGTAGAACCAAAGATATGGTGTCACTTAGATTCAATTTAGGTAGAATCTAAGATTTAAATTGATTTAGGTGCAATTTGGGTTGAATATAAAGTTTAAGATGATTCAGATCCAATTTAGGTAGGATCTAAGGTATGGAATGATTTAGGTTCCAAATTTGGTAGAACTTAAGATTTAGTATTGCTTAGATTCAATTTAATTAGAGTCCAAGATTTAGGGTAGTTTTAGGTCCAAGTTAGGGAGGACCTAAAATATAGTGTCACTTAGAGATTCAATTTAGGTAGAATCTAAGGTTTAGGTCGACTAAGGTTCAGTTTGGGTTGAACCTAATGTTTAGGTTGGTTTAGGTTCAATTAGGGTTGAACCTACGGTTTAGGTTGACTTAGGTTCAATTTGGGTTGAATCTAAGGTTTAGGTCGACTTAGTTTCAATTTGGGTTGAACCTAAGAGTTTAGGTTGACTTAAATTAAATTTGAGTTGAATCTAAGGTTTAGGTTGAGGGACTAAGCCTAATTTAAGTAAGGCTTAATGAATGTTTTAAGTCTAATTTAGGTTAGACTTAAATAGGGTTTAAGTTTGTTTAAACCTAATGTGAGTAAGGCTTTCAGTATTAATTAAGTCTAATTAGAATTAGACTTAATTAGGGTTTAGCTTGGCTTAAGTCCAATGTAGTTAAGGCTTAAAGTATTAATTAACTTAATTAGGGTTTAGGTTGGGTTAAGCGTAATGTAGTTAAGGCTTAAGGGTTTAATTAAGTCTAATTAAAATTAGACCTAATTAGGTTTGAAGATTAATTAAACCTAATATGGGTAAGGTTTAAACTAATTAATTAGGTCTAATTAAAGTTAGGCCTAACTATTATTCAAGGTTAATTAAACCTAATGTAAGTAAGTTTAATTAAATTATTTAGGTCTAGTTAGGGCTAAACCTAATTATGGTTTAAGATTAATTAAACCTAATGTAAGTAAGGTTTAATTAGATTAATTAGGTCTAATTTGGGTTAGACCTAATTAGAATTTATGGTTAATTAAACCTAATGTAAATAAGGTTTAATTAGATTAATTATGTCTAATTTGGGTCAGACTAATGTAAGTAAGCTTTAAATAAGTTAATTAGATATAAGTTGGGTTAGACCTAATCAGGGTTTATGGTTAATTAAGCCTAATGCAAGTAAGGATTAATTAAATTAATTAGGTCTAATTAGGATTAGACCTAATTAGGGTTTAAGGTTTATTAAGCCTGATGTAAGTAAGGATTAATTAGATTAATTGGGTCTAATTTGGGTTAGACCTAATTAGGGTTTATGGTTAATTAAACCTAATGTAAGTAAGATTTAATTAAATTAATTTGGTCTAATTAGGGTTTAAAATTAATTAAGCCTAATGTAAGTAAGGCATAATTAGATTAATTATGTTTAATTTGGGTTAGACCTAATTAAGGTTTATGGTTAATTAAACCAAATGTAATTAAGGTTTAAGTAGATTAATTAGGTCTAATTTGGGTTAGACCTAATTATGGTTTAAGGTTAACTAAGCCTAATGTAAGTAAGACTTAATTAGATTAATTATGTCTAATTTGGCTTAGAACTAATTAAAGTTTAAGGATTAATTAAACCTAATGTAAGTAACGTATAATTAAATTAATTAGTTCTAATTTGGGTTAGACCTAATTATGGTTTATAGGTTACTTAGACCTAATGTGGTTAAGGTTTAAGGGTTAATTAGGTCTAATTACGGTAAGACCTAATTATGTTTTATTGGTTACTTAAACCTAATGTCATTAAGTTTTAATGATAATTAGGCCTAATTGGTAGAACTAATTAGAGTTTATGGATTAATTATACCTAACCTAAGTAAGGTTTAATTAAATTAATTAGGTCTAAATTGGGTTAGACCTAATTATTGTTGAGGGATTAATTAAACCAAATGTAAGTAAGGTTTAATTAAATTAATTATGTCCAATTTAGCTTAGACCTAATTATGGTTTAAAAAGGCCACTTAAACCTAATGTGGTTAAGGTTTAAAGGTTAATTTGGTCAAATTGCGATTAGACCTAATTATGGTTTATAAGTTACTTAAACTTAATGTAATTAATGTTTAGTGATAATAAGGCCTAATTGGGGTGAGACTTAACTGAATTTTAGTTTGCTTTGGTTTGGGTTCAATTGGGTTGAACCCAGGGATTGAAATTTTGATTTTGGTTCATCTGGTTTGGACCCGGGGGTTTAGGGGCTGACTAAATCCAATGTTGGTTAGGGTTTAGGTTCACCTTAAGTCTCATTTGGAAATCAGACCTAAGGAATAAGATTAGGTCAATCCTACTAGTCATTTAAGGCCAAGATCCAAGCCTAAAGGATTTTAGGGTTTTAATTGTAAATTTAAAGTTTACAATTTTAACCCTAAAAAGCAAGAAAGTCATTTTAAATTTTCTACAGGCTAAAAATTGTCATTTTAGGGTTTGAATTCATCACCCTAAATTTTCTAGACAGTTTCAATTTTAATTTCAAAATTTTCTGATTTTTTATAATTATTTTTGGAAATGAATACAAAATTTGGTGAAAATTGGTAAATTTGGCTCTAGGGATTTTTCTTAGTCTTGAAAAAAAATCAGGGAATNGGGTTGATCCCTGAAAATTTCATAATTTTTGTAGTTATAAATAATTTTAATAATTAAATTACTTTAGAGAGTAATTAATTAATTAAAAATTAAATATAATTCATTATTTTCAGATTTCATTTTTATAATTTTCTTCTAATTTTACTGAATCCAGGTGTATTTTTTTCATATTTTNAGATTGATCCCTGAAAATTTCATAATTTTTGGAGTTATAAATAATTTTTAATAATTAAATTACTTCTAAGAGTAATTAATTAATTAAAAATTAAATATAATTCATTATTTTCATATTTCATTTTTATATTTTTCTTCTCATTTTACTGAATCCAGGTGTATTTTTGTCATATTTTTATGATTTTTCTATGTTAAGATATGTATTTTTGAATATTTTAGGTATTTCTAGAATTAATTAATTCAAAAAATCCTAATTGTCTATTTATCTAACGTGGTAGCCGACTGGATCCTCGAATGCGTCAAATTCACACACAACACGGTTTTATTCGGTGTCATTTACATGTAGGCGGCCACGTGGCCCGCGCTTATGTCCGTTACATATGGACGGATCTGCGGTGTGGCTATATCACAACCATCCATTTCTGATACACAGAAATGGATGACATCGGTTCATCGTCCCCACGGGAGGATTAATCGAGAGCTGTTTGGAATTAAACGCTAAGAATTTGCTCATTTTTCAACATATTTTGATAAAATTTATTCCTAAAGCTTCATCTCGACAAGACGAATCAATCCATACAGTTAAATGCGAATGGATTGATCATTCTCTTCACAATGTGTGAAAATCAAGCACAAAATTAGGGTTAGATATCCATACCTTGATCCAAGAGGTAAAATCTTTCTCTTGATTCAATTTGAATTGAAAGTGGACCTAGATATATGCTTGATGAAATGGGGTCACGATTTTAGCTAGGTGTGGGTTGGAGCCTATGGGAAAGGCAAGTTTTGATGGAAAACTTCTTTGTAGAGCTTAGGGAAGCATTTGAAAGATTTGTAGTGGAGTTTTAAATAGGTTTATGTCAACCTCGAAAAAGACCCTGGATTTGCACTCCAAAATTGGTGCTTAGTATGAGATTTCACAGGCTAATTTTGTGGGAGTTTTGCTGCCTAAGGTGTGAGGAACAAATTTTTGTTAGGTGGCTAGAGGTTTGTAGAACTCTATATGGCATTTTACTCTTTGGTCCTCTCAACCAAGCTCTTTAAATATCCATGGAAGGCAACAAGTAGGTTTGGTGGGAGTTGGTGCAGAGGAGCTCAGGGAAGATTAGGGGAGAAGAATTCCTGCTAGAGATTATCCTTTCCCCTATTTCTATGGCTAAGCCATGATGAGCCCAAGTATGGTGTAGGAAGAGGCTAGGGTGGGGCTTCTATCCTATTGGAGGNGTCAAATTTTTATGATTTTTCTATGTTAAGATATGTATTTTTGAATATTTTAGGCATTCTAGAATTAATTAATTCAGAAAATCCTAATTGTCTATTTGTCTAACGTGGCAGCTGACTGGATCCTCGGACGCATCAAATTCACATGCAGCACGGCTTTACTCGGTGTCATTTACACGTAGGCGGCCACGTGGCCCGCGGTTATATCTGTTGCATATTGACGGATCTGCGGTGTGGCTATATCACAACCGTCCATTTCTGATACACATAAATGGATGACATTGATTCATCGTCACCACAAAATGATTAATCGAGAGTCGTTTGGAATTAAACACTAAGAATTTGCTCATTTTTCAATAGGTTTTGATAAAATTTGTTCCTAAAGCTTCATCTTGACGAGAAGAATCAATCCATACGGATAAATGTGAATGGATTGATCATTCTCTTCACAATATGTTCATACATACTATCTACCCAGTTTTAGATAGTGCATGGGTTAGTCCAATTCACTATGTTCCTAAGAAAGGAGGAGTAACTGTAACTTTGAATCAGCATAAGGAGTTAATACCTACTAGACAAGTTACAAGGTGACGAATATGCATTGATTATAGAAAATTAAATCTTGTCACTAGGNTTCATATTTTTATGATTTTTCTATGTTAAGATTAGTATTTTTTAATATTTTAGGAATTTCTAGAGTTAATTAATTCAAAAAATCCTAATTGTCTATTTGTCTGACGTGGCAGCTGACTGGATCTTCGGACGGGTCAAATTCTCATGCAGCGTGGTTTTACTCTGTGTCATTTACGTGTAGGCGGCCACGTGGCCCGCGGTTATGTCTGTTACATATGGACGGATCTGTAGTGTGGCTATATCACAACCGTCCATTTCTGATACACAGAAATGGATGACATCGATTCATCGTCCCCACAGGATGGCTAACCGAGAGTCGTTTGGAATTAAACGCTAAGAATTTGCTCATTTTTCAACAGATTTTGATAAAATTTGTTCCCAAAGCTTCATCTTAACGAGATGAATCAATCCATAAGGTTAAATGTGAATGGATTGATCATTCTCTTCACAATATGTTAATACCTACTATCTACCCTATTTTAGATAGTGCATGAGTTAGTCGAATTCACTATGTTCCTAATAATAGAGGAGTAACTGTAACTGTGAATCAGCATAATGAGTTAACACCTACTAAACAAGTTACAGGGTGGCGAATATGCATTGATTATAGAAAATCAAATCTTGCCACTAGGAAAGATCATTTTCCACTACCCTTTCTAGATCAAATGCTGGATAGACATTTTTTTTATGGATATATCGGTTATCACCAAATTCAAATATCTCCTGAGGATCAAAAGAAAACAATATTTACTAGTCCTTATGGTAATTTTGCTTTTAGAAGAATGTCTTTTGGTTTATGTAATGCCCCTGCTACATTTCAAAGATGTATGATGATAATTTTTTGTGATTTAATTGAAAAAGGGATTGAAGTCTTTATGGATGGCTTTTTAGTGTTTGGAACTTCATTTGACTCATGTTTAGAACATTTATCTAAAGTTCCTAAGCATTGTGAAGAAACAAATTTAGTCTTAAACAGGGAAAAATGCCAATTTATAGTAGCAGGAGGAATTGTATCAGGTCATCAAATATCAGAAAATGGTATGGAAGTAGATCCTGCTAAAATTTAAGTGATCCCTAATTTACCTTATCCAACAAATGTAAGGGAAATTAGGAGTTTTTTAAGACATGCTGGATTCTACAGGCGATATATTAAAGACTTTTCAAAGATTTCTAAGCCTTTATGTCATTACTGGAGAAAGATGCAATTTTCAATTTTGATGAGGAATGCCTAAGGGCTTTTAAATTATTAAAAGAAAAATTAATCACTGCACTAGTTATAGTTTTACCAAATTGGGAAAAACCTTTTGAATTTATGTGTAATGCAAGTGATTATGCTATTGGAGTTGTTTTAGGACAAAGATATGATAAAATTTTTAAAGTTATTTATAATGCTAGTAGAACTCTTAATGAAACTTAAATTAATTATAGAACAATTGAAAAAGAGTAATAGCAATAGTATCTGCCTTTGATAAATTTAGATCATATTTGATTGAAACTCGTTATATAGTGCATATAGATCATTCTATTATTAAGTACTTAATGAACAAGAAGGATACTAAACCAAGACTTATAAGATGGATTCTTCTTTTACAAGAATTTGAATTTGAAATAGTAGATTGAAAGGGAAATGAAAATAAAATCGTTGATCATTTGTCTAGGTTTGAATTAGAAAAACCACTCTGTTTTGAAAAAGAAATTAATGAACATTTTTC
>JXCR01147118.1:10579-30883 GCA_002079205.1 Phalaenopsis hybrid cultivar
AGTACTTAATGAAAAAGAAGGATACTAAACCGAGACTTATAAGATGGATTCTTCTTTTACAAGAATTTGATTTTGAAATAGTAGATCAGAAGGGAAATGAAAATCAAATTTCTCATCATTTGTCCAGGTTTGAATTAGAAAAACCACTCTGCTTTGAAAAAGAAATTAATGAACATTTTCTAGATGAAAAATTGTTCACTATAACGAGTGGCGTGTTTCGTGGTATGCTGACATTGTGAACTATATTGTTAGTAATCTTAAATCTTATGGAATGACATACCAACAAATGAGGAAATTTATTTTTGAAGCTAATACTTATTTTTGGGATGACCCATATTTATATAAACAAGGAAAGGATCTGATCATTCGAAGATGTGTATCATTAGAAGAAACTTATGAAATTATCCAAACATGTCATAATTCTGATTTTGGGGGACATTTTGGTGTTGATAAAACAACATACAAATTTCTACAATCCGGATTTTATTGGCCTACAATTTTTAGAGATATTAATGCTTATATAAAAACTTGTGATAGATGTCAAAGAGTAAGAAATAATTCTAAAAGAAATGAGATCTCTCTCAATTATATGCTAGAAGTTGAAATATTTGATGTTTGGGGATTAGATTTCATTGGACCATTTATATCATCTTTCAGAAATTTATATATTCTGTTAGCAGTAGATTATGTATCCAAATGAATAGAAATTGTTGCTTGATGCTCAAAGTGTTGCAAAATTTTTTAAAATGAACATATTTTGTAGATTTGGGATGCCGAGAGTTATCATTACTGATGGGGAAGTCATTTCAAAAATGCCATTATGGAGAAGTTATTAAGGAAATATCATATAAATCATAAGATTGCTACTGCTTATCATCGTCAGACAAGTGGTTTGGCTGAATTATTCAATCGAAAAATTAAAAGAATTGTGGAAAAATCTATGAATCCAACAAAAATGGATTGGTCAGTCAAACTTAACTATGCTTTGTGGGCTTATAGGACTGCATATAGAACTCCTTTAGGAATGTCCCCATATAGGCTAATATTTGAGAAAGCTTGTCACTTTACTAGTTGAACTTGAGCATAAAGTATATTGACCTATTAAAGAGTTCAACTATAGTTTAAAAGATGCTGGTGAGAAAAGATTGTTACAATTAAATGAGCTTGAAGAGATAAGGAATGTGAAAGTGCTAAGATTTACAAAGAAAAGATAAAAATGTGGCATGATTAAAGGATTCTTACTAAAAATTTTCAGCCAGGGCAACAAGTTTTGCTATATAATGCGGAACGATGAAGATGTGACATGATCGAAAGATTCTTACTAAAAATTTTCAGCCAGGGCAACAAGTTTTGCTATATAATGCAAGGTTAAGATTATTCCCAGGAAAGCTTAAGTCCAGGTGGGTAGGCCCATTTGTTGTGATAAAAGTTTATCCTTATGGAGCTGTTGATATTAAAGATCCTAATTCTGAGAAAATTTTTAAAGTAAATGGACATAGACCGAAACCTAATTATATAGGGGATCAGCATAACTATATGATGGAATGATGTTGGGTCAACCAGAATGAGCACTGGTTATGTCGGGCTGACGACATAAAATTAGCACTTTGTGGGAGGCAACCCATAGTTATTAGTGTGTTTTTGCTTTGATTTTTGTTTTGAGTCTGATTAAAAAATTTAGGGTAGTATTTTTTAGTTTATTATGTGCTAGTAATGATTTTTAGACTTTATTTAGTGACCTAGATATGTTAGAATGAGAATTTAGACATTAAGTTGACTCGTGCAAAAATGTACACTGGCGCTTAAGCGCCAGATCCGGGGCTTAAGCACGACAATTTAATCACATGTGCAAATTTTGATTTCTATAAGGTGTAACTGCAATTTAGTTAGAATAAACATGTCTTGGCAATTTCTAATCATGCCTAGAAGTTATGAGGGGAATTAGGCCTATAAATAGAAGTGGTTTGTGAAGGAATTTCAACCCGGATTATTTTTAGCCCTATAAGTCTGAGAAAGAGAGAGATTTAGAGAAAATGTCTTCATGGGAGATGGATTTGAAGAAGAAGGAAGAAGCCATGAGGAAGAAGTTCATTAGTCAAAGTGCACAGGAGATGTATAACGGTTTCTTAGCCTTTAATATTGAAGGGTGGCAACTTAAGATGCAATTGCATTAGAGACTATGTTGCTTGAATTGCATGCTTATCTAGAACATATTGGGTGGCAACTTAAGATGCAATTCATCCATACCAGTTATGTAGAGGAAGTGGATAAGGCAATGTTCCTTAAGCAAAAGTGGATCAAAGATGATAGTATAGAGCTCATCACCACCGTCCGTTTTATCAACTCTATATTCCCTGAGAGACTACTGAGAGACAAGAATTTGTTCCTTCTAATGAAGAGTGGCATTAAGTTAAGAGTTAGGAATTGTGTGTATGGAGTCATGTTTTTAAGTGTGTTAGTGTTTATGTCTTGTGTTTAGTGTTTGTGTCACTTATATGTTTAATTGTAAATGTGTGTTAAGTGTTTTATACTTAGGAAAATTTTCTCATCCAAGACTATTTGGAGAGAGAAGTAAGTGTTAAATGTGTTTGTACTTGTTTGTGAATTAATATAAGTTTGTTTTTGTGAAAATTTGTGTTATTTTTAGCCTCGAATTGAATTAATTATTATGGAGATTTTTGAGAAAGAAGGGAGTTATATGAAGTAAAAATAGTCATTTAAGTGTTATGAGACCATTTAGGGGCGGTTTACTTAGGCAAATAGTGCATTTTACTCACAATTAAAAATTTTTAAAATTGTGCACTCACGTCTAAGCGCCACATGTCGCGCTTAAGCGCGAGCCAACCCGAGAGGCAGGCGCCTAAGCGTCACTTACCCGCGATTAAGCACCGGTTCACGAAAACCGGTTCGCGAACGGTTAAAAATGAATTTTTTGTCCGAAAATGCCATTTTTAACGCCTCTTATCGTCTTCCCCAACTCGAGTTCACGATTTTGAGGGCTAGGGCAAGTGAAATTTGAAGATTTCTTGCTGGAATCAAGTGAGATTTGCTAGATCCAAGTTCCTTGAGGCAAGAGCTTTACTTCTATGCAAAAATTTTGGATTTTCACCTTATATTTTAAGCACATTTGGAAGATTTTGAAAAATTACTATTCATGGTGAAAAGTGAAGAAAAATCTATGCAAATTGCTTGGGAAGTTTAGTTAGTGCTTTTGGAAGTTTAGTTTAGTGATTTAAACTTGATTTTTAAAGTTATTTTTGGAATTTATCAAATTTGTAGAATGACACCAAGAATGAAAAGGAGCAAAGGAAAGAGCCCATTTGATTCGAGCAAATTTTTCAGTTCAAAAGCACAGGATTGATATAGTGACGCTCTAAAGTCACAAATATTGATTCAGGAGTGATGTTTTAAGAGTTTAGGTGGAGAAGTGGAAGACCTGATAGTCCGCCGACAGTAGGAACAATTCTGTTGTTTTTCTGTTGTCACTGTAATTTCTGTTGTAAGGGAGTTTTATGCAAATCTACCAGAGGCTGAGGACGATGGAGTTATGGTTCGAGGGAAGTTGGTACCTTTTACTCCAGAGGTAATCAACTTGTCTTACCATTTAGCACCGGATACTTTGTGCTTTTATGTAAATTATAGTCCTAAGGAAGAGTAATTGGTCGAGATCATGTCTTATTTGACTATTGGAAGAGGACTTTGGAAGATTACAAATTATAGGAGAGTAAATTTTCTAATTTCGAAGTTGTGTGCACCATCAAAGGCTTGGCACTATTTTATATATGCTCGTCTGCTTCCTACAAATCATATCAGTGAAGTGACCAGAGAGAGAGTGACATTGAATTATTATATCCAGGAGGGAAAGCCCATCAACATAGGGGCTTTGATCTATCACACTATCATCAGTTCAGTTGTTGCTGCTACTACTGCAGGTATGGGATTTGCTTCCTTGATATTTTCTTTATGCAAGCAGGCTGAAGTAAAGTATGATAGTTAGGAAAAAGTTATGTTGCCTCTGAAGCCCATTACGAAAGTAAATGTGAAGACTCATTCAGAGCATTCTATTTTTGGCTAGAGAGTAGGATTTTCCAGGAGCTATGGATTACAGACGTCTGCTGCATCAACCTCTACTGCATCTTCATCAAGACCATCTGCTTCACGTGCTTCTACATCCTGAGGTGAGTCAACTGAGACTCAAGAGCAGTTATTACAGAAGATGATGACTCATATCCACTTTACCGCTGATAAAGTTCAAAATCTAGAACATTTTGCTGAGCATACAAATAGGTATAATAGGAGAGAGAGTGACTTTGAGGAGAAATTACACTCAGCCCGGAGGGCCTAATTAGAGGCGACCAAGGAGTAGTATTTCCTCAATATCCTCAATATCCTGACTACGAGCCTAAAGAAAAATGGTATAGTGGTTATTCTAAGAGTGGAGAGGAGTAGAGATGAGAGATGATGTGTTGGACTTGATTTGGTTTGATGTATTGTTATTTTTGTGTTTTTTTATGAATTGAGTGATGTAGTACTGCTACAGATGCAGTTATGTGATATTGTGGACTATGTTTTATTTTGTGTTTTGAATTTTTATGTTCTATTGTTGGTGTGATTGTTGTGTTAGATAGTATTTTATTTTTAAAATTTTAGGGTAGTAACTGTTTTTATTTTTAGTACTGTAGATTGGTTAGTTTAGAANGTTTTAGGGTAGTAACTATTTTTATTTTTAGTACTGTAGATTGGTTAGTTTAGAACTTAACTTAATTTCATGTATTTTTTTTAAGTTAAAAATCTTGCTAGCTTAGATCTTAATTTTAAAATTCAGAAATAGCTTTTCTGTATTTTTCTTTTATCATGTTAGTGTGTTGTTTGCTTTTATACCCACTGTTTAGAAGTCTATTGAATCNTCTGTATTTTTCTTTTATCATGTTAGTGTGTTGTTTGCTTTTATACCCACTGTTTAGAAGTCTATTGATCTCTACATGTTAAACTACAATAAAATGTTAGAAAATTTGATCAAAATTAATTTTACTCCTATCTTTAGTTTCATACTTGTATAATTAGGATGTAAAAATCCCTGTTAGCATGATATTTCAATTTTCATTTCTGCCTATATAATTATCTGATGCTAAACTATTTAATCTGTTAAAAAAAATTAAGTNATCTGATGTTAAACTATTTAATCTCTTAAAAAAATTAAGTTTGGGGGAGGGATGAAAAACATTTTCAAAACTTGAATTTTATTTATTCTTAAATGAACTACAAATGAATTTGAATTTTAAAATAAAAATTGATTGTGTATATGAAGTTATATTTGGGAAATAAAATTTGATTTTAGAAATGAGTAAGAAAATTTAGTTAAAATTTTAAGTAATGAAGAAAAAATATAAAAGTTTTTAATGTAGAAAATGATTAATATAAATAACTATCTTTAGTAAGAAACATTGTATTTTTTAAAATTTTGAAGTAAAATTTGATTTTAGAAATGATTAAGAAAATTTAGTTAAAATTTTAAGTAATGAAGAAAAACTTTAAGTTAAAAATTTTTAGATAGAAATGAGTAAAAAAATTTAGTTAAAATTTTAAGTAATGAAGAAAAACTTTAAGTTAAAAATTTTTAGTATAGAAAAAATGATTTTAATTATATGTGACTGTCTTTAGTAAGAAAAATTGTATTTTTGAAAAATTTAGATAATTTAGACTTTTATTTTTGATACTTAAATTTCTTTTATTGTTTTATTTTTAATACTTAAATTTCTTTTATTAAAATGATCTTTAAAACTATTATTATATTTATAAGTAAAAGTTTTATATCAAGACTTTACTTTAGGAAAGGAGAAGTGGAATTCAAAATCCATTAAAGACTTATCTAGATATAGTAATCCTTGCTTGAAAAAGAAAAAAAAGAAAAGAAAAAAAATGAAAAAGAAGAAAAAGAAAAAGAAAAAGAAAAGAAAAAGAAAAGAAAAGAAAAATAAAAGAAATGTAAGGGAGGAGAAGCTTGAGGATTAGTGCCTAATCAAAAATTGGTTCTACATTTGATTTTTTTAAAGTATAAGACTTGATAAAATCTTAAGCTTATAAATATAATGTAGTAAGTAAAATTATTTTTAATAAAAACTTTTAAGTAGAGAAAATAAAAGAACTATAATCTAAATTTAGAGAACTTACAATATTTCTGAATTAGATAGGAACTCATATTTTTATAGTTCTTAACATTAAAAATTTTCAAAGTTGAAGTTGGTCTCATTTACTAATTATTTTTTTATATTGGAATACTATATTTCTAAATATAAGTTTTAGTAACTCCTAAAGAAACTCATATACATATCATACATATTTGGTTTTTAAACATTGAAGTGTCACTTGAGAACAAGTAACATTTTAAGTTTGGGGATTTTAATACACATAAAATATATAATGTTTTTAGACACATTTTTATACCTACTTTCGAGATATTGCGCTTTAATGGAAGGTATTTTTGTATTTTTCTTTCAGATACAAGTAAAAATAGAAAAAATGCTTAAAGGAGTGAAAAATGATCAAATTTGGAGCAAGATGAAAAATTGTGCAAAAGAGTTTTGGCACCTAAGCGCTAGATTTGGCCCTTAAGCGCTAATTAAATAAAGAAGGCTGCGCCTAAGCTCCGAGACCCCACGCGTAAGCGCCAGTGGCAGTTACTAGACGAGTAAAATCGATTTTCACAAATTTCAAAGAGGTTTTTGAGGCACCCATTGGCTTAATAGGTGGTTGTAACCACCATGGATGAAAGTTATCATGAAAACTTGAGCAAATACATTGAATCAAGACACATTTTGAAGAGATCCCAAGTCACCTCTTAGAAAACTATAAAAGAAAGAAGAGAGGACTTAGAAAAGAGTCCTGAAATTATTGGCAAGTTTTGAAAGTTCTTCTCTGGGGAGTTAGTTCGGAGAGATTTTTATGAACCACTTTTTATTTACTTTATCCTTTTTGTTATTTTGTTTTGAGTGATTGTAAAAGAGAGAAGACTTCAAAGGAACTTCAAGAGTTTAGTGGAGGACTTGAGATAAGTCTTTATCTTTTTGTTTTAGACTACTTTTGGTCTTAATCGAGACTTGTTGTTGGTTTGACAATGATTTCTTCTTTTAAACTAAAGTGTGGTTTTATTTTCTCCATGGATTCTGAGTAGTTTTCTTTATCTTTCTTCTTAAAATGATAAGATATTAAGTTTTGGATGGAAGTTGTGGAGAGTATTGATCTTTAATGTTGGACGATGTTGTGATGATTTTAATCCATGCACTTCATTTACTTTTTTGATTTTTCCAATCCAGATGTTAAAATTTATTGCGAGAACATGTAAGAATCAGGCTGGTATTGTTTTAGTCAACAATTGAAAAGAATCTCATGAGGTTGTATGAACGAGAATGTAGTTCATATGATTAAGTGTAAATAAATAGGGAAATATTCATTGATGGGTGTAGATAACTTTAAAGTGACATGCTAAAGCCCCCAACTTGGTTTATTATTTTAGGTTATGATACGAGAATGTTAGCCCCCATGTAGAGGGAATTAAGGGAACTCTATAGTGAGAGCTAGTATCTTCCCTGCCTAGCCGGTCTTCAGAACTATTCAAACTTTAAATTAGCCAATGTTCATTATAACATCTCTAGTAAGGAAAAAGAATACTATTGCTCCTATTTGGCACAACACAATTTGCATACTTCCACAACAGAATTCTTATACTTATTAATTCATGATAAGAAGAAATTTTCATTTTAAGTCATTTTTTTCTACAAAAACTTTAGTTATCTTCTTAAGTTGTTAATGTTTCGTTAAAATATCAAAAATACCAAAATATTTAAATTTTAAATTCCTACCAAAGTCGTTCTTAGTTTAAGTAATTATCTTTTTAAAAATAGAAAAACTTTCTAAAAAGTGCATAATACATAATCTTCCACGTGGGTTTGATATTCAGATATTAATCAAAAAGTCCTGTATTACTTGATAACGATACGTGCATTATATCCCAATTTAAATATATATAAATTAAAAATTTAAATTCTTATTTTTCTTCAGGATCAATTTTTTTTGGTTTTGTTGCAAAATAAGAAAATATAAGTGAAAAATACCATCAGAACTATTGTTATACTGTGCATAAGCATTAAGTCAGGATCATCGTTTATCATGACCTAAACCCTCATATCTTCCAAGCTATTTGTGCGATCGTCTCACACAAATGTAAGCCCTAATTAATAAAATTGACATGATGAAACTTTCAATAATTTCTTCTCAAAATTGAAGCCAAACCATAGGATAGCTTGGGAAGTCACTGAGTTTCTCCTCAGGATCAATGACTTCCCCTAGTTTTCTTCCTTTGGATTCCATAATAAATGTTCGAAATTTGAGCCCTTCTCATTTGACACTTCCTTGTCCGATCTTTGAAAAGTTCTATCCTTTGAAATTCTTGGAGATCTAACTCGAGATTTTTCTTAAGTGGTTTTGATCATTTAAAATATAATTGACTATAGGGGTTTGCCTCTGTAGGGAGCTTTGAGAACCAAGGTAATATATACCCTACCTAATTCTTTATATTAGATAGGAGAACTTGTCGAAATATATAAATGGTTCGCAGACCAAATGGATGTTATAAATTCTATAGTTTATCTAATCAAGCCTCGCTATCAAGTGATGTGTATATTCCTCGGGATAGGTGCATTACTTGCGATGTTGTGCTCGTTTATTTAAAATATTGTTTATATGAGATCGGTTTAGTCTTGTATTTTCAAAAAATTAAAACATTACTTTTCAAAGTTAAAATATTACTTTTTCTAAAAATCAAATTTATATATATTATTAAATTAAATCAAAATAAAAAACACCTTTTTTTAAAGATATAACAGTTGATATTAGGAAAATGACATCATTGCTTTATCTAGAGTGATGAAGGTCATTCCTACTTCTGCCTTGCCTAAGTATAGTTTCTCATCTCTCTTTGTCTTTTTGAGCTGATGAATCTCCATGAAAATATATTGTCACTGTTGCATATTAGAATTTTCAACTTCCAATATTTGCTCGTCAGGTAGATCATCGTTAAGAAGAGACCTAGCCGGTATGGGGTGTTCCGCTAAGAAGTCTGCCAAAATTTTTCCTTTGACAGCACGTAACGGTACAAATGTTATGTCAAATTGAAGCATATCATTACTCATCTTGCTAATCTTCCAGAAATTGTTGGTAATGTCATTAAACATTGCAAAGGATTAACTCTCAAGATAAGAGTCACCTTATAAGAAAGCATAAATTGTCTTAACTTTTGAACTGCAAAGGTCAAAGCTAAGCAATGCATCTCAATTGCAGAATATTTTATTTCTGTTGGAACCAAACAATAGCTTAAATAATATAATGCATTTTCTTTTTACTTGTCATTGACTTGGGCTAGCAATGCTCTAAGGGAATTTTCTAATGCCTCAATGTAGAGGAGTAGAGGTCTTCCTAACACAGAGGTTGTTAAAATAGGAGGTTTTGTCAGACATTGTTTGATACTTTCAAAGGTGTGTTGACATCTATCATCCCACACAAGTTTGGTATCTTTTTTGGTTAAGGCAATGATAGGTTGACCTTAGTTGGGTAAGATTTTTTGGAGGAGGCGTATTTATGATTGCTTCAATTTTGAGTGGGTCAATTTTGATCCCACGATGTCGAACAACAAATCTTAATAATTTTTCTTAAGTTACACCAAATGTGCACTTTAAGGGATTAATTTTAAGATTGAATTGTCGTAATCGTTTGAACATAATTCTCAAATTGTACACATGATCTTCCTTTTGTTTGTTGTTAATGACCAAATCGTCCACAAAACATTCAACTTGATGGTGAATGAGTTCATAAAAAATTTGTGTCATAGCTCGTTGATATGTAGCACCAACATTCTTCAGTCTAAATAAAATCACTTTGTAATAGTATATTCCAATGGGTGTTCTGAAAGTTGTATTGGATTCATCTTCTAGAGACTTTCTGATTTGATTGTATCTCGATGATCCATCCATAAAGGAAAATATTGCATGTGTAGAGACAATGTCTACCATTAATTATGGAATTGGTAAGGGAAACTCTTCTTTCGGGCAAGCATTTTTTAGATCCTGAAATCTACACAGACCCGAATATGCCCATTTTTCTTTTTTTACCGGCACTACATTAGCCATCCAAGTTGGATATTTTTCTTCTCGAATAAAGCCAACGTCAATTAGTTTCCTAACTTTGACAATGATTTGTTGTTCAATTTCAACTCGCATCCTTCTTGAAGCTTGTTTAATGTGGATTACAGTTTGGTTTATTCCAAGTTTATGAACTGCAACTTTTGGAGCAAGTCTGGGCATTTCGTCATAACTCCAAGAAAATCAGTCTTTGTATTCTATTAATAATTGAATTATTTCTTTTGTTTTGATATTGTTGAGGAAGAAACTAATAAAAGTTGGTTTGGGATCTTCTTCAGTACCTAAGTTTATTTTCTTCTGTTTGTCCACTGTCGATCTAATTTCTTCTCAAATTCTTGCGGTGCATCTTCAATTGGGTGATCAGATGTTTGCTCAGAATCAGATTTTTCGGTGACAACCAGACAAAATTTCTTGCCATCTAAAGGTTCTAGTGTACTGAATCCAATACCTTCTTTTGAGTTAGGATTTCATTTTATATTATATCATAGTTGTTCAAAAGGATATGATTGATCTAATGAGCATTGTTTAGGCATTAAATTATTTTGAACATGTTTTTGGATATACGAAGAATAAAGTTCAACAAGTAATTCCATTAATTTAAAAGATTTTCTTCTTCTAGTTTTACATGTCTCAAAACTAGATAAAGCAGAAACAAGCTAAAACTTTATAGGAATTTGATCTTCACCATGCACTTCTTTGACCACTAAACTTTGAATTTTAGATGAGGAAATTGGAGTTAAGGTCATAGCATGTACATAGTGATTAATTTGCTCATACATGGACTCAAATTGTTTTTCTTTGTCTTCGTCTTCAATAGATATTTTGAATTGTGCTTCTTTCTGAATCACCAACATTGTCTTTTCTTTTTTCGTTTTCTTCTTCAGAAGTGGAGTCCAAACAAATGTTGAATTTCAGAGTTTTTTTTTTCATTTTGACAATTGGATCTTTCCTCTCTCTTGCCCTCGTCCACGGCCTTGTCCCTAGATGCAAGTTTGATGAGAGTTCTTTCCCTTTATGTGTGTCAGAGTAAAGTATTTATCTATTGTCTTATTTTTATCTTTTTCTTTTGCATTTATTTCGGCATCCCTGAAGAATATCATTTTCTTCATCATGGAATAATATGCAGCGTCTTCATGTATTCCAATTTCATGAACTAAAAATGGTTGTAGTTCCACTGCAATACAACATTCTAGTCATTTTCATAGGTATTTAATGCATTGATGTAATGATGAGGGAACCATTTTATATTCATGGAGTAAAGGTCAATCCAATAATGCATTAAAAGATGTTTCAGAGTCTATGACATGGAATTTTGTAGTTGTCACCAAATCATCCATCTTCAAAAGCAATACAATTGATCCTACAGCTTGTTCTCCTTGTTGGTTTAAACGTCATAGCATCATCTTGTCTCATGTCATTCTACAAGCATCAAAGTCCAAGTATTTAATCGAGGCACCAAAGTTAATAAGCACCCTTGGAAGTGTAGTGTCGTTAATGGTTACTGTGATATACAACAGCTAATTATGCTTAGTTATACCGAGCAACAAGTCATTGTTAGAAAAAGTAATCTTGGTCTGTGCTTCTAACAAAAAAGCCTCGTTTGAAGAAATGCTAGCAAGTTAAGCTAAGTAAATTTTAGGATCTAAAAGTGCTTTTATTAATGATTCTCTCATCTCTTTGGAGAGGATAAGGGCATGGTAGATGCTCAATTTTGCCAGCAATTTCCTCAAATGGGCTAGTACGTTATAATCTACATTGTTGTAGAAATTGTCTTTATTTCCTTCATATAATTTTTCTTGTACTAGAGGAACTATTTCTTCTGGTGCTACTATTTGCTTTCCTTTTTCTTTAAGAGCCATTCTTGGAGATAAGACTTTTCCAATCTGCAAATTTATTTCAGTTATTTCTTTTAACTCCTTTGTCTTGAGTCTGAAGGTTTCAACTCTATGGAAATTGGAATTCCTTGCACCTCAAGTGTAGCGGTATCATCTCCACCACCACTGTTATCAAAAATATCTTGTTAATATTATTATTTTTGATGTTGTTAGATTCTTCAAGATTGTGTACGATTTGAGTACTATCTATAGGGCCAAAATTGGGTTGTTTATTTTCAGAAGTGGTAAAAAAGTAGATAAAATGTAAGCAGAATCAAGAGTTTTATCATTCATTTCAGGGGTAAACAGGAAGTCATACAATGTCAGCGGCTTGAGGGTTTTTCTCCCTTCGTCCGAGACAACTACTCTAGTAGAGTATACAAAAGGAGTAGGATATTCAAAGGAAAAGATATCCCCTATATCTTGAAGACCCTTAACCCTCTTTAGTTCTTTATTTTTTTTATTTTTTTTAATTTCTTGGAAGATTTTTTTGTCAATGTTGAAGCTTGAGTAATTTGTAGTTCTGCAAAGGTTTTCTCAAGAGTTTTACCTGCCACCGTGTTCTGCTTGTCTTTATTTTTATATCAATTGCTAGGAATAAATTCATCCACCAAAATCATATTGACTGAACCTTTTTCAGGTTCCTTCAGACATTCTTTCGGGATGACTATAATATCTGCTTTGAAGTTGTGCTCTAGCTAGTCTTTGAAGTTGAAGCATTCTTCAATCTTATGTCCAAGAATTCTGTGGTAAGGACAGTAGTTAGGATGATCTTTCCTGTCAAATTCTCCCAACTTCTTGGCTTGAGGTTACTTGAATTCTGGCACCTTTAATAGGTTGTGGAATATCTTTGTTACAACTTTTATCCTGAATAAGTATTCCTTATTCATTCGTTACTTCATTGATTTCTTTTCCATTTGTGTTGGTGTTGCAGGTTGAAATTGCAATTGGGAAGATGCTTGTTATTGTGGTTGGATAATGTTCTTTTGTTGCTTGTTTACCTTTTTCCACTGTCGAACACTTCCTGATTTCTTTTCAAAAGCTTATCTTCTTGAAGGTTGGCAGTTTTACTGAGTAGCTTCTCAAATGTCTTAATTGTGAACCCTTTAAGCATGAATGTTATCATTCCGTGAATATTCTTGAGTAAAATCTCAACTACATCTTGTTCTTGAAGTTTTGGTTCACATTTCATGCTGAGATTTCTCCAGTGCAAAATATAATCCACAAAAGTTTCTCCAGGTTTTTGCTTTTCCACCACCAGATCTCCAACTGTCATATGGTGTTGTGCTTCGACAAATCACTGGATAAAGAGATTTTAAAGTTCAACAAAAGTTATAACTGACACGTTTGGAAGCTCTGCAAACCAATCAAAAGCAACCCCTTTAAGGTTGTTAATGAATTAACGAAATAAGAGAGCATCACTTCCGCATTGTAACAACTTGCTCTTAAGTGTGCAAGATGCTGACATGGTTTACCAGTCCCGTCAAACATTTTGATCAGAAGTGGAACAAAACCTTTGAGGTACTGGACATAATCAAATTCCTCCGGATAAGGTTTACCCTTTAGAAATAATGATGGAGCCTTTACCTGGACAATTGTCTCTCTTATCTTTTGTTCCACTAGTTGTGTTATTTCTTTTTATGGAATTCCACTTTGAGCAGAATCTTTCCTCTTCTAAGTAATTTCTTCTATTTCTGTCAGTTTTCTTTCAAGAATATACATTACTTCAGGTCAAATAATTTCCACAACAGGTGTTGAATTCCTTGATGACGAACTTTGCAGAGTTAATAATGCACTCATCATTTCGTTAACTTTTGCTTTGAACGGGCAATATGTTCATCTCATTGCTGCATAGCTTTTTGTAATTCTTTTGTTATATCATCTTCGATTGGTAATGATACCTCTCATGCTAACGAGGTAGCTTATGTCTCCACCATGTTTACTTCTGAGAATTTCTCATTCGGGTCGTTGGAAGAATTTCCTTTTCTTTCCGCCAATAATTTCTTAAGAATTGCTCTTAATTTCTTTAATATTTCTTAAATTGAGCTTACATGGTATCTTTCATAACTCTTTTCTTGATGATTTTTTGTAAAGGTGGTTTTTTTGTACCCATAACATCAGAGACTTCTTCCCACATTTTACATTTCCGTACATTATTTCTAGGTATGGGACAAGGTACTTCTAGAAGTGTGTCATCGTGTTGTGTTTAAGGACGATCTCCAGCCCACAACATTTGTACAAGAGATTTCATTTTAGCATACATCTCTTCTACCTTCATGAGTAATTTGTTATGTTTTGACAAAGAGATTGGATGATGTTTTGTTTTTGAGATAGTTGAGTCTGCTACCCTTGGTCCTAGATGAAGTTTAATTGATATTAGAGTAGTTGCAGTTTGTTGGCTCTTCATAGGAGGTTTGATATAGTAACTGGGTAAATTATTTTGTTGTTGATTGAATTCCTCTTGTGAAAGAATCCTTATTCTCATTGTTGTAGAAACTGCACATCCCATCCTATTCAGAAGCTAGGAAATTGTGTATTTCTCTTTTCATGCCAGTCTTTTGAAAAGAGAATGTATCATTTGTATTAAAGTATTTCTTATTCTTTTTGGAGGAGGATTAATAGAAGGAACACACTGAAGGTCAATTTCTTCTTCATCAATAGATATTGGGTAGAACTTATTTTTCCTTAAGAAAGCACCACCAAAGATACTTTCTTCGGGCTTAGAAATTTCCACCTTGTTAAAGATTTTCTTTTCATTTGTTTTCTTTTTCCCTCATGGCTAAAAAGTTTATATTCTTTCATTGAGTATGTGTCAACTTTCCGGTCTTGGAACTAGATCCAACTTCATATACAGACGGTGGTGGAATTTCCTCCTCCTAATCGACACTGATCTTCTTTGCTTTCTGATTGATTTCTTCCTTTACTTTAGAAGTTACTTCAGATAAGGTTCCAATAATAAGAGGGCAGTCCTCATCGGACTTCAAATTGAATTCTTTAAAAGGCTCAATGACTTCTGAAGTGAATGTCTTTCTTAAGGTATATGGCGGACCATGAAGTACTAGCTTAACTTCATCAAATCCTGACCCAAATTTGATTAGTGACTTTTGATAAGGGGCAGCCTGACCAGTTGGCAGACCAGAATCTTGTGAGTAGGAAAAGATCAACTTTGGGGAAGCCATTATAGTGGTTATGAAAATCAAAATTCATTTTAAACTCATTTTGTAAACTGAGAATATGTTATTTTTGTGTTATTTTTCATTGTTCTTATTGAAATGTAAGATTTTGAGTTTTCCTTAGCACGTAACTCTCTTGAAATCAAAGAGTTAATTTCCGACCAAATAAAAGAAAATAATTTGATAGAAGAGATGATCCATTCTGTCAAAAGATGGAGAATATCAAGACAAAGAACAAATGAATTACTCGAAGATGGGGAGAGAGTTTTAAGTCCCCAGCGAAGTCTCCATCGGAACGTGTTGTCATCATCGCCAATTCTCATCGTTTGTGTTGTTGGTTAATGTCATTGTTGAAATGAGTCGCCACTCTATTTATCTATTTTATTGCCCTATTCTCTTAATGATTTATTCTCTTTAGATTACACGGATGACCTTAAGATTTTAAGTAATTTGGAGAAAGAGGAAAAGGGAAAATGAAATAGAAAACAAGAAAATATTGTAGTGGCTTTGTTTATAGAGAATTCAGAATTGTCTGATTTCTGATATTCTCATACAAAGAAAACCACATGAAAGCTTTATAATCAGAGATTTAGGTGCAATACCTATTATGAGTTATTCAACACTCCTATAAAAGCAATTTCCTGCAATTAATTACATCTTAAGTAGTTAAAACTACTTACAAAAACTCTCAATTAAGACTAACGTTTGTTCTCTGAAATTTTTTTTTGAGAGTCAAGGTCAAGAAAAGAAACATCAATGTTTAAGCCTAAGGCAATAGGTTTCTAAGAATTCGATTCTACCCAAAAGGTTTTATTTTGTTGTTTTATTTTTGTCATTTTGTCTTTTTATTATTTTCTTTATGTTTTATTTATGTTGTTTGGTTTTATTAATTTATTGTCTTGAGATTTATCTTTTCTGCCTCAGAATGTCGTCCTTGCAAAATAGAGTTAGCACACCCTACTTACATGCAAAGAAAATCTAAAGCGTAATTTGTGTCATTTCTTTAGCAAACCTACAAAACAGAACACGATCAGCCATGAAATCATGTTTTAATTTGTCAATTTAATTGGTTGAATAATTTTTAGATGGCCCGGTCAAGATATCTTTGACTCCGTCGTCCCGGGGCCCTAAGGGTATTCAGATCTACTTAATTCGAAAGGTGTTTAAACTAGGACCAGAAAATTCTTGTCTGCAACCATAGCTTGCATCGTCCAAGAGATCTTTGTAGATCTAAACACAGATATTCAAGTTGCATTCGGTGATCTTTGTTCATTAGGGTTCAATTTAAGTTTTAATGTCTTATTCGGATTTTAGGGGTTGGAAAATTTTAGGTTGTTTACGATTTATTAATCGATTGATATTTATAATTTATTTTTATTTGGGATGACTTGATCAAGATCCCATGGTTCTGTCATCCTGGGTCATTACATTTGCGGTTTGATTAGCCACAAGTGGCTGAAAGATATTTCGTTAGCAACCGTGGGTTACCTCCTCCAAAATATCTTCTCAAACGGTGTTGTATTTCTAAGTTCAAGTTTAAGTATTTATGTCTTTTAAAGTGAATTTTATGTCATTTGTACTTTGTCGTGAATTTCATTTTATCTTTGTTGGTTGCATTTAGATGTGAAATTGAATCATTTTTAGTTCATTACGTCATTTATTTAGGGTTTGATGTTGGTTAAACCCAAGGAAAGTTGATTAAAGTCTAATAAATTAGACTTAAGATTTAGGTTCAATGTGGGTAGAACCTAAGATTTGATGCTACTTAGATTTAATTCAAGTAGAATCTATGGTATGAGATGATTTAAGTCCAATTTAGGTAGGACCTAAAGTTTTATGTTATTTAGGTTTAATTTGAGTAGAACCTAAAGTTTAAGATGATTCAGATCCAATTTAAGTAGGACCTAAGGTTTGTTGTAGTTTAGTTTCAATTTGAATAGAACCTAAGGATGAATGTTATTTAGGTTCAATTTAGGTTGAACCTAAGGTTAAAATGGTTTAGGTTCAATTTAGACAGGACTTGGGGAATGAAGACAATTAGATCTAATTTAGGTAGAATCTAAAGTTGGGATGTTTTTAAGTCCAATTTAAGTGGGATCTAAAATTTAGAGTGGTTTAGGTTTAATTTAGGTAGAATCTGAAGTTTGTGGTAGTTTAGGTCCAATTTAGGTAGAACCAAAGATATGGTGTCACTTAGATTCAATTTAGGTAGAATCTAAGATTTAAATTGATTTAGGTGCAATTTGGGTTGAATATAAAGTTTAAGATGATTCAGATCCAATTTAGGTAGGATCTAAGGTATGGAATCATTTAGGTTCCAAATTTGGTAGGACCTAAGATTTAGTATTGCTTAGTTTCAATTTAAGTAGAGTCCAAGATTTACTGTAGTTTTAGGTCCAAGTTAGGGAGGACCTAAAATATAGTGTCACTTAAAGATTCAATTTAGGTAGAATCTAAGGTTTAGGTCGACTTAGGTTCAATTTGGGTTGAACCTAATGTTTAGGTTAGTTTAGGTTAAATTAGGGTTGAACCTAAGGTTTAGGTTGACTTAGGTTCAAGTTGGGTTGAATCTAAGGTTTAGGTCGACTTAGGTTCAATTTGGGTTGAACCTAAGAGTTTAGGTAGACTTAAAATCAATTCGGGTTGAATCTAAGGTTTAGGTTGTGGGACTAAGCCTAATTTAAGTAAGGCTTAATGAAAGTTTTAAGTCTAATTTAGGTTAAACTTAAATAGGGTTTAAGGTTGTTTAAACCTAATGTGAGTAAGGCTTTCAGTATTAATTAAGTCTAATTAGAATTAGACTTAATTAGGGTTTAGCTTGGCTTAAGTCTAATGTAGTTAAGTCTTAAAGTATCAATTAACTTAATTAGGGTTTAGGTATGGTTAAGCCTAATGTAGTTAAGGCTTAAGGGTTTAATTAAGTCTAATTACAATTAGACCTAATTAGGTTTGAAGATTAATTAAACCTAATATGGGTAAGGTTTAAACTAATTAATTAGGTCTAATTAAAGTTAGACCTAATTATTATTTAGGGTTAACTAAACCTAATGTAAATAAGGTTTAATTAAATTATTAAGGTCTAATTAGGGATAAATCTAATTATGGTTTAGGATTAATTAAACCTAATGTAAGTAAGGTTTAATTAGATTAATTAGGTCTAATTTGGGTTAGACCTAATTATAGGTTAGAGTTAATTAAACCTAATGTAAGTAAGGTCTAATTTGGATTAGACCTAATTAGAGTTTAAGGTTAATTAAACCTAATGTAAGTAAGGTTTAATTAGATTAAACAGGTCTAATTTGGGTTAGACCTAATTAGAGTTTATGGTTAATTAAACCTAATGTAAGTAAGTTTTACTTAGATTAATTATGTCTAATTTAGGTCAGACTAATGTAAGTAAGCTTTAATTAAATTAATTAGATATAAGTTAGGTTAGACCTAATCAGGGTTTATGGTTAATTAAGCCTAATGTAAGTAAGGATTAATTAAATTAATTTGGTCTAATTAGGATTAGACATACTAAGGGTTTAAGGTTAATTAAGCCTGATGTAAGTAAGGATTAATTAGATTAATTGGGTCTAATTTTGGTTAGACCTAATTAGGGTTTATGGTTAATTAAACCTAATGTAAGTAAGATTTAATTAAATTAATTTGGTCTAATTAGGGTTTAAGGTTAATTAAGCCTAATGTAAGTAAGGCTTAATTAGATTAATTATGTCTAATTTAGTTTAGACCTAATTAGGGTTTATGGTTAATTAAATCAAATGTAATTAAGGTTTAAGTAGATTAATTAGGTCTAATTTGGGTTAGACCTAATTATGGTATAAAGTTAATTAAGCCTAATGTAAGTAAGACTTAATTAGATTAATTATGACTAATTTGGGTTAGAACTAATTAAAGTTTAAGGATTAATTAAACCTAATATAAGTAAGGTTTAATTAAATTAATTAGTTTTAATATTGGTTAGACCTAATTATGGTTTATAGGTTACTTAAACCTAATGTGGTTAAGGTTTAAGGGTTAATTAGGTCTAATTGCGGTAAGACCTAATTATGTTTTATTGGTTACTTAAACCTAATGTCATTAAGTTTTAATGATAATTAGGCCTAATTGGGGTTAGAACTAATTAGAGTTTAAGGATTAATTATACATACGCTAAGTAAGGTTTAATTAAATTAATTAGGTCTAAATTGGGTGAAACCTAATTATGGTTTAGGGATTATATAAACCTAATGTAAGTAAGATTTAATTAAATTAATTATGTCCAATTTAGCTTAGACTTAATTATGGTTTAAAAAGGTCACTTAAACCTAATGTGGTTAAGGTTTAAGGGTTAATTAGGTATAATTGCGGTTACGCCTAATTATGGTTTATAGGCTACTTAAACTTAATGTAATTAAGGTTTAATGATAATTAGGCCTAATTGGGGTGAGACATAACTAAATTTTAGTTTGGTTTGGTTTGGGTTCAATTGGTTGAACCCAGGGATTGAAATTTTGATTTTGGTTCATCTGGTTTGGACCCGGGGGTTTAGGGGCTGACTAANAATTATCCCCCAAGAATAAGGTAATTATGTGAGTGAAGACCCTAAGAAGGGGCAAATCAATATTATTGAGAACACTTAGCCAAAAATCTTTTAGTCCTAATTGGACTTGTGGTGTTTTAGAAGAGTCTGATTATGTTGACTTTTCTAATCCTCTTTTAACAAATGAATTTCAACTTAAGTTCACCACTAAGTCCTTAAGACCTGAGTGAATATATTAAGTGTATGTATTGATTTTGAAAAGATTTAAAACTTTAAGTAATCATTATCAAGATTTTTTTTTTAAATATCAAATAAGGGTGTGAAATCATTGATTTCCAAAGTTATACTCCTAAATTCAAAAGTCATCTTATGCTAATGAAGTTTCCAAAATTTTGATAATTATGGTAAATTTGACAAAATGAAGTGGGTTTCTACCAATTAAGCTCATTTTAGTTACAAATCATCAAATGAGTTAATTAATATCAGAAATTACTCATTTCTCATTTTGATTAAGCCTAAATGTTCATTAAGGCCAAAAT
>JXCR01147118.1:31032-59978 GCA_002079205.1 Phalaenopsis hybrid cultivar
CCATGGTGCCATGTCACTTTCCCCTCTCATTATGACTTTTGACCCTAAGTCAAAAAATGGTGGCTAGGTTATGTGGCTCAATGAAATCCATGCATTTAATGTGTCTTAATAGGTTTATGGGTCATGGATGACCCATGAATCATGGGTAACGGTGAAGCTTTTGGGCTTGGGCCCTCATGCATGGGTTAGGCCTCCATGAAAACCCTTTGGGCTAAGGCCCCTCATGAAGCATTTTTTTATGGTTTGATTAATTAATTAATTAATTAATTAACCAATTAATAGGGTTAAATTTATGAAGTCGACCCTTTGACCCAATTTGGTCATGGGATTGTTCAAGGTGGTCCAATGTTGATTTGTTGACCATGTTTGACCAATGGAGCTTTGGAATTGACCATTTTGACCAAAGTTGACCAGTTAGGTCCTAGGATTGACCAAATGCCCAAGTTTGACCAATATGATGTTAAGGCTGACCAATCGACCTATTTTGACTAATTTTGTGTCAGGGTTGACCAAATGGTCCAATTTGAAAAATTTGGTGTCATGATTGACCAAATGGTCCATTTTGACCAATTTGGTGTTAGGCTGACCTAATGGTCCATGGGGTGTTTGTTGAGTCCAATGTTGACTAAAATGGTCATTGTGGTGCCCACTAGGTCCATAATTGAGCAAATGGTAAAGGTGGTGACCATTGAATCCAGGGTTGACCAAATGGTCAATGTGGTGACCATTGGATCAAGGTTGACCAAATCAGGGTTTGTCATTACTGATATGATCATATTGGGGTGTCATCATGGTTTGAGTCCAAAGAGGGTGTATTGGGGGTCAATCCAATATTTAGGGTTTTAGAGACCCTAGATGGATTTAAAGGGATCAATGTTGGCAGCCTCCTCCTAATATAAGTTTTAATGATCATGGTGCTCATTAGGTCTTTAAAAAGGTGTCTAAGAATCTTGAGTCAGTGTGGGTGACTAGACCCATTTTTAAACCTATTTTTGAGATATTGCGCTTTAATAGAAGATATTTTTGTGTTTTTCTTGCAGATACAGGTAATAAGGGTGAAAAATGCTTAAATGAGTGAAAAAGGATCAAATTTGGAGCAAAAAGGTCAAAAATGTGCAAAAGAGTTTTGGCACGTTAGATCTGGCACGTAAGCGCTGGTTAAAAAGAGAAGGGCGCGCGTAAGCGCCAGAGGCCTCACGCTTAAGTACCAGTGGCAGTTATTGGGGGAGTAAATTCGGTTTCTGTAAATTTTGAAGAGGTTTTTAAGGCACCCATTGGCTTAATAGGTGGTTATAACCACCATGAACGAAAATTATCACGAAAGAATGCATCTCTTGGGGAAATACATCAAATCAAGACATATTTTGAAGAGAAACCAAGGCACCTTTTGGAAAATTATAAAAGAAAGAAGAGAGGACTTTGAAAAGGGTCCTGAAAAGGTCCGAAAAAGTGTGAGTCCTGAAAGTATTGGAAAGTTTTGAAAGTTCTCATTTGGGGAGTTAGTTCGGAGAGATTTTCAGGCCCCACTTTTACTTTTACTTTATCCTTTTTGTTATTTTATTTTGAGTGATTGTAAAGAGAAGAGAATCAAAAGAACTTCCAGAATTTGGCGGAGGACTTGAGATAAGTTTTTATCTTTCTATTTTGAGACTACTTTTGGTTTTAATTGAGACTTGTTGTTGGTTTGACAATGATTTCTCTTTTGGACTACTTTTGGTTTTAATTGAGACTTGTTGTTAGTTTGACAATGATTTCTACTTTTAAACTACTACTTTTGGTTTTAATTGAGACTTGTTGTTGGTTTGACAATGATTTCTTCTTTTAAACTAAAAGACTACTTTTAGTTTTAATTAATGTATTGTTGGTTTGACAATGATTTCTACTTTTAAACTAAAGTATGGTTTTGTTTTCTCCATACAATATTGTTGGTTTGACAATAATTTCTTCTTTTAAACTAAAGTGTGGTTTTATTTTCTCCATAAATATTGGTTTGACAATGATTTCTACTTTTAAACTAAAGTGTGATTTTATTTTCTCCATGGATTATGAGATTTGACAATGATTTCTACTTTTAAACTAAAGTGTGGTTTTGTTTTCTCCATGGATTCTGAGTTTTTTTATCTTTTTGTTTTAGACTACTTTTGGTTTTAATCGAGACTTGTTGTTGGTTTGACAAGATTTCTTCTTTTAAACTAAAGTGTGTTTCTTATTTTCTCCATGGATTCTGAGTAATTTTCTTTATCTTTCTTCTTAAGATGATAAGTAATTAAGTGTTGGATGGAAGGATTTTAAGTAGTTTTCTTTATCTTTCTCCTTAAAATGATAAGTAATTCTACTTTTTGTTTTAATTGAGACTTTTTTATCTTTTTGTTTTAGACTACTTTTGGTTTTAATCGAGACTTGTTGTTGGTTTGACAAGATTTCTTCTTTTAAACTAAAGTGTGTTTCTTATTTTAGATTTTGATAGCTTTATTTATTTCTTCTTAAAATGATAAGTAATTATGTTTTGGACAGAAGTTGTGGAAAGTATTGATCTTCAATGATGAAAGAAGTTGTAATAATTTAAATCCATACACTTCATTTACTTCTTGATTTGGCCAATCTAGATGTTAAAACTTGTTGTGAGAACATGTAAGAACCGGGCTGGTATTGTTTCAGTCAATAATTGGAAAGAATCACATGAGGTTGTATGGATGAGATGTAGTTCATATGATTGAGTGCAAATAAATAAGAAAATAATCATTGAAGGGTGTAGAGTTAGAGGACTTTAACGTGACAGGTTAAAGCCCCCAACTTGGTTTTTAGTTTTAGGTTCTGATACGAGAATGTTCGCCCCCAGGTGAATGGAATCGAGGGAACTCTAGAGTGAAAGCTAGTATCTTTCCTACCTAGCCGGTCTTCAGAACTATTCAAACTTTAAATTAGTCAATGTTCTTTATAGCATCTCTAATGGTATCTTCCCTACCTATCTGGTCTTTAGAACTATTCAAACTTTAAATTAGCCAATGTTCTTTATAGCATCTCTAGTAAGGTCGGTCTTCAAAACTATTCAAACTTTAAATTAGCCAATATTCTTTATAGCATCTCTAGTAAGGGCCTAGCCTGTCTTCAGAACTATTCAAACTTTAAATTAGCCAATGTTCTTTATATCATCTCTAGTAAGGGTAAAGAATATTATTACTCATATTTGGCACAACACAATTTGCATACTTCCACAACAGTAAGGGTAAAGAATATTATTGCTCCTATTTGACACAACACAATTTGCATACTTTCACAATAGAATTCCTATACATGGTATCTTCCCTACCTATCTGGTCTTTAGAACTATTCAAACTTTAAATTAGCCAATGTTCTTTATAGCATCTCTAGTAAGGTCGGTCTTCAAAACTATTCAAACTTTAAATTAGCCAATATTCTTTATAGCATCTCTAGTAAGGGCCTAGCCTGTCTTCAGAACTATTCAAACTTTAAATTAGCCAATGTTCTTTATATCATCTCTAGTAAGGGTTCTGCCTAGCCGATCTTCAGAACTATTCAAACTTTAAATTAGCCAATGTTCTTTATAGCAACTCTAGTAAGGGTAAAGAATGTTTTTTATTTGGCACAACACAATTTGCATACTTTCACAACAGAATTCCTATACTTATTACTGATTCACTATAGATTAACCAATGTTCTTTATAGCATCTCTAGTAAGGGTAAAGAATATTATTGCTCCTATTTGGGACAACACAATTTGCATACTTCCATAACAGAATTTCTATCCTTATTACTAATTCATAATAAGAAGAAAGATATTTTCATATTTAGTATTTTTCTTCTACAAAAACTCTAGTTATCCTTTTAAATTGTTATTGTGCTATCAAAATATTGAAAATACCAAAAATATTTAAATTTTCATTACTGCAATAATCATCTTTAGTTTAGACAATTATCTTTTTATTAAAAATAGAAAGCTTGTTGTTCAATAATGCATATTGCATATTCTCCCTGTGGGTTCGATATTCAGGCCTTAATAAAAAAGTTCTATATTACTTGATAATGATACATATACTTGCATAGTATCCCAATATATATAAATTAAAAGTTAAACTTTTTTTTTCTTCAGGATCAACTTTTTGGTTTTGTTGTAAAATAAGGAAATATAAGTGAAATATAATCTGAATTATTGTTGTACGATGCATATTAGCAGTACCCAGGGATCAAGTTTTTGGCACCGTTGCCGGGGAGAAATTGATTTTAAAAGCAAATTTCTATTTTTTAGAAAGTTTTATTTAAACTTTAAGTTATCTTATTTTATTTTGTTTTAATTTATTTTATTATATTTTAGTGTATGTGTATTCAGGTTCTGAAGGACTAGTGCCCTACGATTCTGAATTTGAAAGAACTATTAGAAAAATCAAAAAAATTATAAACTTTTAAAAGTAAAAAAAATTACAGAAATGCAGACCAAAATAATTAAAATGCTGAAATTCATCAAGAGTTTAGACCTTTAAGAGATTATGTCAACCCTACTGTAGATGAACTTCATTGTAGTATTCAAAAACCTACTATAGTTGCTAATTCATTTAAGCTTAAACCTGTTATTATCCAAATGATATCAAATAATCAGTTTGAGGGAGCACCAACTGAAAATCCAAATTTACATCTTGCCATTTTTCTAAAATTATGTGCTACATTTAAATACGATGGTGTATTAAATGATGTCATAATACTTAGGTTATTTCCTTTCTCATTGAGGGATAATGCTAAGATGTGGTTGAATTCGTTAGCACCTGGATCTGTCAAAACGTGAGGTGATTTAGCACAAAAATTCCTTGCTAAATATTTTACACCATAAAAAACTGCAAAGCTTAGAAATGATATTACATCTTTTAGATCAATTATCGATGCTGCTACTGGTGGTTCATTGATGTCAAAATCATTTCATAACGCTTATGCTTTAATTGAAGAAATGGCTACCAATAATTTTCAATGACCTTCTAAGAGGGTAAATCCTAAGAAAGTAGCCAATATTCATGAAACTGATGCATTTATCATGTTAGCAAATCAAGTTGCTGCAATTTCAAGGAAGTTAGACCAATTTAGATGAATTTTTCTCAACCAATTTCCATGATTGAAGAGAATTCATTAGGCCAAATGGTAGATTCTCAAGTATCATTAGAAACTTTAAATGTCATACATAATAAGCAGAATAACCCATATTCAAATTATTATAACCCAGGTTGGAAGAACCATCCCAACTTTAAGGAATAACAATTTGGGTGGTAATAATCAGCAATGGGGGAACAATCCAAGGAAACCTATTGGGAAATTGAAACAACCAAGGGAATAATAATTATAGATGTACTTATCCTCCAGGTTTCAACAGCAATACATAGTTTAAGGAGAAGAAGTTATCTATAGAAGAGTGGTGTTACAAATGGGAAATCAATTACAAAGTCAAGGAGCTACAATTAGAAATATTGAGAGCAAATAACAAATTCATTAAGTAATAGATCCTAAGGAACACTTCCTAGTAATACTGAATCAAATTAAATTCGTTAAGTAATAGATCCCAAGGAACACTTCCTAGTAATACTGAAACAAGTCTGAAAGACCAGACATTAAGTAATAGATCCCAAGGAATACTTCCTGATAATACTGAATCAAATCTAAAATAACAGAATAAAGAACAAGTAAAAGCCGTTCAACTTAGAAGCGGAAGAGAGTTGGAAGTCCGGTTCAAAAAGAAATTAAAGTAGAGAAAGAAGAAATTGAAGAATCAAAAGAGGTCGCTCCAAAAGATTCTGAGAGACCTATTTCTCCATTAAAATTTGATTTGGAAAAACCACCATCTCCATTTCCTCAGAGACTTCATCTGCAGAAGTTGGATAAACAATTTTCAAAATTTCTGAAAATATTTAAGAAGCTTACAATTAATATGTCAACAAAAGTTGGATAAGCAATTTTCAAAATTTCTGGAAATATTTAAGAAGCTTATAATTAATATTCCTATTAGTTGAAGCCTTATAACAAATGCCGAGCTATATAAATTTTATGAAGGATATTCTCAACAGGAAAAGGAAGTTTGAAGATAATGAGACGTTGCACTTAATGAGGAGTTAATGTGATAATTCAGAAGAAGCTTCCTAAAAAGATTAAAGATCCTGGTAACTTTACAATTCCATGTGCAATTGGAGACAGATTTTATGGGAAAGCTTTATGTGATTTAGGTGCAATAATTAACCTTATGTTATTATCAATATTTAAAATATTTGGATTAGTAGAAATAACCCGTACTACTGTAACTCTGCAGTTAGCAGTCATTCGATAACATACCCTAAAGGAGTTATAGAAGATGTCCTAGTGAAAGTGGATCAATTTATCATTCCTGTTGATTTCATTGTGGTAGATATGGAGAAATATAAAGAGATACCTATCATTTTGGGGAGACCTTTCCTAGCCACAGAAAGAGAAATGATAGATGTGCAGAAAGGGGAATTAACAATGCACGTCAATGATCAAAATATTACTTTTAACATTTCAAAATCAATGAAATACCCTGCAAAAGGCAAAGATAATAAATGTTATAAAATATCTAAGTGAATGTCATTTTAGAACTACCTATGAAGAAAAATCTAAAGAAAAAGATTTGGAACACGAGCAAGAAGAAGAATTAAATCAATATGAAGATCTTCTTAAGGAAAATTCAAACTATGTTCGAGAAAGTTTTAAAGTTTTAGATATGATAGACAAAGATAAATCATTTTGTCTATCTATTGAAAACCCTCCAGAACTAGAGTTGAAGTTACTTCCTGATCATTTAAAATATGCCTTTTAGGAGATTCCTCTACTTTACCAGTTATAATTTCCTCAAAATTAACGATGGAAGAAGAAGAAAGGTTGATGAAAATTTTGAAAAATTTTAAGAAAGCCTTTGGATGGACAATTGCTAATATTAAAGGAATCAGTCCTTCAATTTGTATACATAGAATTCATATGAAAGAGAACTACAAACCCAGGGTTGATTAGCAAAGGAGATTGAATCATGTTATGAAAGAAGTTGTAAAGAAAGAAATTTTAAAGTAGTTAGATGCTGAAATTATCTACCCTATTTCAGATAGTGCATTAGTTAGTCCAATTCATTACGTTCCTAAGAAAGGAGGAGTAACCGTAAAAGAACATAATGAGTTAATACCTACTAGACAAGTTACAGGGTGGTGAATATGCATTAATTATAGAAAATTAAATCTCCACTAGGAAAGATCATTTTTCGTTAGCCTTTCAAGATCAAATGCCGGATAGACTAGCTGGGCATAAATACTTTTGTTTTTTGGATGGATATACTGGTTATCACCAAATTCAAATATCTCCTGAGGATCAAGAGAAAACAATGTTTACTAGTCCTTATGGTACTTTTATTTTTAGAAGAATGCCCTTTGGTTTATGTAATGCCCCTGCTACATTTCAAAGATGCATGATAACAATTTTTTGTGATTTAATTGAAAAAGGGATTGAAGTATTCATGGATGACTTTTCAGTGTTTGGAATTTCATTTGACTCATGTTTAGAACATTTATATAAAGTTCTTAAGCACTGTGAAGAAATAAATTTAGTCCTTAACTGGGAAAAATGCCAATTTATGATAGCATGAAGAATTATATTAGGACATCAAATATCAAAAAATAGTATGGAAGTAGATCCTGCTAAAATTCAAGTGATCATTAATTTACCTTGTCTAACAAACATAAGGGAAATTAGGAGTTTTTAGGACATGCTGGATCCTACAGGTGATATATTAAAGACTTTTCAAAGATTGCTAAGACTTTATGTCATTTTTTGGAGAAAGATGCGATTTTTAATTTTGATGAGGAATGCCTAAAAGCTTTTAAGTTATTAACAGAAAAACTAATCACTGCACTAATTATAGTTTCACCAAACTAGGAAAAACCTTTTGAATTAATGTGTGATGCTAGTGATTATGCTATTGGAGCTATTTTAGGACAAAAATATGATAAAATTCTCAAAGTTATTTATTATGCTAGTAAAACTCTTAATGAAACTCAAATTAATTATACAACAACTGAAAAAAGAGTTATTAGCAATAATATATGCTTTTGATAAATTTAGATCATATTTAATGGGAACTCATAGTGTAGTGCATACAGATCATTATGCTATTAAGTATTTAATGAAAAAGAAGGATGCTAAACCTAGACTTATAANCTCAAAGTTATTTATTATGCTAGTAAAACTCTTAATGAAACTCAAATTAATTATACAACAACTGAAAAAAGAGTTATTAGCAATAATATATGCTTTTGATAAATTTAGATCATATTTAATGGGAACTCATAGTGTAGTGCATACAGATCATTATGCTATTAAGTATTTAATGAAAAAGAAGGATGCTAAACCTAGACTTATAAGATGGTTTCTTCTTTTGCAAGAATTTGATTTAGTAATAGTTGATCGGAAGGGGATTGAAAATCAAATTACTGATCATTTGTCTAGGCTTGAATTAAAAAAACCACTCTATTTTAAAAATGAAATTAATGAACATTTTCTAGATGAAAAATTGTTCACTATTAATGAGTGGCTTATTCCGTGGTATGCCGACATTGTGAACTTTATTGTTAGTGATATTATACCCTATGGAATGACATACCAACAGAAGAAGAAATTTATTTCTAAAGCTAAGACTTACTTTTGGGATGATCCGTTTTTATATAAACAAGGAAAGGATTTAATTATTCGAAGACATGTACCATTAGAGGAAACTTGTGAGATTATCCAAAAATGTCATAATTCTGATTTTGGGGTTGATAAAACAGCATACAAAATTTTACAATCTGGATTTTATTAGCCTACAATTTTTAGAGATGTTAATTTTTATATCAAAATTTGTGATAGATGTCAAAGATAGGCAATATTTCTAGAAGCAATGAGATGCCCCTCAATTACATGCTAGAAGTTAAAATATTTGATGTTTGGGGATTAGATTTCATGGGACCATTTATACCATCTTTCAAAAATTTATATATTCTGTTAGCAGTGGACTATGTATCCAAATGGATAGAAGTTGTTGCTTTACCTCGATGTGATGCTCAAAGTGTTGCAAAATTT
This sequence comes from Phalaenopsis hybrid cultivar, assembly GCA_002079205.1. NCBI lineage: Eukaryota > Viridiplantae > Streptophyta > Magnoliopsida > Asparagales > Orchidaceae > Phalaenopsis > Phalaenopsis hybrid cultivar. The sequence continues at coordinate 40,144 of JXCR01147118.1, forward strand.
TTGAAAATAAATAATTTTTTGTAGATTTGGGATGCCAAGAGTTATCATTACTGATGGGGGAAGTCATTTCAGAAATGCTCTATTAAAGAAGTATCATATAAATTGTAGGATTGCTACTATTTATCATCCTCAAATAAGTGGTTTGGCTGAATTATCCAATCGAGAAATTAAAAGAATTATGGTTATGAATCCAACAAAAATGGATTGGTTAGTTAAACTTGACTATGCTTTGTGGGCTTATAGGAGTGAATCCAAAAATAGATTGTTCAGTCAAACTCAATCAAAAAATTAAAAGAATTATGGAAAAATCTGTGAATCTAACAAAAATGGATTGGTCAGTCAAACTTACCTATGCTTTGTGGGCTTATAGGACTGCATATAGAACTCCTATAGGAATGTCTCCATATAGGCTAATATTTGGGAAAGCGTTTGTGGGCTTATAGGACTGCATACAGAACTCCTATAGGAATGTCCTCATATAGGCTAATATTTGGGATGTGGGCTTGACTGCATATAGAACTCCTATAGGAATGTCCCCATATAGGCTAATATTGTGAAAAGCTTGTCACGAAAAATATGTAAATCCAACAAAAATGGATTGGTCAGTCAAACTTGACTATGCTTTGTGGGCTTATAGGACTTCATAACAAAACTTTTATAGGAATATCCCCATATAAGCTAATATTTAGAAAAGCCTGAACTTGAGCATAAGACATATTGGGTGATTAAAGAGTTCAATTATAATTTGAAAGATGCTAGTGAGAAAAGATTGTTACAATTAAATAATTAAAGAGTTCAATTATAATTTGAAAGATGCTGGTGAGAAAAGATTATTGCAATTAAATGAATTAAAGAGTTCAATTATAATTTGAAAGATGCTAGTGAGAAAAGATTGTTACAATTAAATGAACTTGAAGAGATAAGGAATGAATCTTATGAAAGTGCCAAAATTAATAAAGAAAAGATGAAGATGTGGCATGATCGAATGATTCTTACAAAAGATTTTTAGTAAGGGCAACAAGTTTTGCTATATAATTCAAGGTTAAGATTATTTCCAGGTAAACTTAAGTCTAGGTGGATGGGCCCATTTATTGTAAATAAAGTTTATCCTTATGGAGTTGTGGATATTAAAGATCCTAAGTCTGAGAAAATATTTAAAGTTAATGGACATAGAATGAAACCTTATTTTATATGGGATCAGCATAAGTTTAATGATGGAATGATGTTGGGTCAACCAGAGTAAGCACTGGTTACGTTGGGCTGACGATGTAAAACCAAGCACTTTGGGGAGACAACCCATAGTTATCAGTGTGTTTTTATTTTGATTATTGTTTTATGTGTGATTAAGAAAATTTGAGGTTGTATTTTTGAGACTATTATGTGGTAGTATTGATTTTAAGACTTTATTTAGTGATCTAGACATGTTAAAATGAGAATTTGGACGTTAAGTTAACTAGTGCAAAAATGTGCACTGGCGCTTAAGCGCTAAATTCGACGCTTAAGCGCGACAGTTTAAAAACATGTGTAAAATTAATATTCTAGAAGGGAAAACTTCCTATAAGTTAGAAAAACGTGCGAAGGCAGTTTCTAAACGTGTCTAGGAGTTATTGGAAGGATTTAGGCCTATAAATAGAAGGGTTTAGTGAAGGAATTTCACCCTAGATCATTTCTAGCCCTAAAGTCTAAGAGAGATAGATTTTAAGATGATGTCTTCATGGGAGATGGATTTGAAGAAGAAGGATGAGACCATGAGGAAGAAATTCATTAGTCAAAGTGCACAAGAGATGTATAATGGTTTCTTAGCCGTTAGTATTGAAGGGATATCAGAGAAGATCAACAAAATTAAAAATACCATATCTGTACTTGAGACTAAGGTATTGGAGATTCATGCACATCTTGAGCATATTGGATGATAATTGAAAATGCAATTTAGCCACATTAGTTATATAGAGGAAGCAAATAAGGAGATGTTTCTTAAACAAAAGTGGATTGAAGAAGATTGCATCAGAGCACATCACCACTATCTGTTTTATCAACTTTATATTCCAGTTTCCCCATGAGAGACTAATGAAAGACCTGAATTTATAAGTTCTACATTTGAAGTTATGTTTTTGTGTGTTTAAAGACATTGTCTTTAAGTGTTTTAGTGTTTAAGACTTTCTTTTAGTGTTTGTGTTACTTAGGTGTTTAACTGTGAAAAATTGTTAAGTGTTTGTATTTAGGAAAATTTTCTCATCCAAGACAATTTGGAATGAGAACTAAGTGTTTAAATGTATTTGTACTCGTTTGTTAATTAATATAAGTTTGTTTGTGTGAAAATTTCTGTTGTTTTAGCCTCGAATTGAAATAAGAATTTTGAGATATATAAGAGTTACAGAATGTTGAAAATAGTCATTTAAGTGCTATGAGACCATTTAGGGGTGGTTTACTTAGACAAATAGTGCATTTTACTGTAATATGAAATTTTTGAAAATCGTGCACTGGCGCCTAAGTGTCACATCTCTATCTTAAGCGCAAGCAAACCCAAGAGGCAGACGCCTAAGCACCACTTACCCGCGCTTATGCGTTGGTTCACGAAAACCAGTTCGCAAACGGTTAAAAGAGAAAATTTGAGCCAAAAATTGCCATTTTTATCCTCCCGTCACCTTCAACCTCTCAAAAATGCGATTTTGGAGAGCTAGGGCACACCATTAAGTGGAGATTTCTTGGTGGAATCAAGAAAAATTTGCTAGATTTAGATTTCTTAAGGTAAGAGCTTTACTTCTATGCAAAAATTTTGGATTTTCACCATGTATTTTAAATACATTTGGAAGAATTAAAAAATTCACTATTCATGGTGAAAAATGAGGAAAAATCTATGGAACTTGCATAAAAAGTGTAGTTTAAGCTTTTGAAAGTTTAGTTTAGTGGTTTAGACTTAATTTTGAAGTTATTGTTGGACTTTATCAAATTTATAGAATGGCACCAAGAATGAAAAGGAGCAAAGGCAAAGCCCCTTTTGATTCGAGTAAATTTGTTAGTTCAAAAGCTCAATATCGGTATAGTGATGTGTTGCAATCATGCAAACTGATTCAAGAGCGATGTTTTAGAAATCTGGGTAGAGATGTGAAAGATTTAATTGTTCACTGATAGTGGGAACAATACTGTTATTTCTCTGTTGTGGCAGTTATTTCTATTGTAAGGGAGTTCAATGCAAATCTCCCTGAAGCTGAAAACAATCGAGTTATGGTTCGAAGAAAGTTGGTACCTTTTTCGCCAAAGGTAATCAACTTATTTTTCCATTTATCATCGGATACGTTATATTTTTATGCAAATTATAGCCCTACTGAAGCGGAGTTAGACGAGACTATCTCTTACTTGACTATTGGGAGAGGACCTTGGAAGATCACTAATGAGAGGAGAATAAATTTCTCAACTTCAAAGTTATGTGCACCTTCAAAGGCCTGACACTATTTCATTTCTGCTTGTCTGCTTCCGACCAATCATCTCAATGAAGTGACCAGAGAAAGAGAGACGTTGAACTATTGTATTCACGAGGGAAAGCTCATTAACATTGGAGCTTTGATCTGTCAGACTATCATCGGTTCTGCTACAACTGTTACGACTGCAGGTCTGAGATTTGCTTCCTTGATCTTTTCTTTGTGTATGCATGCTGGAGTTAAATATGATAGCTGGGAGGAAGTGTTATTACCTCTAAAGCCCATCACTAAGGTGAATGTGAAGACTTATTCTGAGCATTCAATTTTTGGCTGGAGAGGAGGATTTTCTCGGAGCTATGGAATGGAGACGTCTGCTGCTTCCACCTCTGTTGCTTCTACATCTAGACCATCTACCTCACGTGCTTCTACATCTTGAGGTGAGTCTACTGAGACCCAAGATCAGTTATTGCAGAGGATGATGGATAATATTAATTTTACCATTGATAGGGTACAAAATTTAGAGCATTTTGCAGAGTATACTGATAGGTATAATAGGATAACAAATGATTATGAAGAGAAATTTCAGCCATCTTTGGAGAGCCTCATTAGGGGTAACCAAGGAGTGAAATTTCCTCCATATCCTAAATACCCAAATTATGAGCCTTCAAAAGTTTGGGATAACGGTGATTCAGAGGATGAAGAGTCGAGCTGAGAGATTTATTTTATGATTATAATATGATATGAACTACGTGGTCTAAGCTTGCTATATTTGCATCTATGTGTTAATTTGAATTATGTGATATGGTTTGGACTTTTATATTTATGAGAATTGTGATGTGGTGTGTTTTAATGTTTTGGACTTGAGACATGTATGTATGTTTACTTGTTTAGATATTGTGATGTGTGAGACTTTTATTTTTAATTGTATTGTAATGTTTGTGTTAGTTAGTAGTTTGTTTTAAAATTCTAGGGTAGTAACTATTGTGAGTTTTGTGATTTAGTTAGTTTAGAACTTAACTTAATCTGGTCTTTTGTAAAGTTGAAAACCTTGCTAACTTAGGTCTTAAATTTGAAACTTAGGAATTTGCTACCCTACATTTTTCTTTTATCATATTATTGTGTTTGTTTTTATGCTGAGATCGTGAAATCAAGTTAGTGTGTTTGTTTACTTTGATGTTTATACCAATTGCTTAGAAGTCTATTGAATCTCTATATGTTAAATTGAAATGAAAATATAAAAAATTTGATCAAAAAATAATTTTACCCCTGTTTTTAGTTTTATACTTGTATCATTAAGGTTTAAAAATTCATGTTAGTATGTTATGTTAAATTTCATTTCTGCTTATATATATCTGATGCTAAATCTGTTAAAAATTTAAGTTTGGGGGGGGGATGAAAAATATTTTCAAAACTGGAATTTTATTTGTTCTCAAATGTGCTACAAGTGAATTTGAAATTTAAAAAAAATGATTATGTATATGAAGTTATATTAGGGAAGTAAAATTTGATTTTATAAATGAGGAAAGAAAATGGATTATGTATATGACGTTATATTAGAGAAGTAAAATTTAGTTTTAGAAATGAGTAAGAAAATTTAGTTAAAATTTTTAGTAATGAAGAAAAACTTTAAGTTAAAAGTTTTTAATGTAGAAAATGATTAATATAAATAACTATCTTTAGTAAGAAACATTGTATTTTTTAAAATTTTGAAGTAAAATTTGATTTTAGAAATGATTAAGAAAATTTAGTTAAAATTTTAAGTAATGAAGAAAAACTTTAAGTTAAAAATTTTTAGATAGAAATGAGTAAAAAAATTTAGTTAAAATTTTAAGTAATGAAGAAAAACTTTAAGTTAAAAATTTTTAGTATAGAAAAAATGATTTTAATTATATGTGACTGTCTTTAGATAAGAAAAATTGTATTATTAAAAAATTTAGATAATTTAGACTTTCATTTTTAATACTTAAATTTCTTTTATTAAAATAATTTTCTAAACTATTATTATATTTATAAGTAAAGACTTATATCAAGACTTTGCTTTAGGAAAGGAGAAGTGAAATTCAAAATTATTAAAAGCCTATCCAGATATAGTAATCATTGTCTGGAAAGAAAAAAAAAAGAAAAAAAAGAAAGAAAAGAAAAAGAAAGGAAAAGGAGAGAAAAGAAAAGAAAAAGAAAAAGAAAAAGAGAAAAAAAAATTAGGAAGGAGAAGTTTGAGAATTAGTGCCTAATCAAAAATTGGTTCTACATTTGATCTTTTTAAAGTATAAGACTTGAAAATTCTTAAGCTTATAGATATAATATAGTAAGTAAAATTATTTTTAATGAAAATTTTTAAGTGGAGTTAATAAAAGAACTAAATTCTAAATTTGGAAAAGCTACAATATATTTCTGAATTAGATAGAAACTCATATTTTCATCTTTCTTAACTTTAAGAATTTCTAAACTTTAAGTTGGTCTCATTTACTGAATATTTTTTCTAAATTAGACTGCTATATTTCTAAATCAAAATTTTAGTAACTCCTAAAGAAACACATATACATATCATACATATTTAGTTTTTAAAGATTGAAGTGTCACTTGAGGATAAGTAACATTTTAAGTTTGGGGGATTTTGATACACTTAAAATATATATATTTTAAGACACATTTTTATACCTATTTTTAAGATATTGCACTTTAATGGAAGGTATTTTTTGTTTTTCTTGCTGATACAAGTAAAAAGGGTGAAAAATGCTTAAAGGAGTGAAAAATGATCAAATTTGGAGCAAAAATGTTAAAATGTGCAAAAGAGTTTTGGCGCCTAAGCGCCAGATCTGACGCTTAAGTGCCGATTAAATAGGGTCGCGCCTAAGCGCCATAGGCCCCACACTTAAGGGTCAGTGACAATTATTGGGCGAGTAAATTCGGTTTCTACGAATTTTGAAGAGGTTTTTGAGGCATCCATTGGCTTAATAGGTGATTATAACCACCATGGACGAAAATTATCATGAAAAGATGCATCTCTTGGGGAAATACATCGAATCAAGACATATTTTGATGATAAACCAAAACACCTTTTAGAAAATTATAAAAGAAAGAAGAGAGGACTTTGAAAAGAGTCGTGAAAAGGTCCGAAAAAGTGTTAGTCCTCAAAGAATTGGAAAGTTTTGAAAGTTTCCATTTGGGGAGTTAGTTCGGAGAGATTTTCAGGCACCACTTTTACTTTTACTTTTATTTTATCCTTTTTGTTATTTTATTTTGAGTGACTGTAAACAAAAGAGAATCAAAGGAACTTCAAGAGTTTGGTGGACTTGAGATAAGTTTTTATCTTTCTATTTTGAGACTACTTTTGGTTTTAATTGAGACTTGTTGTTGGTTTGACAATGATTTCTTCTTTTAAACTAAAGTGTGGTTTTGTGTTCTCCATGAATTCTGAGTAGTTTTCTTTATCTTTCTTCTTAAAATGATAAGTAATTAAGTTTTGGACGGAAGTTATGGAAAGTATTGATCTTCAATGATGGAAGAAGTTTTATAGAACTGAGAGGCTACTTACAAATTATAATTTATAAAAATTGTTAAAGTTACAATGGATAATGAATGCAAATAACCAAAAAAAAAAACAAAAAAAATTTAAATGCTATATTTTGAAAAAGAATTTGTAGGGATCATGTTATAAAGCTTGCTAACGACTTTGCAATAGAGGCAATCAATCCTTACAACTTTAATGAAAGTTATCTTCAATTAAGCTCAGGGACCAATATAAAAGATACTTGAAAGATAAAGATTTAAATCATATCAGGAGTCCCTCATATTTCAATGCAAAATAATGTCATCCAAAATTAATTCTTTAAATGTACTTCAAATAAAAATATCAATACTAAAATAGATAGATTAACATGGACGTAGATATATCCTAACAATTTATAAAAAATATATTTCAAAATTTTTTTTTTGAAACATATTTAAAATATTTAAAGTTATTAGTAAATATTATATACTAAATTTATTACAATTTTATTACTAATATATTATTAAATCATTTAAATCCTGCAGTTCGGTTTTCACAACCACTTTCTCTGTTCTAAACAAAGTGCTTGCAGGTTGCTGCTGTATATTAGGAAAAATATTACATCAGAACTTCGCACGTAAAGTTACATGCGGAGTCACGCCACACGTGAAAGCCCAGTAACACGAAGAATATTCCCTGTATGATATTATTGTATTTATTCATGTGTTATTGTGTTATGAGAAAATTTCTGATGCTATATGACACAATAACACATCAATAATACTTGACCAACACACAATAATATCTGAATAACACGAAAAGAATATTTTTAATGATTTTTTTTCTCCTGCATGTATGATCTGATTTGATTGTAATCCGGAATTAACTCTGTTACTCATATAATATTTTTTCGTGCATTAGAGGAGCAGGAAAGAGATTGCGGGTTGCGGCCGCGCTTTAGAAGGCGCAGGTACGCGATGGTAGCTTCGATCTCACCCTTCTGCACATCGCTCTCAACTCCTCTTTCACTGCCTTCTTTGCACCGAACCCTTCCTCCAAAACCTTATCACATACTCGCCGCGGCACCTCACGTATCCTCTTTCGCTCCTCGCTGTCTCTCTCTCGCTACTTCTACATGGCATTGTCACCGTCGGCGCCGACCGAGGGACTTAACCGTCTTCGCCGATGACGTTGACGTCGATTCTGGCGGCGGGGACGACTACGACATGGACGCTGACGAGGAAGAAGTGGAGGAGTTGGACAACAAGAAGGACTACGACCTGGAATACGATCACCTCCTCGGTGGCCCCATCCTGCCCGCTGATGGTTCATCGTCGGATGACATTGAGATGGTGCGAAGCAGCAGTTTCGTCTCCACACTGGGCACGGAGNCTGGACAACAAGAAGGACTACGACCTGGAATACGATCACCTCCTCGATGGCCCCATCCTGCCGGCTGATGGTTCATCGTCGGATGACATTGAGATGGTGCGAAGCAGCAGTTTCGTCTCCACACTGGGCACGGAGTCCGAGAAGGTGGTAGATTACCGGATTAACGAGGAAGAGTTCCACAAGATTAGTCTTCTACACTGCGATTTTTTCATCCGAAAACCGCCTGACCCTGATAATAACGTCTATGACTTTAGAGAGGTCTGCTCTGTTTCATGAATTTGAGGCGTTATTTGCTATATTTGTAGATGATCGAGCGGAAATTATTTTTGTCATTTCTACAAACAGATGTACGTCACTCCACCAGACACGGATGTGTATTCGATTCCTAAGGTTCTTGCTCCCATGCCCGAGAAGGTAAACTGTAATTCTTTCATTCACTTAATTTGTTATAATAACCACATTTGAAGGAGTAAAAATTTTTTTTGGTTATTTCAATTTAGGGTGCTATTTTTTCACCTGTGGCTATACGAAATCTCAGTTCAAAAATAGCTCTGAAAAATTTAATGTTCAAAGGCTACTGTTTTAGAAGTAGTTGATCTGTTTGAAAAATACAGTTTTGAAAATGTTGTTTTTGTATAAATGTCTGTAATAACCCCTAATATATATTATCTAAAATTCATATGTATTTTTAATGTTTGTAACTCTCTTTNAAAAAATAGCTCTGAAAAATTTAATGTTCAAAGACTAGTGTTTTAGAAGTTGTTGATCTGTTTGAAAAATACAGTCTTGAAAATGTTGTTTTTGTACAAATGTCTGTAATAACCCCTAATATATATTATCTAAAATTCATATGTATTTTTAATGTTTGTAACTCTCTTTTTTAGCTGTGTTACCTAAATTAGCAAGAATACGAAAATAAAGTCAAAATTAAATTATAGAATAAAGAGAAGACTAGAATTTAGAAATTGTATTTTTTGAGAAGACTAGAATTTAGAAATTGCATTTTTTTTCTAAAACTTATTATGTTCAGTAAAAAAAAAAAATCAAAATGGATAAATATTTGGAATAAGGCCGATGATTATAACTCAAGTACTTTTGACTTACAATACCTTTATCATAAGATGCATGACAATAAATAGNCTAAAACTTATTATGTTCAGTAAAAAAAAAATCAAAATGGATAAATATTTGGAAAAGGCCGATGATTATAACTCAAGTACTTTTGACTTACAATACCTTTATCATAAGATGCATGACAATAAATAGNCTTACTACTTATGATATAGTCATAGGATTTTTCTTTTGACTATTCTAGAAGACTAGAGATGGAACCCACCTACATAGAAATTCAAACCACCTCTTTGCTCTCTTTGAAACCCTACATGGATAATCATGAATCTCCAGCACTTGGAAGGTTGAGGCCAACATGTGAGGATTCAAGGATGAGTCCCCATAGGACTGTTGAACTTAGGGTAACCCTGGATGGCTAGGGTTTGGTCTCTCACACACTCAAACACATCACAATTCCCCACTTGTCCTAAAATCCTAAAATTACACCAATTGAACCTATTTCTCTTTGCTCTTTTGAAAACTTATGTGGGTGGTCTACAAGCTCTTAGCCCTTTGGCTACGGTAGCTAGGACCAACACATGGAGGATCCAAAATGGGCTTCCCTTTGGTTTCATGGCTCAAATAAGGTTCTCATCATGATTGACATATCCAATGACCTTCAATTCCACCTAGACACCCAAATTTGGCATTCTAGCCACTAACTTCTCCACAATTACTAAATTACGCCTGGAACTCTAATTTTCCAAAAATCAAATCTTCAAATTCTCTTCAAAAATCATATCAAACTACTCCAAATCAATAAAATTGACCAAAATACCCCATTTTCCCCAAAACTCTCAAAATACTTCCAACTCTGTCAAAATTACCAAAATACTCGTACCAAAAAATTGGCCAAAACTCTAATTCCACCAATTTTCATCCTAAAGGTCATTTGAAAATTCCCTACATTGCCCAATTGCCCTAAATTTGCCAAATTTGACCAAATTGGCCAATTTTGACCAAAATCCCATTTTTACNTTAGTTTTTAAAGATTGAAGTGTCACTTGAGGATAAGTAACATTTTAAGTTTGGTATATTGATACACCTAAAATATATAGTGCTTTTCGACACATTTTTATAACTATTTTTGAGATATTTAGTTTTTAAAGATTGGACTGTCACTTGAGGACAAGTAACATTTTAAGTTTGGGGGATTTTGATACACCTAAAATATAGTATTTTTAGACGTGTTTTAATGTTTCAAGATACATTTTTATACCTATTTTTGAGATATTGCGCTTTAATGGAAGGTATTTTTGTTTTTTTCTTGCAGATACAGGTAAAAAGGGTGAAAAATGCTTAAAGGAGTGAAAATGGATCAAATTTGAAGCAAAAATGTTAAAATGTGCGAAAGAGTTTTGGCGCCTAAGCGCCAGATCTGACACTTAAGTGCCGGTTAAATAGAGAAGGCCGCGCCTAAGCGCCAGAGGCCCCGCACTTAAGCGTCAGTGGCAGTTATTGGACAAGTAAATTCGATTTCTGCAAATTTTGAAGAGGTTTTTGAGACATCCATTGGCTTAATAGATGGTTATAACCACCATGGACGAAAATTATCATGAAAGGATGCATCTCTTGGGGAAATATATCGAATCAAGACATATTTTGATGAGAAACCAAAACACCTTTTGGAAAATTATAAAAGAAAGTATAGAGGACTTTGAAAAGAGTACTGAAAAGGTCCGAAAAAGTGTGAGTTCTGAAAGTATTGGAAAGTTTTGAAAGTTCTCATTTGGGGAGTTAGTTCAGAGAAATTTTCAGGCACCACTTTAACTTTTATTTTATCCTTTTTGTTATTTTATTTTGAGTGATTGTAAAGAAAAGAGAATCAAAGGAACTTCAAGAGTTTAGTGTACTTGAGATAAGTTTTTATCTTTCTGTTTTGAGACTACTTTTGATTTTAATTGAGACTTATTGTTGGTTTGACAATGATTTCTTCTTTTAAACTAAAGTGTGGTTTTGTTTTCTCCATGGATTCTGAGTAGTTTTCTTTATCTTTTTTCTTAAAATAAAAAGTAATTAAGTTTTGGACGGAAGTTATGGAAAGTATTGATCTTCAATGATGAAAGAAGTTATATAGAACTGAGAGACTACTTACAAATTATAATTTACAAGAATTGTTAAAGTTACAATGGATAATGAATGCAAATAACCAAAAAAAAACAAAAAAAAAAAACAAAAAAAAATTTAAATGCTACATTTTGAAAAAGAATTTGAGGGATCATGTTATAAAGCTTGCTAACGGCTTTGCAATACAGGCGATCAATCCTTACAGCTTTATTGAAAGTTATCTTCAATTAAGCTTAGGGACCAATATAAAAGATACTTGAAAGATAAAGATTTAAATCATATCAAGAGTCCCTCATATTTCAATGCAAAATAATGTCATCCAAAATTAATTCTTTAAATATACTTCAAATAAAAATATCAATACTAAAATAGATAGATTAAGAGGGACGCAGATATATCCTAACAACTTCTAAAAAATATATTTCAAAATTTTATTTTTAAAACATATTTAAAATATTTAAAGTTATTAGTAAATATTATATACTAAATTTATTACAATTTTATTACTAATANAAATTTTTTTTAAAATGAATATATTTTGTAGATTTGGGATGCCAAGAGTCATCATTACTGATGGGGGAAGTCATTTCAGAAATGCCATATTGGAGAAACTATTAAAAAAGTATCATATAAATTATAGGATTGCTACTGCTTATCATCCTCAAACAAGTGGTTTGGCTGAATTATCCAATCAAGGAATTAAAAGAATTATGGAAAAATCTGTGAATCCAACAAAAATGGATTGTTCAGTCAAGCTTGACTATGCTTTGTGGGCTTATAGGACTGCATACAAAACTTTCATAGGAATATCCCCACATAGGCTAATATTTGGAAAAGTCTGTCACTTACCAGTTGAACTTGAGCATAAGTCATATTGGGCGATTAAAGAGTTCAATTATAATTTGAAAGATGTTGTTGAGAAAAGATTGTTGCAATTAAATGAGCTTGAAGAGATAACGAATGAATCTTATGAAAGTGCCAAAATTTATAAAGAAAGATGAAGATGTGGCATGATCGAATTATTCTTACAAAAGGCTTTCAGCCAGTGCAACAAGTTTTGTTATATAATTCAAGGTTAAGATTATTTTCAGGAAAACTTAAGTCCAGGTGGATGGGCCCATTTATTGTGAATAAAGTTTATCGTTATGGAGTTGTGGATATTAAAGATCATAAGTCTGAGAAAATATTTAAAGCTAATGGACATAGACTGCAACCTTATTTTATAGGGGATCAACATAAGTTTAATGATGGAATGATGTTGGGTCAACCAGAGTAAGCACTGGTTACGTCGGGCTGACGACGTAAAACCAAGAACTTTGTAGGAGGCAACCCATAGTTATCAGTGTGTTTTTATTTTGATTGTTTTTATGTGTGATTAAGAAAATTTGGGGTAGTATTTTTGAGACTATTATGTGTTAGTATTGATTTTAAGACTTTATTTAGTGATCTAGACATGTTAAAATGAGAATTTGGACGTTAAGTTGACTACTACAAAAATGTGCACTGGCGCTTAAGCCCCAAATCCGGCGCTTAAGCGCGACAATTTAAAAACATGTGTAAAATTAATATTCAAGAAGGGAAAACTGCCTAGAAGTTAGCAAAATATGTGAAGGCAGTTTCTAAACGTGTCTAGGAGTTATTGGAAGGATTTAGGCCTATAAATAGAAGGGTTTAATGAAGGAATTTTACCCTAGATCATTTCTAGCCCTAAAGTCTAAGAGAGATAGATTTTAAGATGATGTCTTCATGGGAGATGGATTTGAAGAAGAAGGAGGAGACGAGGATGAAGAAATTAATTAGTGAAAGTGCACAAGAGATGTATAACGGTTTCTTAGCCGTTAGTTTTGAAGAGATATCAGAGAAGATCAACAAATTGAAAATACCATGTCTGTATTGGAGACTAAGGTATTGGAGATTCATGCACATCTTGAGCATTATATAGAGGAAACATATAAGGAGATGTTTCTTAAGCAAAAGTGTATTGAAGAAGATTGCATCAGAGTACATCACCACTGTCTGTTTTATCAACTTTATATTACAATTGCCCCAGGAGAGACTAATGAAAGACCTGAATTTGTTCCTTCTAAAGAAGAATGGAATTAAGTTCTACGTTTAAAGTTATGTTTTTGTGTGTTTAAAGACATTGTCTTTAAGTGTTTTAGTGTTTAAGACTTGCTTTTAGTGTTTGTTTTACTTAGGTGTTTAATTGTGAAAAATTGTTAAGTGTTTGTATTTAGGAAAATTTTCTCATCCAAGACAATTTGCAATGAGAACTAAGTGTTGAAATGTGTTTGTACTCGTTTGTTAATTAATATAAGTTTGTTTGTGTGAAAATTTTTGTTGTTTTAGCCTCAAATTGAAATAATTATTAAAGAGAACTTTGAGATATAGAAGAGTTACAGGATGTTGAAAATAGTCATTTAAGTGCTATGAGACCATTTAGGGGTGGTTTACTTAGGCAAATAGTGCATTTTACTGTAATATGAATTTTTTAAAAATCGTGCACCGGCGCCTATGTGCCACATTTTAATCTTAAGCGCGAGCAAACCCGAGAGGCAGACACCTAAGCGCCACTTACCCGCGCTTACGCGCTGGTTCACGAAAACCAGTTCACAAAAGGTTAAAAGTGAAAATTTGAGCCAAAACTTGCCATTTTTATCCTCTCGTCACCTTCAACCTCTCAAACATGTGATTTTGGAGAGCTAGGGCACACCATTAAGTGGAGATTTCTTGGTGGAATTAAGAAAAAATTGCTAGATTTGGATTTCTTAAGGTAAGAGCTTTACTTCTATGTAAAAATTTTGGATTTTCACGATGTATTTTAAGTACATTTGGAAGAATTCAAAAATTCACTATTCATGGCGAAAAATGAGGAAAAAGCTATGGAAATTGCATAGAAAGTGCAGTTTAAGCTTTTGGAAGTTTAGTTTAGTGGTTTAGACTTAATTTTGAAGTTATTGTTGGAATTTATCAAATTTGTAGAATGACACCAAGAATGAAGAGGAGCAAAGGCAAAGCCCCTTTCGATTCAAGTAAATTTGTTAGTTCAAAAGCTGAATATCGATATAGTGATGCATTGCAGTCACACAAACTGATTCAGGAGTGATGTTTTAGAAATCTGGGTGGAGATGTGGAAGATTTAATTGTTCGCCGACAGTGGGAACAATTCTGTCATTTCTCTACTATGGCGGTTATTTCTATTGTGAGGGAGTTCTATGCAATTCTCCCTGAAGCTGAAGACAAGTTCGAGGAAAGTTGGTACCTTTTTTGCCAGAGGTAATCAACTTATTTTACAATTTGCCACCGGATATGTTATATTTTTATGTAAATTATAAACCTATTGAAGCCGAGTTAGACGAGATTATCTCTTACTTGACTATTGGGAGAGGACTTTAGAAGATCACTAATGAGAGGAGAGTAAATTTCCCAACTTCAAAGTTATGTGCACCTTCAAAGGCCTGACACTATTTCATTTCTACTTGTCTGCTTCCGACCAATCATCTCAGGGAAGTGACCAGAGAAAGAGCAACGTTGAACTATTATATTCAAGAGGGAAAGCTCATCAACATTGAAGTTTTGATCTGTCAGACTATCATCGGTTCAGCTATAGCTGTTACGACTGCAGGTCTGAGATTTGCTTCTTTGATCTTTTCTTTGTGTGAGCATGCTGGAGTTAAATATGATAACTGAGAGAAAGTGTTATCACCTCTAAAGCCCATCACTAAGGTGAATGTGAAGACTTATTCTGAGCATTCAATTTTTGGCTGGAGAGGAGGATTTTCTCAGAGCTATGGAATGGAGACATCTGCTGCTTCTACCTCTGCTGCTTCTACATCTAGACCATCTACCTCATGTGCTTCTACATCTCGAGGTGAGTCTACTGAGACCCATGATCAATTATTGTAGAGGATTATGGATAATATTAATTTTACCGTTGATATGGTACAAAATTTAGAGCATTTTGCAGAGCATACTGATAGGTATAATATGAGAAAAAATGATTATGAAGAGAAATTTCAGTCATCTATGGAGAGCCTCATTAGGGGTAACCAAGGAGTGAAATTTCCTCCATATCCTAAATACCCAGATTACGAGCTTGCAAAAGTTTGGGATAGCGGTGATTCAGAGGATGAAGAGTAGAGCTGAGAGATTTATTTTATGATTGTAATGTGATATGAACTCTGTGGCCTGGGCTTGCTACATTTGCATCTGCATGTTAATTTGAATTATGTGATGTGGTTTGGACTTTTACATTTATGAGAATCGTGATGTGATGTGTTTTCATGTTTTGGACTTGAGACATGTATGTATGTTTACTTGTTTAGATATTGTGATGTGTGAGACTTTTATTTTTAATTGTATTGTAATATTTGTGTTAGTTAGTAGTTTGTTTTAAAATTCTAGGGTAGTAACTGTTGTGAGTTTTGTGATTTAGTTAGTTTAGAATTTAACTTAATTCTATATTTGTTGTAAAGTTGAAAATCTTGCTAACTTAGGTCTTATATTTGAAACTTAGGAAACTGCTACCCTGTATTTTTCTTTTATCATATTAGTGTGTTTGTTTTTTATGCTAAGATTGTGAAATCAAGTTAGTGTGTTAGTTTACTTTGATGTTTATACCCATTGCTTAGAAGTCTATTGAATCTATGAAAATATAGAAAATTTGATCTAAAATTAATTTTACTCATGTTTTTAGTTTTATACTTGTATCATTAGGTTTAAAAATTCCTGTTAGTATGTTATTTTAAACTTCATTTCTGCTTATATATATCTGATGCTAAATCTGTTAAAAATTTAAGTTTGGGGGGGGGGCGATGAAAAATATTTTCAAAACTTGAATTTTATTTGTTCTCAAATGTGCTACAAGTGAATTTGATTTGAAAAGAAAAAAAATTGATTATGTATATGAAGTTATATTAGAGAAGTAAAATTTGATTTTAGAAATGAGTAAGAAAATTTAATTAAAATTTTTAGTAATGAAGAAAAACTTTAAGTTAAAAATTTTTTAGATGAGAAAATGATTAATATAAGTAACTATCTTTAGTAAGAAAAATTATATTTTTGAAAAATTTAGATAATTTAGACTTTTATTTTTAATACTTAAATTTCTTCTATTAGAATAATTTTCAAAACTATTATTATATTTATAAGTAAAAGACTTATATCAAGACTTTGTTTTAGAAAAGGAGAAGTGGAATTCAAAATTATTAAAGGCCTATCCAGATATAGTAATCTTTACCTGGAAAGAAAAAGAAAAGAAAGAAAGAAAAAAAAAGAAAAAGAAAGGAAAAAGAGAGGAAAGAAAAGAAAAAGAAAAAGAAAAAGATAAAAAAAATTAGGAAGGAGAAGCTTGAGAATTAGTGCCTAATCAAAAATTGGTTCTACATTTGATCTTTTTAAATTATAAGACTTGAAAACTCTTAAGCTTATAGATACAATATAGGAAGTAAAATTATTTTTAATGAAAATTTTTAAGTGGAGATAATAAAAGAACTCAATTCTGAATTTGAAAAAGCTACAATATATTTCTGAATTAGATAGAAACTCATATTTTCATCTTTCTTAACTTTAAGAATTTCTAAACTTTAAGTTGGTCTCATTTACTGAATATTTTTTCTAAATTAGACTGTTATATTTCTAAATCAAAATTTTAGTAACTCCTAAAGAAACTCATATACATATCATACATATTTAGTTTTTAAAGATTGAAGTGTCACTTGAGGATAATTAATATTTTAAGTTTGGGGGATTTTGATACACCTATAATATATAGTGTTTTAAGACACATTTTTATAAATATTTTTGAGATCTTGCGCTTTAATAGAAGGTATTTTTGTGTTTTTCTTGCACATACAGGTAAAAAGGGTGAAAAATGCTTAAAGGAGTGAAAAAGGATCAAATTTGGAGAAAAAAATGTTAAAATGTGCAAAAGAGTTTTGACGCCTAAGCGCCGGATCTGGCTCTTAAGTGTCGGTTAAATAGAGAAGGCAACGCCTAAGCGCCAGAGGCCCCGCACTTAAGCGTCAGTGGCAGCTATTGGGCGAGTAAATTTGGTTTCTGCGAATTTTGAAGAGGTTTTTGAGGCACTCATTGGCTTAATAGGTGGTTATAACCACCATGGACGAAAATTATCATGGAAGGATGCATCTCTTGGGGAAATACATCGAATCAAGAAATATTTTGATGAGAAACCAAGTCACCTTTTAGAAAATTATAAAAGAAAGAAGAGAGGACTTTGAAAAGGGTCCTGAAAAGTTCCGAAAAAGTGTTAATCATAAAAATATTGGAAAGTTTTGAAAGTTCTCATTTGGGGCGTTAGTTCAGAGAAATTTTCCGGCACCACTTTTACTTTTATTTTATCCTTTTTGTTATTTTTTTTTGAGTGATCGTAAAAAAAAGAGAATCAAAGGAAATTCAAGAGTTTGGTGGACTTGAGATAAGTTTTTATCTTTCTGTTTTGAGACTAATTTTGGTTTTAATTGAGGCTTGTTGTTCGTTTGACAATGATTTCTTCTTTTAAACTAAAGTGTGGTTTTGTATTCTCCATGAATTCCGAGTAGTTTTCTTTATCTTTCTTCTTAAAATGATAAGTAATTAAGTTTTAGACGAAAGTTATCGAAAATATTGATCTTCAATGATGGAAGAAGTTATATAGAACTGAGAGGCTACTTACAAATTATAATTTATAAGAATTGTTAAAGTTACAATGGATAATTAATGCAAATAACAAAAAAAAAAAAAAACAAAACAATTTAAATGCTATATTTTGAAAAAGAACTTGGAGGGATCATGTTATAAAGCTTGCTAACGGCTTTGCAATAGAGGCGATCAATCCTTACAGCTTTATTGAAAGTTATCTTCAATTAAGCTCAGAGACCAATATAAAAAATACTTGAAAGATGAAGATTTAAATCATAGCAAGACTCCCTCATATTTCAATGCAAAATAATGTCATCCAAAATTAAATCTTTAAATATACTTCAAATAAAAATATCAATACTAAAATAGATAGATTAACAGGGACGCAGATACATCCTAATAACTTATAAAAAATATATTTCAAAATTTTATTTTTAAAACATATTTAAAATATTTATAGTTATTAGTAAATATTATATACTAAATTTATTACAATTTTATTACTAATATATTATTAAATCATTTAAATCCTGCCGTTCGGTTTTCACAACCACTTTCTCTGTTCTAAACAAAGTGCTTGCAGGTTGCTGACGTATATTAGGAAAAAAAATATTACATCAAAACTTCACACGTAGAGTTACGTGTGGAGTCATGCCACACGTGAAAGCCCGATAACACGAAGAATATTCCCTGTATGATATTATTGTATGTTATTCATGTGTTATTGTGTTCTTAGAATATTCCTGATGCTATATGACACAATAACACATCAATAGCACTTGATTAGCACACAATAATACCTGAATAATACCGGAAAAATATTTTCCTGTATTATTGGAATGATTCTTTGTTCTCCTTCACATGTATGAAGTGATTTGATTGTACTCCACAATTGACTCTATTACTCATATAATATTTTTTCGTGCATTAGAGGAGGAGGAAAGAGATTGCGGGTTGCAGCCGCGCTTTAGGAGCAGGTACGCGATGGTAGCTTCGATCTCACCCTTCTGCACATCGCTCTCAACTCCTCTTTCACTGCCTTCTTTGCACCGAACCCTTCCTCCAAAACCTTATCACATACTCGCCGCGGCACCTCACGTATCCTCTTTCGCTCCTCGCTGTCTCTCTCTCGCTACTTCTACATGGCATTGTCACCGTCGGCGCCGACCGAGGGACTTAACCGTCTTCGCCGATGACGTTGACGTCGATTCTGGCGGCGGGGACGACTACGACATGGACGCTGACGAGGAAGAAGTGGAGGAGCTGGACAACAAGAAGGACTACGACCTGGAATACGATCACCTCCTCGGTGGCCCCATCCTGCCGGCTGATGGTTCATCGTCGGATGACATTGAGATGGTGCGAAGCAGCAGTTTCGTCTCCACACTGGGCACGGAGTCCGAGAAGGTGGTAGATTACCGGATTAACGAGGAAGAGTTCCACAAGATTAGTCTTCTACACTGCGATTTTTTCATCCGAAAACCGCCTGACCCTGATAATAACGTCTATGACTTTAGAGAGGTCTGCTCTGTTTCATGAATTTGAGGCGTTATTTGCTATATTTGTAGATGATCGAGCGGAAATTATTTTTGTCATTTCTACAAACAGATGTACGTCACTCCACCAGACACGGATGTGTATTCGATTCCTAAGGTTCTTGCTCCCATGCCCGAGAAGGTAAACTGTAATTCTTTCATTCACTTAATTTGTTATAATAA
>JXCR01147118.1:71175-85278 GCA_002079205.1 Phalaenopsis hybrid cultivar
TTAAAAGATTCTTAAAAGTTGTTCAGGGTTATGCCCCGAACACTTTTATAATCTTTTGGATATTTGGAAGAACAACTGAATTTATTATGCTTTGTTCAAGAAAATCATTTTTAAAACCTTTAGGGCCCCACCAAGTTATGAATTGTGGTCTCTTTTGAATTTAATAATTAAAGCTTCATTACTACATAACATTTGTTCCTACTTTACACTTTGAAATATATGCATGATTATGAATGCTAATATTTCAGCGGAGACAGCGAGAAAATGACAGGTACGCATTTACAGTTATTTATCGTCATTTTATTACTGCAACTTACCAGCAGCTTAATATATTATGCATGTTTGGTTGAAATAATTTTAAATAGTCAAAACAAGCAACTTTTAAAATTAAGATAAATATTTTTCAAAATTAAAATTAAACTTAAACATTTTTCAAAACAACAAACAAACATAATACGTTCCTTTGGAATTTACGGGAGTTTCTCGGATAAGGTAACCTACGTTGCTAACGAGATCTCCTTAATTTAAATGAGCTTAACAACTTGTTTAGACTAAGTAAATTCAAAAGAAAATAGTGGTACTGAAATGAGGGAATCGTGAGATTCTAACTGGTGTCGCTCTAATCAACTTTAATCCCCTCGCAATACTTGAACAACAACAAAACTTATCACTTAAATTGCAAAAAATTAAAATTTTGAGTCTGGAGCTGTCACTTCGACGAGAAGCTTGGAGCAAAACTCTGTGGGCAGCAGGTGGAGGACAACATTCTACAACAACAAAATCAGACTACTTCAGCTAAAACTTTCATTAGAATTAAATAACAAGCCGTAAGATTTCGAGGTTTTCTGCTTATTATGACATAATTCCTCAACTCATCTTTATGTTTTTGCACGACCATGTTGTCTGATATAGCCCTAACTAGCTTTAGGTTCTGATGCTGTCGTTTGTTACGACGTAAACCCTTCTATATTCCAAACTATTTGTATGACTATGTCATGCAAGTGTAATATCTAAATAATAAAACTGACAGGATAAAACATCAAATAATCTTTTTCTCAAAATTGAAGTCAAACCGTAGGATAGTATAAGAAGTCACTAGGGTTCCCCTCGAATCAGTGACTTCTCCTACCTTTCATTCTTTTGGATTCCTGAAAATAACTGTTCCTACTTGATCCATTCCTTTTTAATATTCCAATGTCCAATCTTGAAATCTTAAACTTTCAAATTCTTGAAAGCAAAACCACTGATATGAATCGAGAGTATTTTTAAGCGACTTCGGTTACTTAAAATATAATTAACTATAGGAGCTTGCTTCGATAAACACAACTTAATATAAACTAATCGAGTTTTACTATCAAGTAATGTGTCTATTCCTCAGGATAGGTACGTCACTTGCGGTGTTGCACTCTTTTATTTAAACTATCGCATGTATGAGATCGGTTCGATCTCGTATTATCAAAAATTAAAAATTACTTTTCAAAATCATATATATATATATATATATACATATTAAATTAAATACTTTTTCCCCTGTTGACGACCGATAACGATTAGCTTACTTTTCAGTAAGCAGTTGTCATCGCTTTAACAGTTTTGAGCTTTTACATGCTTACCACACAATTTTTTTATATTAACATACCCAAACTTTAATATTAAAATTTCTAACACCTAGCATCAAGACAAGATGTTTATCAAACTTTAGGTGTCCGATATGTAATTCATAATAATTGTTTGGCACGTGTGTAAATTTCTCTTGAAAATATAAGTCAAACATACATATATGTATGAAGAAGTTGACAGGCAAGCTTGTAGAAGATTGAAACCAAATTATGCTGAAAATCTCAATAGGTACACTATACAACCATCTTGAGGTTATTGGTGGAAAAAATGAAAGTTTAAAATAGCATAAAAAGAAAACAATCATTTAATCAAAAGTTTCAAAGTATTTAGCTGAGACAAACAAAAATGTCCATTTATAAAAATAAGGGGCATTTCCATACACATCATATAATTCTTATGAATTTACATATCTTGGTTTTCTTTTGTTGCTCATTTTGCTCTCTTTGATGTCCCTAAAAAGAGTATTTTGGGCTGTATGCTTCAATATATAAGTATTAAAGCTTATGCAGATACAGGAGATAACATATATGAGAAGTTTAACATAAATAATCATTACGACAATAATAACAAAATTAAGATAAGAGCATTTTCGTTGCTGAAGGATATGAAAGGTAAGAGTTTCCTAAATGACATAAATGAAACTTCAAATAGGTCAAAAAAGCTCTTGATTTGAAAATCCGTAGTTTGAGAGATGATAACAAAAAAAAAAAGAAAAATTCAAGCAGAATTGCCTAAAACAAAGAGAGATTCACAAAAATTTTAATCGCAGTATTCAGTTAGCACACGGATTGCCGCTGTAATACTTTTTTTTTGTAGCATTCTCTATGTTCTCTATCAGTAGGATTCATTGCTGTAAAAAAACTAGGAACGTTACCGCATCACATGATATCACAAGTATAAACATCACAATATCGCAACACAAATTATCATCTGAGATTATAACAACACAAGTACCAACATTACAATGCAATATATCAACAGCACATCACATCATAATATATGAGAAGTACTAACAACAGAGCACACTCTATCACAAATAACTGCATCAAAACACAAAGCAACACAAGTAGAATAAGTTTTTATTGTATCAAATAGGATGACACATAACAAATGCTAATAAAAAAGTATTCGTTATACTAGAAAATAACAAAATGTAAACATCAAAATAACGTGTTTTGCCAAAATATTAACATCAAAAATATTTATTCTACAAATTCAAAACCTCATAAGTAAACTTAACTAAAAAAACATAGAACTAATATGAATCAATATTCACGATATTTGTAGAAGAAGTGTAAGTAATGAACCCCCATCTCAGGTGCCATAGATATGTAAAACTCCCTTTGATATGACCTTCAAGTAGCTTTATGAAGTACAAATATATTTGCATATCTTTATAAATTTTTACAGTTTGTTTTAAAATCTTTATCATATCAGGAATAGATGAAGAAAGTTTCACAGTGTTAGCCTCAGAAGATAAATTTATACATGCTGTAACTAATTTTAATATATTTGCATATCTTCATAAATAATCAGACCTACATGCATGTTACTTTTTTTTCCATGTTTAAAATCTTTTTTTAGCATTGATTATTTTACAAAGCAAGTTTTGCTCATCTACATTGTTGCCTTTCAATTAGGGGCAAAGAGTACTTGGGAGAATAGCTAGATGACCTGAACATCTTTTTGTTTCATACTTGGGAGGCTGTATAGTCTTTTTGGGTATGTATTTATTAACTGAATTTAACAGCTCTGTATATCTATGTTTTGATGATATGATTTCCATGCTTTCGTAAATATGATTGAACTTTGACATGCAATGTATCACGTATGTTGCGGCGATCCAATTAGACTAATTCATCACTCATTGAGTTTTGATTATAAAAGTCAGGACGAGTGCTAGTTATAGTTGGCCTGAGCAAATTGCCAACCTCTATCGCACTCGAACCGACTTCTAAAAAAAAGGGGCTAGTTGGGGTGTGCAGAAAATGATATCAGAGTATGATTATTGAATGAAAAGAATGATGAAATCATGTTGGATTTAGAAGATGTATGAATGAGATCAAATATGAATTTTTTTATACAAAGCTATATGTTGATGAATCAGTTGTGGGTATCCCTTACGAATTAAGTTGTGACGTGTGCACGATAAAATTTTTATATGATAAATTACATGTGAATAATAAATTGTGTCGATACAAATAAACTTGTATAGATATGAAATGGGAAGTATGGAAGGCCAGTCTCGTAGGCCAAATGCAGAGCACAAAGTTAGAACTGAAACTGTTTTGGGGAGAAATGAAAATCAGAACAAGAAAAATACAGACACTAGAATAATAGAGTTACAGGGTATTTTGTAGTTGATATCACTAGTGGTTTATAAAGTGGTTTATAAAATGATTGCTATCTAAAGATCTTCCACCAATATGGGTCCCAAATCTGAAATTGAGGCAAAAGTTGATTGACATATGAAGATATTTTAGTCTTTCTAGCGACCCGCTTTCAATGGTGCTAGTGAATCTATAGTTGATGAAGATTGGCTCCTGAAGATTGGAAAAATTTTGGATGGTATGATTTGTCTAGAAAACAGAAAGTGACACTCACTACTTTCTTGTTAGAAGGCGAGACAGAAAGGTGATGACAGACACAACATAGAGAAAAATTTCAACTGACACCTCTTCTACAGATTCAGTGGGAAGAATTTGTTAAAGTCGTCAAAGATTGGTTTATTTTGCCGCCAGCCACATTAGCATTATAGGATAAGTTCTTCAATTTACTCAAATGTCCATAACAGTTATGCAATATGAGGCAGAGTTCACTTCTCTTTCCAAATATGCAACCTACTATCTCAACACCCATGAGGAAAAGTGTCACAGATTTCTACGTAGTCTCAGAGATAAGTTGAGGTTGGCATTAGCTCCATTTAAAATCAGTGATTTCTCCGTGCTTATTGAAAGGGCAAGAAGAATTGAAAATGAGCTGGACTTTTCCAATCACTAGTGTCAATCTCAGCAAGCAAATGAAAGAATTTTGGTAAAAGAGAACACTTTCAAAGCAAGAAATTTAAATATGAATGGAGATAAAAAAGCCAGTTTGTGAAAAGTATGGAAAAAAAATATTTTGTGTAATGTTTGATCGGTTCCGAAAAGTGTTATAAATGTGGATATTCAGGACATATTCAAATAAATTGTCCACAAGAATAGAAGAATGATTACAGACCACGGGTGATTCAAGGATAGGGACAGTCTAGAAAATTTTTGGAAGGTAATCAACTTAGCAGTAGGGCTATTAAAACAGTTCGTTGTTCGCGAACACCTCGTGTTCAGCTCGTTAAGAAACTTGTATTCGATTTATTCGCTAAATTAACGAGCCGAACACAAACACTTTTTTTTTGTGCTCGATATATAAACGAACCGAACATGAACAAAGATTTCTTCGTTTGTGTTCAGTTCGTTTTGGCTCGAAATACTATTCATCAATTTTGTATATATATATATATANAGCTCGTTAATAAACTTGTATTCGATTTATTCGCTAAGTTAACGAGCCGAACACAAACACTTTTTTTTGTGCTCGATATATAAACGAACCAAACATGAACAAAGATTTCTTCATTTGTGTTCAGTTCGTTTTGGCTCGAAATACTATTCATCAATTTTGTATATATATATATATATTTTAATTGATTATAAATCTTTGTAGTATATATATATTTTTGAAAAAGCCCAAGGGAAAATATATTAATATGGAAAAGTTACAGAAAGATTGTATCAGAAGGCCTAAAAGAAAGCCTAACTCATAAAATACAACACACACAAAACCCAAATAAAGCAAAAATACATAAAGTCAAAAAGCGAAAAAGTCACAGAAGGACACAAAAGTGCTAGGGACGTCCCACTTTAGTTCTCCTGTGTCGAGTTCTAGGAAGTGAGCCAGTTAACAAATTTGTAAGTTGAGTAACATTGCCCGTAGTAATCAAAGTATCATCCATCAGATTCCTGAGCTCGAGTAGATCTCCATTCTTCTTCTTCTTGCTCCTNAAAGGACACAAAAGTGCTAGGGACGTCCCACTTTAGTTCTCCTGCGTCGAGTTCTAGGAAGTGAGCCAGTTAACAAATTTGTAAGTTGAGTAACATTGCTCGTAGTAATCAAAGTATCATCCATCAGATTCCTGAGCTCGAGTAGATCTCCATTCTTCTTCTTCTTGCTCCTGGATGTGTAGACCTGCCATTCCTCATCCGATGTTTGACTCATCTTATCAGTAGATTCCAAAGGTGGTCGGACAGGTGTAGGCCGCTGCACATCATGATCTCCATGAGGCTGAGTGACATTAACATCTTTCTAGACCTAATGAGGCGGTGGTGAAGCAATAGAAGTATTTTTACCTATATTATCGACGATAGGTTCTATGGAAGACGGAGTCTGAAGAATCTCCCTCCCCCACGATAAGAGGTTCCAAAGACTGGAGAGCTACAACTGGGGACTNCCTCCTGGATGTGTAGACCTGCCATTCCTCATCCGATGTTTGACTCATCTGATCAGTAGATTCCAAAGGTGGTCGGACAGGTGTAGGCCGCTGCACATCATGATTTCCATGAGGCTGAGTGACATTAACATATTTCTAGACCTAATGAGGCGGTGGTGAAGCAATAGAAGTATTTTTACCTGTATTATCGACGATAGGTTCTATGGCAGACGGAGTCTGAAGAATCTCCCTCCCCCACGATAAGAGGTTCCAAAGACTGGAGAGCTACAACCGGGGACTGAATGACTGTCATATTGCCTACGGGGATATTGACATCTTCCGGGATATCCTTCTGATGATCAATAGTGTCAAAAACTTAGTGCTGATCGAGATTAGATGAAATCACAACCTCTAGCGGAGTACTTTACTTTTTTAGTCTGAGGTGGGGGTGTAGATGGTGACAATGAGAACTGGAGTGACCGAATATACGACAATTCGAACAATATGATGGAAAATACTCAATCTATATCTTTTGCTAATATCCATGGTGTTGTGTGCCCGACCAGATTTCCTCATAAGCGAGTGAAGTGATGTCTCTGTCAACCAGTACTCTGACTCTAGATGGACGAGAAATATTAAAAGTAGGAATGTCCGTCTTGAGTGGTTTTTTATAAGCTGAGACAATATAATATAATACTTTTTGAGAAAAATAATGAAATTTCAGGCTAGGAGGTGAATCCAAACCGGAATGATTAGCAGTTCCGTCTGTGAGTCAAAATCCACAGACCATTTCAGAATCTTCATTGCTCTGTTATCAATCCAGATTATATTTCTAACAAATAAGCGCATGTAATATTCTTCATTATTAATTTGAATAAGAACGTCTCTCATCTAATAGTCCAATTTTTTACTCTCCAACAAGGTGCATAGGTTCAAATTCTTTGCGAATGAGCTCCGTTTTGGGATGACCATATAGAAATTTCCCAACCAAATTCAGACAACAGGAGGAAACTAGTTGAATACCATCGTCTTCTGTAAAAAACATGACAGACTTTCCATTTTTCCTAACAGGCTTCTTGATGTCCTCCGCCCATCCAAATGAAGGAGGAAAATATGGTGATTTAGGTGTAGCTAAGGCGTGAACACCCGCAAGTGCGACAGCATACGATCAGTCTTAAGCCATCCCAAAAGATGGAGGTGGGGCTGTGGGACAGCAAAATGACAGTAAAGGAAGAGCAAATGCCGAAAGGGAAGTCGAGCAGTGGGCGATTCGTTTGAGCCAGAGGAAAGCTCGCGCTCTGCGAGCGAGGACAGGAACCGTAGAAGAAGCCCGCGCTTCTCGGGATGACGAAGAACGAGCCGCGAGCCTCAGAAAGGAGCCCGTGCTTCTCGGGATGATGAAACAACGATGAAGCTTGCGCCCATACGTCCTTCAAATGTCGTCCCTGAGCCCGACGCCTTCACGCGAGAGCCACTGACTCAAACGAGTCGCTGCGACATGACTACGAACAGTAGAAGAAGACGAAGACGAGGAAAGACGAAACCGATGAAGATGCAGTGAATCAGAGAAACCAAGGATTTGCCATAGGCGAACCCTAGCAGGACGAGCGCCTTTGTATTATATATATATATTTATTTATATTGATGAGGAGTATTTAAAAAAAAAATTAATTTACTAAACAGGTTACAATGTTTTATAATCAATTAAACTTATTAATTAAAAAATAAAATAAAAATATGTTAACTTATATTTAAATTATGTTTTAATATAAACAATAAGATTTAAATATGACCCCAACACTTAATATTCTACTACTGTGTGATTAGTGTTGTCAAAATGACTCTTTGTTCGCGAATAACTTGTGTTCAACTCGTTTGCTGCTTGCTAAACAAACGAACAGAACACGAACACACTTTTTGTGTTTGAAATATAAACGAGCTGAAAACGAACAGTGATATTTTTAAACGAGCTGAACACGAGCTAAGTTTGTGCTTGCTTGTGTTCGGCTTGTTTACACTCTTACCTAACTGATATCAACTTTTGGGTAAGCCTTCAGTGCAAACAAAAGGGCAAACATTAGAACACATAACATAACAATTAGTAAAAGTCCTAGGCTTTTCAATTATCCCTCAAGAAGCCAAAGAATCTGAAGAAGTGGTTACAGTTGCGCTTTTAATTCAAGATCAACATGGTACTATCCTATTCAATTTAGGTGCATTGCATTTTTTTATTTTTGATGAGTTTGCTGCCAATTTACATGTTGAGATTATACATTTTTTTCCTGCTTTGTTTTGTTATATCATTGGAAAGTGGTTTTTATGCCAATAGAAAATGCGTAGTGCATGTTCTTATTCTTGATAAGAAATTGCTATAAGAGTTGATTATCATACCAATTCAAACCTTTGATGTCATTTTGGGGATGGATTGATTGATAAATCATTTTGCTACAATTGAATTCTGGAAAAGGAAGATAAAACTGCAATCACCCGGTGAAAAGCTGTTGTATAGCTCATGTAATCGAAGTGCATGATCTTTCCTGATTAGTGCAGTGAAAGAAGAAATCTTTGCGAGGCGGTGAAATAATATTTTTGGCAAAATTTGAAGTGCTAAATAAACATGTACAATAATTGCAAAAATCCAAATGGTTTCAAAATTTCCTGAAGAATTGTCAAGGCTACCACCAAAACGAAAAGTGGAGCTTAGGATTGATATGCAACTCGGAACTTGTGCAATATCCAAATGTCCATAGAAGATGGCTCTGAAGGAATTGCAAGAATTGAAATGTTAGTTGCAGGAATTAATCGATAAGGGTTTTATCAGGCCAAGCAATTCATCGTGGAGTGCACCAATATTATTCATCAAGGAGGATGGATCCATGCGATTATGTATTGAATATAGAGAGTTGAATAAGGTGCCGATAAAGAACAAATTTCCTTTGCTCAGGATGGATGATCTATTTTGATCAATTAGAAGGTGCAATTGTATTTTTCCGAATCGATCTGAGATCGGGATATAATCAGTTCAAAGTTAAGGAAGACAAGTTTTGGGACCAGGTATGATCATTATGAATTCTTAATTATGTCTTTTAGCTTGACTGATGCTCTTGCAATTTTCATGGACTTGAGGAATCGACTCTTCAAAACATATGTGGATTAGTTTGTTATTATTTTCATTAACGATATTCTGATTTATTCAAAAATTGATGAAGTTCATGTCAATCATTTAAGGATGGTTTTGGAGATACTGAGATTGAATCAGTTATATGTAAAATTTTGGAAATGTGAATTTTGACTGCTAATAATTGCATTTTTAGAACACATTATTAGTGGTTAGGGAATTTCAATTGATTCTCAGAAGATAAAGACAATTATGGAATGATCTACTTTAAAGAATGTTATAGAGGTATGCAATTTCCTTGGTTTGACATGATATTACTAGAGGTACATAAATGATTTTTCATAAATAACTATGTCGTTATCCAAGCTGATGAGAAAAGATGTCCAGTTTGAGTCGACTGCAGAATGTGAGCATAGTTTCCAAGTTGAAGAAACATTTGACCATAACACCAGTGTTAGCTCTTCCATCAGGTAAAAAAAGATTCCAGATTTACAGTGATGCATTTTGCGTTTTAATGCAAAATAGAAAAATAATAACTTATGCATCAAGACATTTGGAGCAACATGAAAGAAACTATTTGATGCATGATCTGGAGTTAGCTGCTGTGGTATTTACTTTCAAACTTCAGTGACATTATTTATATGACATGAAATGTGAAGTCTTCACTGATCATCAAAGTCTGAAATGCATTTTCACACAAAAAGAGCAAAATTTGAGGCCAGCAAAAATGGTTAGAGTTGATAAAAAATTATGATCTGGATATACAGTATTGTCCAGGCCGAGCAAATGTAGTTGCTGATTCATTGAGCTATAAATTCATAGGTAGTGCAAGCTAGATTCTTACTTAGAGGTCAGAGTTGATGAAAGATATTGATGCTTTACAACTGGAAGTTAGAAGATCAGGTGACATGGGTTATTTACATCAATTTACAGTGCAACTTACTTTAATTGATAGAATCAAGACAACTCAAAAAGTTAGCAACTAAAATCCGAAACTCCTAAAACATTGTCAATTAGGAAAGAAGATTGATATGACTGCTGATGAAGATGACATTATCTAGTGTAAGCTGCATATATGGGTACCTACCGATTTTGATTTGAGACGAATAATTCTACATGAAGCTTATCATTCATGGGACACAATTTATCCAGACAACAAAAAACTGTACATGGATTTGAAGTTGGCGATCTGATGGTCAGGTATGAAGAAAGATATTGTTGAATATATATCTCAGTGTCAAGCATGTCAAATTGTAATGGTTGAGCATCAGAGACCCAACGAATTTCTACAATCATTGCCGACACTTGAATGAAAATGGGAAAAAAATTGCTATAGACTTTGTTATGGGATTTTCTTGATCTAGATAGGGCCACAACAGTATATCGGTTATTATTGACAGATTATCCAAGTTGACTCACTTTTTGCCTATTAAACAAAAAGATTCAGTGGTAAAGCTGTGACCAGATTAATGACAATGAAATTATCAGAATGCATGACATTCCAAAATTTTTTTGTTTCCACAGAGACGAAAGATTTACGTTAAAGTTTTGGAGAGATATTCAGTAAGGTTTGGGTATACAGTTACATTTCAACACTACATTTCATCCACAAGCCGACAAATAATCCAAAAGGACAATTCAAGTATTGGAATATTTGTTAAAACTTTGTGTTCTTGACTTTGGAGGTAGTTGAGAAAATCACATTACAATGATTGAGTTTGCTTACAACAACAGTTATCAAACCAAATGACTCCTTATGAAACTCTGTATGGCCGAAAGTGCAAAACTCCACTCAGTTGGATCGAAGTGGGTGAACGCCAAATGTTAGGTCCCTAGCTAGTTGATGAAGCCACAAAAGAAAATCAAATTAATCAGAGATGAATTGAAAGCTGCTCGGGATCGAAAGCAGAAATATTACGACCCAAAACACAAAACAATTGAATTTGAAGTTGGAGATTTCATATTTTTGAAAGTTAGGCCAATTAAAGGTACAACTATATTTGATCAAGGAAGCAAGCTAAGTCCCAGCTACATTGGTCCTTTTGAAATTATAGAAATGATCGGTCCAGTTGCCAACAGATTACCCTTACCTGCGGATATCTCAGATATACATGATGTATTTCACATTTCAATGTTACGAAAATAGGTTTCAAATTCAGAGCAGAGAAGTTCACATGAAGATATTGAAGTATAGAAAAATCTAATGTATATTGAAGTGCCTGAAAAGATTCTAACAACTGATGTTAGGAAGCTTATAAATAGTAGATTTTTTTTGTGATAATAAAGTGGAAGCACAGACTTGAAAAGGAAGTAACTTTGGAAAATGAAGAAGATATGTTACGGAAATATCCCTTCCTATTTTAGTAAAGTCAGAAATTTCGAGGACGGAATTTTTATAAGGAGGGGAGGTCTGTAATGCCCAAATTTCGAGAAATCAAGTAAGTTCGACACGTTTAAAAAACACTCTAAAATTTCTATCTCCCGAAATTTGATCGAAGTAATTTTATTAGATCATATTAAAAAATCGATCAATTCCTTATAAAACACCATATATGAATTTTAAACTGATTGGGAAATATAAAATTTTTAAGTTATGCTTTCTTAAATTGATTTAATCTTAATAACTTTAATTAATCTTATCCTAATTCTGCAACACAGTAGTCCATTGCCTTTCCAAGCCTTTTATTCATCTGATCGGTCGATTAGAGAGTCTCAAGGTTCGATTTTTCCTCCCAAGTCCTCATCTCTCTCGCTTGTGATTCCCCTCCATGTCTGTTGCAGCTGAAGCAGGCGAGACCTGCGACCCTTGGNTATTGAAAGATGTTTCATATGTTCAGTATTTGATTTCAAAACTTGTATAGTATTGATTACAATGGTGGCTGAAAAAATTTATGGATATTCATTTTCAGTATTGAATTAGCTGCGAAAGTGGGTGTTTCAAATTCACTCGAAAATTGATTTAAAAAATGCCTTATATAAATATCCATTACCTGCAATTAAGGTTTTATGTATTAGCTGTACTTTTTACACTTGTTTGGTTTGCTGCAGTTCTTGGTTCTTGGCTTTGCAACAATTTCTAGTTTAATAGCTGCATTGGATGCAGTTTCTGGTTTATGTATTTTGCAATAACACTTCGTATTGGCTTAAACGCAATTTCTGGTCTACTAGCTACAATGGATTCAATTTCTGTTTTAATAGCTTCATTGGATGCGTTGGTGTGATGCATTTTTCTGGTATACTAGCTAAAATGGATGCAGCTTTTGGTCTTCTTTTTTCGGGTTTGATGGTTACGAGCTGCAGAAATTTGTTTTGACATTACAATTTGACATTAGATTATGTGCAGCAATGTCATCTATTATTGTTGGATTATGTGCTGTAATGTCATCTATTATTGACATTAGAAGTTTGTTTTGGCATTAGAAATTTGTATTGGCATTAGAAGTTTGTATTTGCCATAGAAGTTGCTATGTTTATAGGGATTATATGCAGCAATGTCAACTATTATTGCTGTAGCAGTTTGATATCTATGTATCCTATACAATTTCATAATGAAACATTCGTGCCTTTCTTTCTGTGGATGTAGGTCATTGACCGAACTACATAATTCTTTCGTGTACTTATACTTTTATTTTGATTTGTTAATTGCAACACTGTGGAGATTCTTTGTGTATAATGCTTTTGCTCATTATAGTTCCAACATGTCTAAAGAAGGGGGTCCGTCCACAATGTGGGATAAAGAAGTGACAAATATTTTTTGCGATCTGTGTGTTAAAGAAATAGAATTGAGAAATCGCCCGACAACATACTTCAACAAGGAATGTTGGTTGAATATAACTAGAAGGTTTAAAAAACTGATTGGAAGGGATTATGATAGACTAAAGTTTAAAAATAAATGAGATCAATTGAAAAAAGAATGGAAGATTTGGAAAGAGTTAAAACGTGGATCAACCGGGTCAGACTGAGATCTAATTAAACGGACAATTGATGTATCAGAAGAATGGTGACCCGAGAAATTAGAGGTATGACTTACATTTTCAACTTGTGTGTATCAAAATTTTTTTTAATTACATGAGTGTCCTCAAATTCTGTTATAGGCACTGCCGACAATAAAAAAATACAAGCAAAGCGGAATTGAGTTGGATTTTGAAGAGAAACTTGACATAGTGTTCAAGGGGGTGGTGGCAACGGGAAAACAAACATTCACCCATAGTGAGACGGGTTTGCAGGAATACCCGATGATTTTACACCAGAGTCGGTGACAGTTGAAGAAGAAATACATAGTGTTAACCAGAGGGAGATGGGGGAGTCAAACTCACATATGAAAAGGCCCAAGCTAGGAAGAAAAAAGAAAGAAAATGATACTTTTGTGAGAAGCTCATTTGACAGACTCATAGATGCTGTTGGAGCACCACCTTCTGCTCCACCACCTGACAACACTATCTTCGATTGTCTTCGCACTTTGAAAACCATCCCTGAAGTTGTAACGGATAAGTACTTTTATGCAATATGTATGAAAAAACTTGAGGATCCAACACGTAGACACATATTTATGGCGATGGAACCAGAGTTGCGAGTCGAATATCTACGTGTTATTTTTAATGATTGAGTTTTTATTGGTTTTCAAGCAATGTATTATGTACTATTCAAAGTCATGAACTCGTCTGTTATTTGGATTTGTGTTTCTTTTTTAAAATGTACTTTTATTTGAATCCTGAATGCATATTAGTGGAGCTCAATATTTTTTTTATTCTTACTAGCTGAGTTTTCTCGTTGTTTATTTCTCGCTCGCTGTATTGATTAATAAATGATGAAATAACTGAGATATTTCTTCCTTTAGGATGGATTCACAACATGAACATCATAAGAGAATGACATGGGCTGCAGCTATTGCCATATTACT
>JXCR01147119.1:0-54597 GCA_002079205.1 Phalaenopsis hybrid cultivar
CCGAGTTTCCGCCCCCGCAGCATCTCCGTTCCCGCTCCGGCAACCGCTACCGTGCTCTCGCGTAGCACGTTAACGAGGACGAGAGCCACGAGGCACAGCGCAACATAGCACGTCGCCGTCTCGCAAGCAGCGGCTTTGGTTGGGGAAAAAGAGAGGTGCCTACTTCTTGTAGCGGCCATGTTTTTGTTGAAGAGGGAGCTGGTTTAGTGTGTATATATAGGGGAAGGAATTTGAAGGGGAAGGGGGAGGTGAAGATGAGTCACGAGTCCTATCAAAAAACTTGAAGTGTTTGGTAATGTACGTGTTCATTATTTTAATCTAAAATGATGGAGTTCTTCTTCAATGGCTTACAAGTTAGCGTGGAATTTATATAATTTATTTGGCTTGAGAGGTTTCTCAGTTGTGAATCATTTTTGTGACTATCTGATCATTTAATGTCTGGGCGGTGTGGGGTTATTGACCATGTTTATCTAAATAAATATTAAATAGGATTTTTAAAAAAACACAGTATAATCACGTTTTATATGGCTTAAGAGTTTGTTTGAAATTGAAATTCTTACATACATGTCACTCAATTTTTATGTATTTGCATATATATCACGAGCATTAATTTTTACATGCACCACCTTATCTATGCGTAAAAATGTGTATTTAACTTTTTGTAATATTATTTCTTATGTGATATAAAAAATTGTGCTGGAAATGTAAATAAAAAAAGTTTTGGTGCTAAGTATGTAAATAAATATGAATTGGAGATGGTATTTATGTAAGTTATAGGCACCATCTCAAACCTATAACTTTGTGTAGGGAGTCGGAGCACCCGCACTGCATACTGCTTTTCAATGAATTGAAAGTAGTCTATAATATTTTGAGTTAATTTTTTAAAAATTATCAGCTTGGCCTTCAATTTTTATTTTTCATTTATATATCTGATAAAATAAAATTGAATGAGAATATCACCGTTAAAATTTATAAATTATTTTGGGTTAACGGCAATATATTATAAAAAATAATCACTCAAAATTTATCAAATTCAATAATTTAAAACTTATTTTGATGGTGATACATTTTACTTATTTCTTTATCTACAAGCCATGCAAAAAAAATAAAAAAATAAATAAAAATAAATAAAAATAAAACGAATAAAAATTAAATAAAGTTTGTATAAGTGTGTGTGTGTGTATATATATATATATATATATATATATATATATATATATATATATATATATATATATATATATATATATATATATATATATATATATNTGAATTCTATGTTGTCCTTTTTTGAACGCACCTCGAGTGTTTAGGAATGAGAGTGAAGCAAGAAAGAGAGAAAGAGTATAGCAAGTTAGGATTTTTCTGTTGAGAGTATCGGTAAAAGGTCTTTTTGTTCGTATTTTTGTCTCTTGTTCATAGAAACATATTTTGTACAATAACATAAAAGAGGGAGTAGTTATGGAAAGCACTCTTAATATAATTGATACTCAAATTAATCATATAGATATCATATTATAAGAGTGTTACAATTTGAATTTTAATATGACGAAAACTTAGTCAGTCGACTTGCTTGAATTTGGCTGACTGAGACGACCGACTGAGTGGCGACCACACCATGTGTTAGTTGGCTAAGGTGCCTGGTTGAGTGTCGATCTCGTCTGCCACGGTAAATGCAGGTCAATTAATTAGACGAGAACAAGAATTCTCGCCTACGCCCTTGTCGGTTGGGACTATCTGTGTGGTATGTCATTCGAATCTCTCACCGTATTATGTTGGCTGATTTTTAACCACACGGTTAGCTGTAGGGTGGTAGGACGTCTTGGTTGTCTCGCCGTTGTCTTGGCCGTTCGAATTTTTCACCATATTATGTCAGGGATGCTCTTGTTCTGGTGCTTGGGGGAATCAGAATGAGCAGATGGAATGCTCAGAGTCAAAGCCAAGGTCTCTCCCAGAGAGCATGAAGGTCACTAGGGAGATGTCAACCAGCTATCATCTTGCAGCCATGCAATATAATGCAAAGGCGATGGTTGCTAGTGCGTTGGCGGGTGAGATGATGAAAGTGTTGTGGCATGATTTAGACATTGTAGAAGGTGTTTGAGTGAGAGGGGCAAAGGAAAAGTTAGCTACTATGCATTGTAAGCAGAAGCATCCCTCAAAGTTAGGTAATTCTGTAGAAGATGAAGATATGCACCCTTAAAATGTGGCCACATAATACATTGTCTCCATGTCTGCTCATATCATTGTTATTCAAGACCAGGTTACTGACAAGGTCATTGACATTCCTCGAAAACATTCTTCTCATCTATTTATGCAAGGAAATGTGATGAGAGGGAGTCAGATTCTAAAGGGATACCAGGCAGAGTTGCGATTGCAGTTCCTCTGCTAGAACCTATGGCTTGCAGGCTGGTACAACACCAATAATTGCTACTCTACCAAATCCTCAGGCCGATGGCTCTCCTTTCATTTCTCAGTTTGAGAAGTGCAAGGTGAGTCAGGTAATCCTTCTTCTACATCTAGTTCTTCATCGAGGGAGTCAACTTCATCCCTCGAGGGTGAGGTCCAACCTTTGTATGAGGGAATAAAGGTACATCGGTGGGGGAATGGAGCTGATGGAGAAGGTAGACTCTTTGCCCCCTCCCATCAAAAGAAAGGAGTCCTTGTGGGAGCCCATGCATGAGAGTACCAAAAGGATATAGGAGGATGCTAGCAAGCACTTCAATCAACTAGATCGAACCACTTGAATTGGTTCTTGCAAATGGATGTCAAAAAAAAATTGTCCTTGACTACACTATGGGAGGCTTCAGTTGCCAAGAGCTTCTCCAGAATGCAGAGTGCCCATTTTTTTGGGGATAGCCATGCTTGAGGTTGAGCAGCCATTAGAGGAAGCCCAGAAGAAGGAAGTTTTATTGAAGGTGCATCTTAAAAGGTCAATTTTGACAAGTCAGTGAGGGTCAACAAAGAATCCCATGGCACTAGAATGACTTTAAAGAAGGAAAAAACTAAGACAAAAGAGAAGATTGCCTCATCAGTCTCCAGAGAATAGTACAAGGATGGTCGGGTAGAGTACTTTAAACTTTTGGTGGACTATGCCATTCAACAATTCATTCATCGTAGTTTGGTCGACCCTAAGTACACTGACTAGACAATATTTCTTGCTTTACTCCGAGTTGAGCCAATAGAGAGTCCTAAGGAGGAGGACAGTTTAAGAAGTGAAGAAGAGTCGGCCACCCAATAGGACCCTAAAAAAATGAGGACTCATCTTCTTCATTTTTTTCGTCTCAAAAGTTGTTAGCATTGTGTGGAAAGACTTGTAATTTTTTTTTCACATTAATGGAAATAAATGTTTTGCCTTTTTGTAATTATTTTTATTATTTTGGTATGTGAAACTTTTTATTTTACATGGGTCATTAGTCCTCGGAGAGACCTACTCTCAGGTTAGACCTTGGATACTAAGAAATCAATTTAATCATGGTTCCTTTGTTGGTTAACCCTTATTTCTTTTGGGCACTGACGTCGTGTCACCTGTTTGAGCGAATGTCAATCCCGATCGATATTTTTCTCCCAGCACAGATCTTTTCATTACCTAAGAGGGTGATGACCAGGGATTTCAAGGTGGTTTTTTTTCTCCTTTCATGGATCATGTCACTAGCAAGAAGAGAGTCATCCCTGGATAATCTACTACATTGACTGCACATCGTATTATTGACAACGACTTTATAAATGCTTAAAAATACAAGAATTTGATACTACTGCTGAAGATTTAAATCTCCGACAACGGCGCCAAAAACTTGACAACAGTTATAGATTTGATAAAAATGTGTATAAAATATTCAATAATTGCAAAGTCACACTTATCCAAAAACTTGACAAAGATTATAGATTTGATAAAAATGTGTATAAAATATTCAATAATTGCAAAGTCACACTTATCAATGCAAGTATACGTATCACTCAAGTAATACAGGGCTCCAATAGAGTCCTGGATATCGATCCTACAAGGAGTAATATTAGAGGCTATGAACTTAAGATTTAGAAAATCAATACTTAATCACAACAGATCCTACATGGAGTAATACAAGTATACGTATCACTCAAGTAATACAGGGCTCTAATGGAGTCTTGGATATCGATCCCACATGGTATCGCTCAACTAATACAGGACTCTAATGGAGTCCTGGATATCGATCCCACAGGGAGTAATATTAGAGGCTACGAACTAAGATTTAAAAATCAATACTCAATCACAACAATATAGTTCAAATTGCATATTTGTCACTAATAGGCAATTGAAATAAAAATGTAATTTTAATAAATTCTTAATTAATTAATTTTACTAATAAAGTTTCTACTACGAAGTTCAATATATAAGAAAGCATCCTTCTCCTGGTCAAGAAATTTAAGTGAATGGATAAATTGAATCAGTTCAAATTATATTGTGCCAAATAGGAGTATACCTATTTTTTACCCTTTGGACCAGACATAAAGAACATTGACTAATTCTATGCTTGGTTACTGAATCCGCAGCTAGGCTGGGAGGATACCGACTCTCACTTTGGAGCTCCCACATTCCCCTCGCCTAAGGGCTAACATCTACACTAAAGCACCTAAACGATATGACCGAATTGAGGATTTTAGTCTGTCACTCTAAAATCTCTAATTCTATGCCCGATAATTTTTATTTCCCTATTTATTTGCACCCAACTTTCAAGGACTTTTACCTCCCTAAACTAGGATGTAATCTTCACTTTATTTGTAAAACTCAACATATTTTAACAACTCAATTAACCAAATTGAAGTGAAAATATCATCACAACTTCTTTAACATTCTCATGGCACAACCAATTCAAATCATCATTTCACCAAATCTCAAGACAAGGAGAAAGACAGAGAAAACTACTCAGAACTCTTGGAGAAGATACGACAAAACTTGGAATTTATATATAAAAGTAAAGTCATACAAACTTTAATAAGTAAATATAACTTATCTCTAATTCCTCCCCAAGCAAACTTATCGAAGTTCCTCTGAATCTCTTCCTTTCTTTACAGCACACAGAATCCTACTTCGAAGCGGCAAGAAGGAATAAATCTCTCACTTTCCTTCCACTCTTACAATCTCTCAAAGAATTCCTCACAATACTAACCACTCTCGACACTTTAATGGGCACCACAAACAACAAAGACTTAGTGGACACCTTGTTCGACCTCCAATTGTTTCTTTTAAAGTTGTAGAAGAATTTTTAAGAGTTGCCCAAGCGTCCCTTAAAAAATCGTCCACATTCAATGCATTTGTTGAGAGAACCGATGTGCTCGCCGTCGGCGGTCTCGATGGCGCCGTCGTTGGCCTTCTATAATATTTAATTGTGGACTCTCGGGAAAAACCCACCGTCGGCGGCATCGAGCCCGCCGTCGACGCCCAAGATCAAATCTTCATATTTTGGTCCTTTTTTGCTTCAAATTCGCTCCTTTTTGCATCTTTTTGCTCCCATTACCATAATTCAACATACCTGCAATAAAACATCAAAAATACATTTCTTTAAAGTGCAATATCATCAAAATCAGTGTAAAATAGGTATTTCAACATATTTTCCTTTGGTCACCAGTGGATGGAGGCATTCAGGTTTTTTGACTGACTATTCAACAACTCATTGCCTCATTTTTCAGGGAGATCAAATTCATTGGAATCACCGAGTCTACTGGTAATGTTATGTGGTCATTTCTTTGAACCTTCTTGGAACTTGCCTCGGTGGTGCCAGCTTGTGCGGGTCTTCATCTCGTTGATACCTGTTAGGCACGGATCTTATTGTCGATTGAGGGAGTGTCTGTGAAGGTCTTTTGAAAAATCCTACTCTCTTCTAAATCTTATTGCTAGTGAGTAGGAAGGATTGCCTCGAGTACCCCAACTTGTGGGTCTTTTGAGGACATCTAGTCTGAGGAATTGCTTGGCCTTTTGATCATCTTGTGATCTCCGACTCATTGTAGTTAGCATTCGGCCACTGTAAGTTCCTTATGTTCATTGGGTCAGGTTTGAGAAATACCTAGTTGGGCTCAAAGTCCCTAGTATCGGAATGAGCCCAGTAAATTAATGCCTTTACTGGGTAAGGGATGATTTAAAAGCCTCTTTGACTATGACATTTCTCTTCCTTTGTAAGAAATAAACCATCAAGGTATCTCTTCAATGTGTTCAGCTGTAATCATTAAGCGAGTTTTTTGTAAGCTTTTCCACGAATGGGCCCCACTTCAAGTCATTTATCCACCCCACTATATAAAGAGGGAGGAAGTTTCTTATCACCTCGCCCTTTTACCATGTGTGCTGGCTCTACAAAAGTTTGATGAGGTTGGTTGATTCATCGCTCGGCCAAAACCAAAGGACCACCGAGGCTCATGCCTCTTTAGTTTCTTTTTCTTCAAGTTGTGTGTCGAGGGGAGTGATTTTCTTAAAGTTGGGTGTTAAATGTGGCCCTAGTCGAGGTAGACACCTGGCTAGAAATCCCCCCCTATGGATGTCTGTATTGTACTTCTAAGAGTGGTAGAGGCAAGCCCACTCTCCTGGGAGAAAAGTACATTCGGTTGTCCATCACTGCTAGATGTTTAGAGATATTTGGACCCTTGGACCCTAATATTCCAGGAGTAAGGCGTGACAGCTGATCCATAGATACTGCTAATATGCAAAGTACAACAATAATTCAGATTATATTTCACTTATATTTCCTTAGTTTGTAACAAAACAAAAAACATGATCCTGAAGAAAAATAAGAATTTAACTTTTAATTTATATATATTGGGATACTACGCAAGTATACGTATCGTTTTCAAGTAATATAGGACTTTTTGGTTAAGACCTGAATATCGAACCCACAAGGAATTTATACAATATGCACTTTTAAAAAACTTTCTATTTTTAAAAAGACAATTACTCAAACTGAATATTTTTTACAGTAATAAAAATTCAAATATTTTTGGTATTTTTGATATTTTGACAAAACAGTAACAACTTAAAAAGATAACTAGAGTTTTATAGATGAAAAACACTTAATAAGAAAAATATTTTTCTTCTTATCATGAATCAGTAATAAGTATAGGAATCATTTTATCAAAGTATGCAAATTGTGTTGTGTCAAATAGGAGTAATAATATTATTTACCGTTACTAGAGTTGCTATAAAGAACATTGGCTAATTTAAAGTTTGAATAGTTCTAATGACCGGCTAGGCAGGAAAGATACTAGCTCTCACTCTAGAGTTCCCTCGATTCCCTCCACCTGAGGCCTAACATCTCGTATCAGAACCTAAAATAATAAACCAAGTTGGGGGCTTTAACCTGTCACTTTGTATCAAAACCTAAAACAATAAACCAAGTTGGGGGCTTTAACCTATCACTTTAAAGTCCTCTAACTCTAACACTTCAAAAATTATTTCCCTATTTATTTGCACTAAATCATATGAATTACATTCTCATTCATATAAACCAATAAACCAAGTTGGGGGCTTTAACCTATCACTTTAAAGTCCTCTAACTCTACACCCTTCAAAATTATTTCTCTATTTATTTTCACTTAATCATATGAATTACATTCTCATTTATACAACCTCATGTGATTCTTCTATTTCCCTATTTATTTGCACTCAATCATATGAACTACATTCTTACTCATACAACCTCATGTGATTCTTTCCTATTTATTTGCACTAAATTATATGAACTACATTCTCATTCATACAACCTCATGGGATTCTTTCCAATTGTTGACTGACATATGAACTACATTCTCATTCATACCAACTCATGTGATTCTTTCCAATTGTTGACTGAGACAATACCAGCCCTGTTCTTTTATGTTCTCTAAGCAAATTTTAACATTAATTGTTGACTAAGACAATACCAGCCCGGTTCTTACATGTTCTCACAACAAATTTTAACATTTAGGAATGACCAAATCAAGAAGCAAATGAAGTGCATGGATTTAAATCATCACAACTTCTTCCAACATTACTAAATCAAGAAGTAAATGAAACATGGATTTAAATTATCACAACTTCTTCTAACATTAAAGATCAATACTCTCCATAACTTTCATCCAACACTTTTAATCATGTTCTCACAACAAATTTTAACATCTGGATTGGCCAAATCAAGAAGTAAATGAAGTGCATTGATTTAAATCATCACAACTTCTTCGAACATTAAAGATCAATACTCTCCACAACTTCCATCCAAAACAATTTAAATCATCACAACTTCTTCCAACATTAAAG
Source organism: Phalaenopsis hybrid cultivar (assembly GCA_002079205.1). Lineage (NCBI taxonomy): Eukaryota > Viridiplantae > Streptophyta > Magnoliopsida > Asparagales > Orchidaceae > Phalaenopsis > Phalaenopsis hybrid cultivar. The sequence goes on from JXCR01147119.1 coordinate 8,255, forward strand.
AATCAATGCTCTCCACAATTTCCATCTAAAACTTAATTAATTATCATTTTAAGAAGAAAGATAAAGAAAACTACTCAAAATTCATGGAGATCTCCAAAATTTCTATCCAAAACTTAATTACTTATCATTTTAAGAAGAAAAATAAATAAAACTACTCAGAATCTATGGAGAAAATAAAACCACACTTTAGTTTAAAAGTAGAAATCATTGTCAAACCAACAACAAGTCTCAATTAAAACCAAAAGTAGTCTCAAAGCAAAAAGATAAAAACTTATCTCAAGTTCTCCACCAAACTCTTGAAGTTCCTTTAAATCTCTTCTCTTTACAATCACTCAAAATAAACTAACAAAAATGATAAAATAAAAGTAATAGTGGTGCCTGAAAATCTCTCCGAACAAACTCCCCAAGTTGATGAACATCAAAACTTTCCAAGTATTTTCAGGACTCTTTTCAAAGTCTTCTCTTCTTTATTTTATAGTTTTCTAAGAGCTGCCTTGGAAACTCTTCAAAATGTGTCCCAATTCGATGTATCAAAGAGATGTATCCTTTCGTGATAATTTTCATCCATGTTGGTTAAAACCACCTATTAAGCCAATGGGTGCATCAAAATCCTCTTCAAAATTCACAAAAACCACTTTAATCATTTAGTAACTACCACTGGCGCTTAAGCGCGGGACCTCTCGTGCTTAGACGCGGCATTATCTTTTTAACCGGCGCATAAGCGCCAGATCTGACGCTTAGGCGCCAAAACTCTTTTACACATTTTTCACATTTTTGCTCCAAATTTGATCCTTTTTCACTCCTTTAAGCAATTTTCACCCTTTTTATTAGTATCTGCAAGAAAAACACAAAAATAACTTCCATTAAAGTGCAATATCTCAAAAATAGATATAGAAATGTGTTGAAAAACACTATATATTTTAAGTGTATCAAAATCCCCGAAACTTAAAATATTACTTGTCCTCAAGTGACACTTCAATCTTTAACAACTACATATGTATGATATGTATATGAATTTTTTTGAGAGTTACTAAAATTTAGATTTAGAAATATAGCAGTCTAATTTAGAAAAAATATTCAGTAAATGAGACCAACTTAAGGTTTAGAAATTCTTAAAGTTAAGAAAGATGAAAATATGAGTTTCTATCTAATTCAGAAATGTATTGTAGATTTTACAAATTTAGAATTTAATTCTTTTATTATCTCCACTTAAAAATTTTCATTAAAAATTTACTTACTCTATTATATCCATAAGCTTAAGAGTTTCTCAAGTCTTATACTTTAAAAAGATCAAATGTTGAACCAATTTTTTATTAGGCACTAATCCTCAAGCTTCTCCTTCCTAATTTATTTCCTCTTTTTCTTTTTCTTTCTTTTTCTTTTCTTTTTCTTTTGTTTCTTTTTTTATTTTCTTTTTCTTTTTCAGGCAAGGATTACTATATCTGGATAAGCTTTTAATGATTTTGAATCCTACTTCTCCTTTCCTAAAGCAAAGTCTTGATATAAGTCTTTTACTTATAAATATAATAATAGTTTTGAAAAATATTTTAATAAAAGAAATTTAAGTATTAAAAATAAAAGTTTAAATTATCTAAATTTCTCAAAGATACAATTTTTCTTACTAAAGATAGTTACTTATATTAATCATTTTCTCATCTAAAAAACTTTTTAACTTAAAGTTTTTCTTCATTACATAAAAATTTTAACTAAATTTTCTTACTCATTTCTAAAATCAAATTTTACTTCCCTAATATAACTTCATATACATAATCAATTTTTTTCTTTTCAAATCAAATTCACTTGTAGCACATTTGAGAACAAATAAAATTCTAGTTTTTAAAATATTTTTCATCCCCCAAACTTAAATTTTTAACAGATTAAATAGTTTAGCATCAGATATATATAAGCAGGAATAAAAATTTAAAAATAACATGCTAATAGAAATTTTAAACCCTAATGATAAAAGTATAAAACTAAAAACAGGAGTAAAATTAATTTTCGATCAAATTTTCTATATTTTCATTTTACTTTAACATATAAAAATTCAATAGACTTCTAAACAGTGGGTATAAACATAAAAACAAACATACACACTACTGACATCACAATCTTAACATAAAGACAAACTTGTAAACTTGATAAAAGAAAAATAAATGGTAGCAATTTCTGAATTTCAAGTTTAAGATCTAAGCTAGCAAGATTTTCTACTTTATAACAAAAATGAAATTAAGTTAAGTTCTAAACTAACTAAATCACCGTACTAAACACAAAACAATAATTACTACCCTAAAATTTAAAAATAAAATACTAACTACCACAAATGTCATAGTAACAATAAAACATAAAAGTCCAAAACACAACATAGTCCAAAATAACACGCAGATGCAAATGTAGCAAGCCCAGACCACATGGTTCATATCATGTTACAATCAAAAAATAAATCTCTCAGCTCTACTCTTCATCCTCAAAATCACCGCTATACCACTTTTCTGCAGACTCATAATCAAGATATTGAGGATATGGAGAAAATTGCACTCTTGGGTCACCTCTAATCAAACTCTCCAAAGATGAGTGGAATTTCTCTTCATAATCACTCTTCCTTCTATTATAACTATTAGTATGATCTACAAAACGCTCTAAATTTTGTACCTTATATGCGATAAAATTAATATTATCCATCATCTTCTGCATTAACTCATCTCGGGTATCAGAGACTCACCTCGAGATGTAAAAGCACGTGAAGTAGATGGTCTAGATGAAGAAGCAACAGAGGTAGATGCAGCTGACATTTCCATTCCATAACTCCTGGAAAATCCTCCTCTCCAACCAAAAATATAATGCTCAAAATAAGTCTTCGCATTCACCTTCGTGATGGGCTTTAAAGGTAACAAAACTTCCTCCCAACTATCATATTTAAACCTAGCCTGCTGGCATAAAGAAAAGATCAAGGAAGCAAATCCAGACCTACAGTTGTAACAACTATAGAAGAACTGATGATAGTCTGACAGATCAAAGCTTTATTGTTGATGTGCTTTCCCTCTTGAATACAATAGTTCAACATCGCTCTTTCTCTGGTCACTTCACTGAGATTATTGGTCAGAAGCAGACAGCAGAAATGAAATAGTGCCAGGCCTTTGAAGGTTCACATAACTATGAAGTTGGGAAATTTACTCTCCTCTCATTGGTAATCTTCCAAAGTCCTCTTCCAATAGTCAAGTATGAAATAATTTCTTCTAACTCCACTTTAGTAGGACTATAATTTGAATACAAACATAAAGTATCCGAAGGTAAATGGTAAAACAAGTTGATTACCTCTAGTGAAAAAGGTACCAACTTTCCTTGAACCATAACTCGATTGTCTTCAGCTTCAGGAAGATTTGCATAGAACTCCCTCATAACAGAAATCACTGCGATACCAGAGAAACAACAAAATTATTCCCACTATCGGAGAATTATTAAATTTTCCACGTCTCCACCAAGATTTCTAAGACATCGTGCTTGAATCAATTTTGTGACTGTAGAGCGTTTTGCTAAAGAAACATCTCCCTTTCTGCTTCCTCTATATAACTAGTGTGACTAAATTACATTTTCAATTGCCATCCAATATGCTCCAGATGTGCATGAATTTCCAATACCATAGTCTCCAATACAGACATGGTATTTTCAATTTTATTGATTTTCTCTGATATCCCTTCAATACTAACGGCTAAGAAACTATTATACATCTCTTGTGCACTTTGACTAATGAATTTCTTCCCCACGGTCTCTTCCTTCTTCTTCAAATCCATCTCCCATGAATACATCATCTTAAGATCTCTCTCTCTTTTAGGCTTTGGGGCTAGAAATGATATGGGGTGAAATTCCTTCACTAAACCCTTCTATTTATAGGCCTAAATTCTTCCAATAACTCCTAGACACGTTTATAAACTCCCAAGGCATGTTTTTGAAAACTTCTAGGCAGTTTTTCCTTCTAGAATATTAATTTTGCACATGTTTTTAAACTGTCGCGCTTAAGCGCCGGATTTGACACTTAAGCGCTAGTGCACATTTTTGCACAAGTCAACTTAACATCCAAATTCTCATTTTAACATGTCCATATCAATAATTTAAGTCTTAAAATCAATAATAACTCATAATAGTCTAAATTATACTACCCCCATTTTCTTAGTCACACATAAAACATCAATAAAAATAAAAACACACTGATACTTATAGGTTGCCTCCCATAAAGCGCTTGGTTTTATGTCGTCAACCCGATGTAACCAGTGCTTACTCTGGTTGACCCAACATCATTCCATCATTAAACTTCTGCTGATCCCCTATGTAATAAGGTTTCAGTCTATGTTCATTTACTTTAAAGATTTTCTCAGATTTAGGAACTTTAATATACACAACTCTATAAGGATAAACTTTCATTATGGGCCCATCCACCTGGATTTAAGTTTTTTTGGAAATAATCTTAACCTTGAATCATATAGTAAAACTTGTTGCCCTGGTTGAAAATTTTTAGTATGAATTTTTCGATCATGCCACATTTTCATCTTTTCTTTATAAATTTTGGCACTTTCATAAGATTCATTCCTTATCTCTTCAAGCTTATTTAATTGTAATAATCTTTTCTCACCAGCATCTTTCAAATTATAATTGAACTCTTTAATTGCACTAATAACTTTATGCTCAAGTTCAACTGGCAAGTGACAAACTTTCCCAAATATTAGCCAATTTGGGGATATTCCTATAGGAGTTCTATATGCAGTCCTATAAGCCTACAAGCCATAATCAAGTTTGACTGACCAATCCATTTTTGTTGGATTCACAGATTTTTCCATAATTCTTTTAATTTCCTGATTGGATAATTCTGCCAAACCTTTGTCTGAGGATGATAAGTAGTAGCAATCCTATGATTTATATGATATTTCTTTAATAACTTCTCCAATATAGCATTTCTAAAATGACTTCCCCCTTCAACAATGATAACCCTTGGGCTCCCAAATCTACAAAATATATTCATTTTCAAAAATTTGCAACACTTTGAGCTTCACATCGAGGTAAAGCAATAACTTCTATCCATTTGGATACATAGTCCACTGCTAACAAAATATATAAATTTCTGAAAGATGGTATAAATGGTCCCATGAAATCTAATCCCCAAACATCAAATATTTCAACTTCTAGCATATAATTGAGGGGCATCTCATTTCTTCTAGAAATATTGCCTACTCTTTAACATCTATCACAAGTTTTGNCTAAAAATTATAGGTCAATAAAATCCAGATTGTAGAATTTTGTATGTTGTTTTATCAACACCAAAATGTCCCCCAAAATCAGAAATATGACATTTTTGGATAATCTCATAACTTTCTTCTAATGGTACACATCTTCAAATAATTAGATCCTTTCCTTGTTTATATAAAAATGGGTCATCCCAAAAATAAGTCTTAGCTTCAGAAATAAATTTCCTCTTCTATTGGTATGTCATTCAATAGGGTATAATATCACTAACAATAAAGTTGACAATATCGACAAACCACAAAACACACCACTCTATAATAGTGAACAAATTTTCATCTAGAAAAGGTTCATTAATTTCATTTTCAAAATATAGTGGTTTTTCTAATTCAAGCCTGGACAAATGATCAGCAATTTGATTTTCAATCCCCTTCTGATCTACTATTGCAAAATCAAATTCTTGTAAAAGATGAATCCATCTTATAAGTCTAGGTTTAACATCTTTTTTTTTCATTAAATACATAATAACAGAATGATCTATATGCACTATATAATGAGTTCCAATTAAATATGATCTAAATTTATCAAAAGCATATACTATTGCTAATAACTCTTTTTTAGTTGTTGTATAATTAATTTGAGTTTCATTAAGAGTTTTACTAGCATAGTAAATAACTTTGAAAATTTTATCATATATTTGTCCTAAAACAACTTCTATAGCATAATCACTAGCATCACACATCAATTTAAAAGTTTTTTCTCAGTTTGGTGAAATTATAATTGGTGCAGTGATTAATTTTTCTTTTAATCATTTAATTCTTTTAGGCATTTCTCACCAAAATTGAAAATTGCATCTTTCTCCAGTAAATGACATAAAGGCTTAGCAATCTTTGAAAGGTCTTTAATATATTGTCTGTAGAATCCAACATGCCCTACAAAATTCATAATTTCTCTTACATTTGCTGGATAAGGTAAATCAACGATCACTTGAATTTTAGCAGGATCTACTTCTATACCATTTTCTGATATTTGATGACTTAATACAATTCCTCCTGCTACCATAAATTGACATTTTTCCCAAATTAAAGACTAAATTTGTTTCTTCAAAGCAATTAAGAACTTTAGATAAATGTTCTAGACATGAGTCAAATGAAGTTCCAAACACAAAAAATTCATCCATAAAGACTTCAATCCCTTTTTAAATTAAATCACAAAAAATTGCCATCATACATCTTTGAAATTTAGCAGGGGCATTACATAAACCAAAGGGCATTCTTCTCAAAACAAAAGTACCATAAGGACTGGTAAACGTTGTTCTCTCTTGATCCTTAGGAAATATTTAAATTTGGTGATAACCAGTATATCCATCTAGAAAACAAAAGTATTTATGCCCAGCTAGTCTATCCAACATTTAATCTAGAAAGGGTAATGGAAAATGATCTTTCATAGTGGCAAGATTTAATTTTCTATAATCAATGCATATTCTTCACCCTGTAACTTGTCTAGTAGGTATTAACTCATTATGTTCATTTACAGTTAAAGTTACTCCTCCTTTCTTAGGAACACAATGAATTGGACTAACCCATGCACTATCTGAAATAAGGTAGATAATTCCAACATCTAACAACTTTAAAATTTCTTTATTAAAAACTTTTTTCATAACAGGATTCAGTCTCCTTTGTGGATCAGCCCTGGGTTTGCAGTTAGTTCTCATCCATATGAATTTTATGCATAGGACTGATTCTTTTAATATCAGCAATTGTCCATCCAAAGACTTTCTTAAAATTTTTCAGAATTTTCATCAACCTTTCTTCTTCTTCCATTGTTAATTTTGAGGGAATTATAACCACAAAGTAGAAGAATCTCCTAAAAATGCATATTTTAAATGATCAGGGAGTAACTTCAACTCAAGTTTTGGAGGTTTTTCAATAGATGGACAAAATGATTTATCTTTGCCTATCGTGTCCAGAAGTTCAAAACTTTCTCGAACATAGTTTGAATTTTTCTTAAAAAGATCTTCACATTGATTTAATTTCTATCCTTGCTCGTGTTCCAAATCTTTTTCTTCAAATTTTTCTTCATAAGTAGTCTTGAAATGTCACTCACTTGGATATCTTATAACATCCATTCTAAAACATTCATCATCTTTACCTTTTGCAGGATATTTCATTGATCTTGAAATATTAAAAGTAACAGTTTGATTGCATTGTTAATTCCCCTTTTTGCACATCTATCATTGCTCTTCCTGTGGCTAGGAAAGGTCTCCATTGACGCACATTGTTAATTCCCCTTTTTGCACATCTATCATTGCTCTTCCTGTGGCTAGGAAAGGTCGCCCCAAAATGATAGGTATCTCTTGGTCTTCCTCCATATCTAGCACAATGAAATCAACAGGAAATATAAATTGATCCACTTTCACTAGGACATGTCCATATCTAGCACAACGAAATCAACAAGAAAGATAAATTGATCCACTTTCACTAGGACATCGTAGCACAATGAAATCAACAGGAAAAATAAATTGATCCACTTTCACTAGGACATCTTCTATAAACCTCCTTTAGGGTATGTTATCGAACGATCTGTTAACTGCATAGTTATAGTAGTAGGGGTTATTTCTCCTAATCCCAATCATTTAAATATTGATAATGGCATAAGGTTAATGCTTGCACCTAAATCACATAAAGCTTTCCCATAAAATCTGTCTCCTATCGCACATGGAATTATGAAGCTAAGGATTTTTGAGCTTTTCAAGAAGCTTATTCTGAATTATAGCACTGCACTCCTCACTAAGTGCAATAGTCTCATTATCTTTAAACTTCCTTTTTCTGTTGAGAATATCCTTCATAAACTTTACATAGCTCAGTATTTGTTCTAAGGCTTCAGCAAATGAAATATTAATTGTAAGCTTCTTAAATATTTCCAGAAATTTTAAAAATTGCTTATCCAACTTCTAACAAAGTCTATGAGGAAATGGAGGTGGTGGTTTTTCCAAATCAATTTTCAGCGGCCCTTTTGATTCTTCAATTTCTTCTTTCTCTACTTCAATTTCCTTTTGAACCCGACCTTCCAACTCTCTTCCGCTTCTCAGTTAAACAGTTTTTTTTGTTCTTTATTCTGGTCTTTTGGATTTGATCCAATATTACTAGGAAGTGTTCCTTGAGATCTATTACTTAATGAATTTGCTATTTGCCCAAGTTGATTCTCAATATTTCTAATTGCAGCTTCTTAAATTTGTAATTGATTTCCCATTTGTAACACCACTTCTTCTTTTTTCTCCTTAAACTGTGTATTACTTTTGAAACCTAGAGGATAAGTAGATCTATAATTATTATTCCCTTGGCTGTTCAAGTTTCCCAATGGGTTTCCTTGGTTGTTCCCCCATTGTTTATTATTACCACCCGAATTGTTATTCCAGTTAAAGTTTGGATGGTTCTTCCAACCTGGGTTATAATAATTGGANGTAGGCGTCATGAAATGGTTTTGACATCAATGAACCACCAGCAGTGACATCGATAATTGATCTAAGAGACCCAACTAATCCATTATAAAAAGTTTGAATTATTAACCAATCTGGCATAGCATGGTGTGGAAACTTTCTTAAGAAAAAAAGTTTAAATTATTAGCCAATCTGGTATAGCATGGTGTGGAAACTTTCTTAAGAGTTCTTTAAATCTTTCCCATGCTTCATAAACAGATTCACCTTCAAACTAATTAAAAGATGTAATATTATTTCTAAGCTTCGCAATTTTTTATGGTGGAAAATATTTAACAAGAAATTTTTGTGCTAAATCATCCCAAGTTCTGATACATCCAGGTGCTAACAAATTCAAACACATCTTAGCTTTATCCCTCAGTGAAAAAAGAAATAACCTAAGTCTTATGACATCATCTAATACACTATCGTATTTAAATGTAGTGCATAATTCTAGAAAATTGGTAAGATGTAAATTTGGATCTTCAGTTAGTGATCTCCCAAATTGATTATTTGATACCATTTGGATAATAGCAGGTTTAAGCTCAAATGAATTAGCCACTAGGTAATTTTTGAATACTACAATGAAGTTCATATATAGTAGGGTTAGCATAATCTCTTAAAGGTCTAAACTCTTGATGAATTTCAGCATTTTGATTATTTAATCTGCCATTTCTATATTTTTTTTAGATTTTTCAACATTTATAATTTTTTTGCTTTTTCTGATTATTCTAATAGTTATTTCTAATTCAGAATCGTAGGGCACTAGTTCTTCAGAACTTGAACAACGCATACACTATCATAAAATAAAATAAATTAAAACAAAATAAAATAAGATAAGATAACTTAAAGTTTAAATAAAACTTTCTAAAAATAGAAATTTTGCTTCTGATTCCTCAACAACGGTGCCAAAAACTTGATCCCTAGATACTGCTAATATGCAATGTACAACAATAATTCAGATTATATTTCACTTATATTTCCTTACTTTACAACAAAACCAAAAACTTGATCTTCAAGAAAAATAAGAATTTAACTTTTAATTTATATATATTGGGATACTACACAAGTATACATATCGTTATTAAGTAATATAGAACTTTTTGATTAAGACCTGAATATCAAATCCACAAGAAATTTATACAATATGCACTTTAAGAAAACTTTCTACTTTTAAAAAGACAATTACTTAAACTGAATATATTTTGTAGTAATAAAAATTCAAATATTTTTGGTATTTTTGATATTTTGACAAAAAGTAACAACTTAAGAAGATAACTAGAGTTTTGTAGATGAAAAACACTTAATAAGAAAAATATCTTTCTTCTTATCATGAATTAGTAATAAGTATAAGAATTCTGTTATGGAAGTATGCAACTTGTGTTGTGCCAAATAGGAGCAATAATATTCTATACCCTTACTAGAGTTGCTATAAAGAACATTGACTAATTTAAAGTTTGAATAGTTTTGAAAACTGGCTAGACAACTCTCACTCTAGAGTTCTCTCGATTCTCTCCACCTGGGGGCTAACATCTCATATCAGAACCTAAAACAATAAACCAAGTTGGGGGCTTTAACCTGTCACTTAAAGTCCTCTAACTCTACACCCTTCAAGGAATATTTCCCCACTTATTTGCACTCAATCATATAAACTACATTCTCATTCATACAACCTCATGTGATTCTTTCCAATTATTGACTGAGACAATACCTCCCGGTTCTTACATGTCCTCACAACAAATTTTAACATCTGGATTGGCCAAATCAAGAAGTAAGCCAGTTCTTACATGTTCTCACAACAAATGTTAACATCTGGATTGGCCAAATCAAGAAGTAAATGAAGAGATTCTTACATGTTCTCACAAAAATTTTAGCATTTGGATTGGCCAAATCAAGAAGTAAATGAAGTGCATGGATTTAAATCATCACAACAGTTTTAACATCTGGATTGGCCAAATCAAGAAGTAAATGAAATTCTTACATGTTCTCACAGCAAATTGTAACATATGGATTGGCCAAATCCAGAAGTAAACAAAGTGCATGGATTTAAATCATCACAACTTCTTCCAACATTAAAGATCAATACTTTCCAAAATTTTCATCCAAAACTTAATTACTTATCATTTTAAGAAGAAAGATAAAAAATCTACTCATAATCCATGGAGAAAATAAAACCACACTTTAGTTTAAAAGTAGAAATCATTGTCAAACTAACAACAAGTCTCAATTAAAACCAAAAGTAGTCTCAAAGAAAAAAGATAAAAACTTATCTCAAGTTCTCCACCAAACTCTTGAAGTTCCTTAAAATCTCTTCTCTTTACAATCACTCAAAATAAACTAACAAAAAAGGATAAAATAAAAGTAAAAGTGGTGCCTAAAAGCCTCTCTAAACTAACTCAAATTGATGAACTTTCAAAACTTTCTAAGTATTTTTACGACTCTTTTTAAGTCCTCTCTTCTTTGTTTTATAGTTTTCCAAGAGGTGCCTTGAAAACTCTTCAAAATGTGTCCCAATTCGATATATTTCCCAAAGAGATGCATCCTTTAGTGATAATTTTTGTCCATGGTGGTTATAACCACCTATTAAGCTAATGGATGCCTCAAAAACCTCTTCAAAATTCACAAAAACTAACTTTACTCGTCTAGTAACTGCCACTGACGCTTAAGAGTGGGACCTCTAGCGCTTAGGCGCAGCCTTCTCTATTTAACCGGTGCTCAAGCGCTGGATCTGGCGCTTATGCACCAAAACTCTTTTGCACATTTTTCACCTTTTTGGTCCAAATTTGATCTTTTTCACTCCCTTAAACATTTTTTGCCCTTTTTACCTGTATCTACAAGAAAAACACAAAAATGCCTTTCATTAAAGTACAATATCTCAAAAATAGATATAAAAATGTGTCTAAAAATACTATATATTTTAGGTGTATCAACGGCTCCATGGGCAATGGTTTTCCCTCCCACTTTCTCTAATTGCTCCTCATTATGTGAGAAGTTTAGGAGAGAGCAGGATTTTGGATGAGGGTCGCTAAAATTTTTTTCCATCTATATTTTGCTTCTAATTCATACTTGAGAAGTAACTAAATGCAAAGGAGGTCGGAATAGGTTGAGCAACGAGAGCCAACCCCAACACCACTGTTTTCTGGCCAAGCTGCTGAGAGCCTACCTCATAGGCTAGGTGGAGTCTGACAATCAGTGCTTCATACTCCACCTAGTTCTTTGTGACGTCAAACTCTACTGAGATCGATTGGTAGAGATGTTCCTCGACCAGGCTACTGATAGCCAACACCAACACCACTATTTTCTGCTTGGAAGTTCTATCAACGTATAGGATCCATGTCCTGTCATATGTGATAGTTCCTTCATCCCACTCATCTATTATGAAGAAATCATCTAGGAAATCAGCAAATTCTCGAGCTTTGAATATTGTTCACGTAACCTAGATGATGTTGAATTCATTGAGTTCTACCGCCCGCTTTAGTAGTCATCTGAAGTGCACTGGTCGAGTGAGCACAAACTTCAATGGATGGTCCATGATTACTTTGATCAAATGCAACTTGAAATATAATTGAAGCCTGCGAGTGAAAATAATCAAATTGAAAGTTACTTTTCCATGATCAGGTAATTGGTTTTAGCTCCATGAAGCACTCAACTTGTGTAGTAGACTGGATATTTTTTTCTTGTCTCCTCTCATATCAGAATTGATTTTAGACCCTCTCATATGACTCCTAGGTATAGTGATAGCTCATTTTGAGCTCAAGAGTAATGGAGGCAACACTAATAAAATTTTTAGGATTTTGAATGGCACTTCACATTAGGCATCCATCCAAAATGTTCATTTCTCCATAGAGCTTTGAATAATGCTGCACAATTATCGCTTGATGTTGTGATAAAATGATTGAGCCTGACAATTGGACCGATTAGTCTCTGAACCTCCTTGGTACTCTACAAGGGTGACATGTCTAGGATTACATGTACTTTTCCTAGATTGTCTTTCAATCCTTTGGGAATTAACAAGAATCTGATTAACTTCTTAGTAAATGCCATAAAGGTGCACTTGGAGGGTTCAATCTCATATTGAATTTTTTTGAGTGTTTTGAAGGTCACTTTTAAAGATTCAATGTATTATGTAGGCTACTTACTCTTAACTAGAACATTGCCAACATACATTTCAATATTTTTTTCTTTTTTATTAGAAAAAATTAGATTCTTAAGGTGTTGATATGTAGCCCTAGAATTCTTAAGATTGAAGAGCTTTGCATTAAAAAAAATATGACTTGGGCAGTAATAAAGGCTATTTTTTTCTACTTATGTCCGGTGCATTTTTATCTGGTGGTAGCCATTGTAAGCATTGAGGAAACTCATGATCTAGTATCTGACTATGTCATCCACCATGGTGTCAATCTTCAACAAGAGGGTAAGTGTCCTTTGGGCTAGCAGCGTTGAGATTAGTGAAGTCAACACACATCTGTCAGTTGACATTAACTTTCTTTATCATGATGACATTCAAGAGCCAAGTTAGGAACTGAACTTAACAGGCGTAGCAAGAATCTACCAACTTCTACACCTTTGCTGCTATCATTTAGGCCAATGCTCTGGTAGTCAATCAGATCTTTTGCTGGACCATTTGAGAGTAGGGGATGATGTTCAACCTATGCAATGTCATGTCGATTGAAACACCAAAGATCTCTATTGTAGTCCACTTGAACACCTCTCGGTGCCCTTGAAGCATTTGTATTAGCTAGTGTACGAACCCTATACCAAAATGTTCACTGATTAGTAAAACCTTACCGGGTTCTTCGTCAGACACATGTACCTAGAAGATAGTCTTTCTGGTCTCGAGACCACCTTCTCATGGACCTAGATGTTGAGTGGTTTATGGTCATTGTTCGAGACCACTCACACATAGAACCTTCTAGAATGCTCCATGTTTTCCTGGACCGTGATCACCTCCTTGTTGTCAGGGAACTTTAAGCCACATGGTAGGTGGAAGTTACTGTCAGGTAGCTATTCAAGAGTTACCAACTGAAGATGACAATGTAGGTTGGCAGGGATTCCACCACCAGAAAGTCTTTTGTATTGTTGAACTACTTCACATGTTCTCCTCAAGAGATAGCTAGGGTGATGAAGCCAAATGTCGCCTTCCTTTCCATGAAAAATATGAATAATGGGCAGACTGGTGCTATCAACTGGTCGGTCTTTAGGATGATCTTATCAAACACCATTTTGAATAGATGTTGACCGAACTCCCTGTATCAACAAGAATACTACCCACATTGTAATTTTTAATCAGTACTGTAATGACGATCACTTCATTGATGGGGTTCCCCTTTGGTGGGATATCCACATTTGTAATGACAATTGACAAATGTTTACATGTATGCAGGATGGTGGAGCATACCTCTCCAGAACGCTATGTCTTCCTACTGGAGGGTCGGGATCCTCCCCCAAAAATGGACTGGATTATTTCTTTTACATGGAACTTGTTAGCTTGGATAGGTCTACTTGAGGGTTCTACTACCATGGTCTTGCCTTACCGCTCCGTATGTGCATCGATTGTAACAAACTCTTTGAGCTTCTTGACATGGATATGTGTCCCGACCCGCAATTATGTTCATATTTATATTTCTTAAAATTGCCAAAAACTTGGCCCAAATTATATTTAGTGGCTAGTGTGAATGAAATGATTTAGAAAATAAATAATAATCATTCACACTAGGGGTATTATGAAAGTATATGTATCGTTTCAAGTAATAATATTTTCCTTAAAAATCCCAGTATCGATCCTACGAGAAAAACATAAATTCTTAATATTGACTTGCAAAACTTCTATCTAAATTGCAAATAAATATGATAAGAGAATATTGTAAAAATGTTGGCAACAGTTTAACACTAAATTCAGGTAGAAAATAAGAACAAAACATTAAAAAAACTAGCAAAGATTAAAAGACTAATAAATTGTAAAAGACTAATAAAATTTAAAAGAGAGCTTGAAATGTTATAAAAAGATCTTTTCTCTTGTACATAGATGTTAATCGGTGTAGGATTTGAATGATGAAAAGGATGATGTATTATGTCAAATAAGAGCATTCCTATTCCTTACCCCCTCTCAGTGTTAGCAAAGATCATTGGCTAACCTAGATTTTTTCACCAGCTTGTGTAGTAGTGTTGAGTAGATCTGGCCTCTCACTTCCAGATTACGCATTGCGCCATCTTTATTGTACTTACTAGTGACCCTTATGATTCAAACTCTAGGCCAAATTGATAAAAGAATATAGTCTATCACCCTAGAAACATTAATTCTACTCCTATAAAAACTTATAGCCCTACTATTTGCACTCCTCTCAGGTGATTGCAACAACTCTGCCCAAGTTGAAATGTGTTACTCACTAGTTGGTGAAAATCATAGCCCTCTCAAATCATTATGTTTCTCCATGAATTTTAACAGTAAAAATGAATAGTTTGCAAAGTCGATGAGGAACTGGTGAAATTACCATCACAATGTTTTAATAGATAGAAATCTTTAAATAACTCTCATCCCATAAGATTAATTCCCAAATGCAAGGAGAAATGTAGGGAACTACTTAGATTTCATGAAGATTAAACAAAAGTATATGATTTTTATTGAAAACGAAGACTTACAACAAAAACTTTAACACAAATACAAGATACTTATCTTTATGTCTTCTCCCCAAGCAATTCCTGAAGTTTCCTTGAAGAAATCTCCAAACTCTTATACAAAACAAAATCTCTCACTCACTCACACTCACACACACACACACACAGACACACTAAAACCTTCAAAAAATCTTCTCCAACACACACCCAAAAAGACTCTCTTTTCATCCAGAATTTGGCCCTATTAATAGATAACTAAAAATCACCAAGGGTCATTTCAAGCACCCATTCAAAATTTAGCCAAATTCAATGGATATTCTAGAAAGTTGGTTATTGGTGCTATAGCGCTTGTTTGGGGCTCTATAGCACCTAGCCCACTCTATACCTTGCACTATGACGCCAAGGGTGACACTATAAAAAATCTTTCATTTTTGCTCCATTTTGTCCTCAATTTCTCTAAATATCCATTCTATGTACCTGAAAATAAAAACATGCAAAATACCTTCTTTTAAAGTGCAACATCATAAAAAATATGCATAAAATGAGTATAAAATGTACACTAGAAACATGTAATTTTTAGGTGGATCAATGAGCTTTTCATTAAGATTTTGGAGGTGACAACATTCCCCCTTGTGGTGGTCATGGTCGCAATGGTACTGAAAGTACCTCTTTGTATCTCATAAGGCTGGGGCTGCCTTCAATGGTGGGGCTGGTTTAAAATAGTCTTTATTTTGGATAGCCTAGACTATTTCAGCCTTTAACACATTGAGGTTGTCAAACCATATATTTCCTTGTAGACATGCAGTTGCTCATAATACTAGGTCGACTGTTGATCAGAGCATTGTTTCTAGTCATGATTTCCTTGATCATTTTTTTATTGATCCTGGGCCTAGAGTTTCTGTTTTGGTGACCGGTAGAGCACTGATTTTCCTTTTCATTCTGTGGTTCCCCCCATTTTTTCTGCTTCTTTGAGGGATGGTCGGATAACTCCAACTTACCCTTCAGAGAGTCTCAGAGATCTTCTTTGGCGAGTATATGCTCACTTGCAATCTCAATTACCTCTATAAAAGTAGTAGGTTTAAATAGGTTTAGGTCGTAACTAAAACACTCATTTCAGACTCCTTATTTCAAGGCTGTTCCGGCTATATCAAGCTTTAGATTTTTAACTTTTATCTTCTAGTTCTAGAAACTGGTGATGTAGGCTCGTAGGCTCTCATTTTCTCCATGCTTGAGGCTGAACAGGTTGTATGAGCCTTTCCTTTGCTTCTGCACATTTGAGAAGTATGAAATGAAGAGTCTCTTAAAGCGTAGTAACTTGGGATGGTTTTGGTCAGCAGATTGCTGAACCATCAAAGGGATGACTCATTTAAAGTGGTTAGGAAGAGATGACACATTATAAGGTTGTCGATCTAGAGCAGCCGATGGATGATTCAACTGACGCTATGTGGTCGATCGTGTTGGTCCTCCCTTTATAAAAATTCAAGTGAGGGATCCATAGCTTGAGGGGGGCATCACCTTTTTGATTAGACAATTGAATACTGCTCCAGCAAGCAGCCGGACAGACACTTGAATCCGTTCTTCCCATCACCTGTTCTCCTGTGTAAACGTACCAGTGTTAGTATGTTGGGACTCACCTTGTCTCTCTATTTGGTGGTTGCTGACTTGGTTGTTCAAAGTAGGCAGGTTAGCTGGTGGGGGCCTTTAAGGATGGACCACCGAGGTTCCGTCTCTAAACGGGGTGACTGATCATTCTTCTGGTGAAGGAACTTGAATTACTCTATCATGATAGTTTTTTGGGCCTGTAAGCCGTGGACTTGTGCAAGGATGTTTGGTTGTATAGCATCTCTATTGGTTGCATGTGCGCTGTCTCTTTTTGAAAAGCTTCTCCTTTGTAGTCTTTTTTACTTCTCGTTTGTGGCATATCCACGCTCACGACACCACCTTTTAGGATGTTGAATCCAAAAGTATCTATTGTGCACACACCTAAGAGTTTAGGATTGAGTGAAGGAAGGAAGAGAGAAAGAGAAAATAACAAGTCAGAAGCTTCCCTTAGAGAGAATCGATAAAAGGTCATTTTGTTTGTTTTTTTGCCTCCTATTTATAGAGACATATATTTTACAATCACAGAAAGAAGGGAGTAGTTATGGAAACAAATCTTAATAAAATTGATGCTCTAATTAATCATATGGATTTCATGTTATATGGGTATCCCAATTAGAATTTAAATAAGGTCATAATTGGGCCAATCGACTTGCATTAATTCGGCCGACTAAGAGACCAACTGAGTGGCGTCCACGCCATGGGTTGGTTGGCCGAGGCGCTCAGTTGAGTGTCAATCTTGTTTGCTGCAATAAAGGCAAGTCGGTTGATTAGCCGCGATCAAGGATTCTGCCTACACCCCAGACAGTCGGGACGACATCTGTGGTTTGTCGTTTGAATCTCTCACCATAGTGAGTTGGTCGATTCCTGACCACGCGGTTGGTAGTAGGGTGTTAGGATGTCTTGGTTATCTTACCGTCGTATGGGTCTTTCAAATGCTGTGAGATTCATGCTGACAGTAGTGGTGTATAAATATATATATACATACATACATATATATACATACATACATATATGTACATACATACATATATATACATACATACATATATANGTCTCTTTCTTACACAAAAAAATTAACCTTATAAATTATTTTATAACTAATCAAATTAATTTAATATGTTAATATAATATTTCAATTATACTATATTCAATTAACTTTATTTCTTTTTTACATACCAAACGAACTCATAAATATAGGGGTTAAATTTTGGTTGTTTGGTTTGCTAAAAATGAGATTCAGTGTAAAATTAGAATGAAATTAAAATATTGTCCATAATTCATTTTGAGAGTATTGAAACTCGTCAAATTTAGGTAAATTTCAACTACAATGAACAAGATGGCATTCACTGCACCGCTGCACTCACCACAACCACCCGCAACTTGATATGTAAAAAATTTGTTGATATATTCATGTGCTTTTTCAAACTATTTATGTATCTTTTTTATACTTTTGTGGGGATATGTAGTGGTATTTGCAGTATACAAAGAAATTTTGGGACTAGGAGCATAAAATGACTTAAATCAACATGGAAGCGCCCCAAAACCCTTGGGTAACACCTTAGCGTTTGGAGCAGGGTCTATACATGTGAAAATCTAGAAAAAATGACATTCAAACACTCAAAGCCAATCCCCACAATGCCAGAGAACAATGTCTCAGCACCACTTAGATGAGGCCTTCAACACCCAAAATGGCCCAAATTAGCAAAAAAGATAGAGAGCAATGCCCCTCAGCACAAGAGACCAAGCATTGTCGTGCATAGAGCTAGCGTCACTATAACCCAGGAGCTAGCAACTTTGTGATCAATCATAACGCTACCACACCCATAGCCAGCACCCCAATGCTTTTTACCAAATTTAGATGATTTCCACATTTTGGTGATATTTGGGAGATCTGATAAAGTGACATAAAAGGAAGAATAAACCGATCTATAGATTTCTCACTTCGTTACCCTAAAGAGGAGTCTCTAAGGAAGAATAGAAGAAATTTAAAGGATGAGTTCATGAGACCACTTATTGTAGTGTGAGAGTAATTTTCCTTTATTTAGTGAGAGTGTGAGAACAAGTTTTAACTAAGTGAGGAAGAAATCATTGGTGGTGATTAAGACTTGGAAATAAGGGATATTCCAAAACCTGATTTTTATTCCTTTACTTTGTATCTTTAGTTTAATTCCTTTTACTGCAAAATATATATTTTTCATAATCATGTGTTGTTACTCTTTTGCTCCCATGGGTTAGAATTTCTAAAACACTACCAAATTTAAGTTAAAGATTTAAAACTTTTCTATGATTCAAATTATTGTTCTAGCCTTCAAAATTAATTAAGATTCAATCTGGTCATTTGGATAGTTGAAACTAGTTATAATCTACAACTAAGAAAAAAAAAAGAGGAGAATCAGTGGAATATCAATATTTCTAGTATACTTACAAACTTTTTTGGGAATGTGGATGTTTCGGAATTTTTGCAAGGTTGGGTGAACCTATAATATAGGATTTTAAGGCTTGTTATATATTGGAAAGAGTAAGAAGTACTAGGCAATGCTTGAAAACTATAGTAGGAAAATTTCTTGGAGGAAAAAAGAATTCAATTGACCAATTCAAGGGAGTGATTTCAAATCTAGAAAAAAGATATCTCACTTAGTGTCAGTCTTTTCTTTTGAAGTAGGATTTTATATAATTTAAGAAACTAAAAAAACTTCATCATTTTGAACAAAAAATAAAATTAGTAATTTAGCAATTCGACATATTTGAAAGTTTACTCATTTCTTATGGGATCAAAATAGAGACTCATAATATTTATACTATTTGATTGACACATATATTTGTATGAATAACATGTGTTCTTCTCCACACTATGGATTAATTTTTTGACATTGTTGTCGGGAAACGACGTTAATTTTTCAATTTAGGATAATATTTTTTAAGAATATGAAGTTTAAATTTGAATACTATAGTGCTATTATCATTGTGTATTACGTATTGTGAATTGTTTTATTATTATTTAAAGTTATATAAAATTCAAAAATAATATGGCTTGTGCATTAGTTAGTTTTTGCACTTTATTTACTTTTATTTTTTTCTTGTTACTTGTATTTTTATATTGTTTAACTAGTTAATATAGGATCACAAGTTAGTCCTAGGTTATATGCGTAGGACTAAATCTGCTAAACTAGTATTTTTTTACCATGAAATAGAAAAATAACCTAAAAAACATAGAAAAATTGCAAAAAGTAAAGAGATTTTAAAATCAATGGCAAACCATCAAGGAAAAAATATCGAACTTGACCACTTAAAGATTTTTTCAATCAGTCGATGGATGTAATCCATTAGAGTATTCATAATCCTACCTTAGAAGCCAATAACTTTGAACTGAAATATGTCATAATTCAAATTGTCCAAAAATTGCAATTTGGAGGTTATGATAGTGTACTATTGGAATGACAATTTACATTTGGAAAAAAATATTAAACATGATTTAACTATGTTAGTTTGAAGACATTATACCAAGTACTTAGTGGGGTTACCATGTTGTATTTGCTAGAATGTCATACATTTCGGTTCAAATGTTTGGCTTAGACATTGAAAACTTAGGTTGTGTGTTTTATGCACTAAGCACCACTATACCACATCCGAGATTCATAGTGGTTAACTAAAATTTTGCTAGTGCTTTGATGCGATGGAAATATAATTGTGTAAATTTTATAAAGTTGACTCCGCTTTACAATGGTGCCAAAATCTTGATGTGGTATTTTATAAATAATAAAGTTAAGCTCTTAATTTTGGTATTCTACGCAAGTATACGTATCGTTATCAAGTAATATAAGACTTTCTATTTAAGTCTCAAATATCGATTCCACGAGGAAGATTTAAATATGAAATGATAAATTAATAAGGAAATTCACAGAATTAAAATGAAATTACTGTCACTAATTTTGAATGTTTAAGATACTATAAAAGCTAAATTATTAACTACTAGAAGAATTTAAATGGAGAGTTTTAAATAGTAACTACTAAACTATGTTTATGTGATGAAGTTTTCTTATATGAAAAAACATCTTTCCAACTACAATGAGCTTTTTGGTGAAATGAGATGAGATAAATTGTTTAAATATGCATTTTGCTAAATATGAGCAATTTTAATTCTCTACCCTGATTCAATGTTATAAAAAATCATTGACTAATCATAGGTTTAATCCCTAAATCTGTGTTTAGGCTAGGAGGATACTGGCTCCCACTCTAGAGCTCCCACTTCCCTTCTCCTTAAGGCTAACTCTCGCTTTAGTTTTTAAACACTAAGATCGAATTGAGGATTTTTAGTCTGTCACCCTAAAAATCTCCAATTCTACACCCAACAAAGTATATTTTCCTATTTATTTGCACTTAATTCCATGCACAAAATACTTCTTCATGGACTTAAATGTGATTCTCACTCTGTTGTAGAACTCATACTCCATTTCTTTGATCATATGTTTCACAATATATTTTAACACTTCAATTGGCCAGATTGAAAAGTAAATTAAGAATAGAGTTGAAAAACCATCATAATTTATTTTAAATTTTAACATTAGCACATCCAAATTATCTCTTCATTTCACCATATCTCAGAGTAGGGAAAAAGATAAAGGAAACTACTCAGGCTTCATGGGAAAGATACAACAAAGCACAAATTTCATATATAAAAGGAAGTTCATACAACAATAATAAACAAATAACACTTATCTGGAACTATTTCTCAGGGCAAATCCCTTGAAGCCTATCTTATGAAATATAGAAAGAAGAAATCTCTCACTTCTCTTCCTTTCCAACACTTCTTAGAGAAGAATTCACACTTAGAGTCACCACAAAAACTCAAAACTATAAAAAAATAACTAATTAATGGTGTGGAATGGCGTGAAATGATGTAAAGTGGCAAGAAGGGGCGATGGATGGCTGAGAGAGACGAAGGAGTGTTGACCTCACATTTGGTTGAGTTTTTGTTTTTTCTCTTTAGTAGCCTAAGGTTTAGCCATAGAACTTTCCTATTGACTATTCTTAGAAAACTAGAAAAGGAACCCTCACCATTTGAAATTTTACACTCCTATTTACTCAACTTGAAGTTCCACATATTGGTCATAACTTCTAGCACTTAGTAGGAGGGGTCATTTAGGGGGAACTCAAGATGAACCCTTAGGACTACTGGACCTTAGGGTGACCCTGGGTGTTGGTCTAGGGCTTAAGGTACATATTTGCACTCACAATCACTCACAATTCTAAACTTAAACTTCTAGGCTTTGGTCCCTTGATACTTTTGGGAGACTCATGTAGGTGGTCCCCTAAACCCACTAGCCCTAGGCTAGGGTTTAGCTAAGACCGCTACATAGAGGAATTAAAATGGGGTCATTGGTCCATGGCTTATTGATGGTGGTTGGCACTCCAACTCTACCAATATACCCAATCTATCCTTTTGCCCCTAAATTTCCCCAAATTACCTAGATACACTTGGGACCCCAAATTTGGCCAAAATTTCAAAATTTACCCAAAATATCCAAGTTGGTTAAAAAATCATTTCAAACACCTTGAAAACACCCAAACTACCCAAAATCACCAAGATTGACCAAATTACCAAACTGCCCCTCCTTAGCCCAAGATTCCAAAAATTCCAAAAAATGCCAAAAATTTCCAAAACCTCCCAAATATTCCCAATTTCATTTTTATCAACTATCACATGACCCAATTTGGCCATTTTGACCATCTTTGAACAAAACCCCCAAATTGCCCTTTAAAGGCCCATATTTTCCCCAAATCACTCCAAATATTTATCAAATTGGTCTCAATTTACCCCAATTTCAATTATAAACTCAAATAAACACTTGATATAACCAATATAGACCAAATTCAAACTCAATTAGTACATTATTTGAACCCAATTTTGATTTAGATCAAAACCCTAATTTTGGCCCCATGACTTGGTTCCACCAAATTGAACCCATGGCCTACTCAACTTGCCACAATTTGTGTTAAAAAACCTTTATAATATTCTCATACATCAAACCTGACCTTCAATTGGCCTTGGTGAGGCCTCAATTTCATTTGATTTCAACCTAAGTCCAAAAAGCCCCAAATTTGCCCCAAATTGGCCATGTCTGAAAATCTCACCAAATTGAAGGCCTTAGCCTTAAAATTTCCACTCCATCCCTTCATGAAAAATCTTCACAACATCTCCCTTGATCATTTGAACCATTCAATTTGGACTTATCCCAAGGCTAGGCCAACCTAGACCCATGTCTAGCCCAAAATACCCAAATTGATCAAATTTTAAAAATCCCTCAAAGTGACCCACTAATTGAACTCAAAATCACTTAACCATTCACAAAAAATCTTTATAAAAATCATGTACACAATTTTGATCAATCAAATAGGCCAATTTACATGGCTAGCCTAGCCCAAACCCAAGCTTTAATCACTTGAACCCTCATGGAACCCATGCACTAATGATGGCCTAATTACCCCAAAGTCACCAAATTAATGACTCCACAGCCATTAGATGGACCCTAGTGGCCAACCTAAACCTATTAAAACCAACTAAACTAAGCCATGGAATAAAGGTCCCCTAAATTATGGGATTTCATTCCATATTTGCTTAAGCTTAGGATATTTTTGCCAAAACAAAGCGTAAACACATTAAATTGCTGTGACATATTTTCCTGGGTTCCCTGAGCTCTTAGCCACCTCCCCCTGGCCGGTCGGCCGGCCTAGTGGCCAAAAAATGGCTAAATAGAGAACCACCCCCATGGGATTAAACCCAATTCAAACCTAGAGGCCACCTCATCCAAATTAAATGTTGGAGCCTCTCTGCCCTTCACCTAGTTAGCACATTTCACCCCCCAATTGGCCATGGCAGCAAGCCTTAAACGATTTTTTTATAAAAGGTCCCCTTCACGACCATGGAGGTAGAGTTGAAATTTTTTCAGAGAGAGACCTCCAAATCACTCATAGAGCTTCTTTGAGACATCCTCAGTGCAATCCAACCATATTCCCCCTCTGATGCCCACCGTGGAAGCTCAATTTTGAGCTCAAACTTCTGACTAAAACCAGGATAGAGCTCAATCCACCTCCACAGTCCCCCAAACATAAGTTACTTGTACCCACACCTTAACAACACTAAGAGAAGAAGAAACCCCATTAAATCACCCTTACATAGAGCCTTTAATATAAACTTTGATCAACACCTGAAATCGGCCTTGGTCGAATTTGGGTCTAGGCATTTCACCAAGACCAGAGGCTCAATCCCTAGCCTCCTTAGACCTCAAGGAACGTGCGGAGCACCTCTGATCTAAGCTTCACTTCTTAGAGCCAAGGTATTGATCTCCTCTTCCTCCTGAGCCTATTTTGGTTCTCCATTTAGTTAGGCTTGATTTAATTGTATGACTACCATTTGGATATGTTCGCCTCATTTAGACGAGTCCATAGGAATAAACCGGAAGTGATTTGGTTGAGTCTAGGCTGAGATCTTAGGGTTTTAGTGTGGACGGTCACGAGATCACTCTAATGGAAATGATGAAGGGGAGCCGTCCGATCGCGCGTGTATCGGATGGACGGAAGAGATCAAGCCGAGCAGCGTTTCCTTACATGAACCGCGGGCCGAGTTAGCGGCTACGTGGATGACGGCGTCCAACCAGAGCGTGCTACGCATGTCTTTGGAGCTGCCTAGGATCCAGTTAGCGCCGCGCGTTTAAATAGATAAATAGGGAATTTTAAAAATCAGAAAATAGCCCTAGCTTTAAAAATTCATATCATGGTATAGAAAAATCATAAAAATAAAATAAAAATACTCACTTGCTCAGTGAACAGAGGAGAATAAAGTGGAAATAATTTTAAGTCCATGTAATGCATATTTTTTTTAATTAATCAAAACACCGATTTGAATGTTTTGATTCTCCATGCATATAGGCATATCACCTTGGATTGAAATTTTAGCATGTTGTTACCTCTATCTTAGGGGATATCTTTTGATTTTTTCAAAGTCAAATGAGGTCCCTAGACAAAGATCCATATTTTTCAAGTTTATATGCATTATTTACTTAAATTAATCATGGAAATTAGCATGTTGCTTAGAAAAATCCAAGAAAATTTTGGAAGATTTATGATGACCAGAGAACCTTTAGGAAAATTTCTCATGAGCCAAGTCATTTAAAATACACCTAATCTTTACAAACCCTAAATCGCTAAATACAAACAAGAAAATGACTTAATTTTTAATCTCCACTATTGTTTAGGATCTAGAGAACTCACCATAAAAATTTCAAAATATTTTGAGTTCATTTGATGACCTAAGTTGATTTTTAAGATAAGTATCATTTTAGCTCTTAAATGATTTTTTTAAAAAAAATCAAAATATAAATAAAAAATTTACAAAAACTTTTTTTTTTAGTTTTCTGTGATGAGGAGCATTTTCTAAAAATAAAATGGTGTTTAAAATAAAAACTTGATTTTTGAGCGCATTTTCAATATTTTAAATAATTAAAAATCCATAAAAATCACAAAAATAATAAAATTCATAGAAATGTTCTAAATTATATTCAAAGTACTTATAAATAATTAGGATATTTTTCCCTGATTTTTTAAATAAAGATACTGAATTTTAAAGCTTAAAAATAATTTTTAAAAGCTAAAAATGGATTTTCACTAAAATATTTCCAATAAATCAAATAAAACTCATAAAAGTATAAAATTTTCTATTTTGAGTTCTCTGACCTCATTAAAATTTTTTAAAAAAACAAAACTTAGTTTTCCCCATTTAAAATTTTTTATATTTAATAAATACCCCAGAATTTAAAATAATTCTTAAAATTCAAATGAAATTCAAAAAATCATGAAATTTAATTGAAATGCTTCTCTATTCTACTTCTATTTCCAGTAAAAATTTCAAGGGATTAGAATTTACTTTGGTTAAGTTATAAATTTTCTTTAAAAGATATTATTTTTGCATGAAAATAATTATATAAATTAAATGAAATTTTCAAAAATCACATTTTCTCCTTTGATGTCTTAATTGACCCATGAATGAGGTAGGGTAAAAATTTTGAAGTCATTTGGATTAAATTTGATGAATTATGAAGAGTTAGAGCCTTAGGGGCAAATGTGTAATTTTGGGAATTTAGCCTTAATTAACATTTAGGCTTAATTCAAGGAGGGAAATGGGTAATCTCTGATCTTAATCAGTTTATTTGGATGTTTGAATCACAAGGGGTTAGTTGGTAGAAACCAACCTCACTTTCTTAATTAAAAAGATAAGTTAATAAATTTCTAGATTATTAAAATTTGGAAGTTTATTAAAATAAAATGAATAAGTTAATAAATTTTTAGATTATTAAAATTTGGAAGTTTATTAAAATAAAATGAACCTAGGACTTTGACTTTTGAAGTCAATAATTAATCAATTTAATACCCCTATTTTGATTTTCAAATAAAATTAACTAATAAATTTCTAAATTATTAAAATTTGGAAGTTAATTAAAATAAAATGAACCCAAGACTTAGGGGTATGACTTTTGAAGTCAATAATTAATCAATTTAATACACTTATTTTTTTCAAATAAAATTCAAATAATGAATCAATTATCACCTAAAACTTAACCTTTTCAAAACTAATTAAGACACTCACCTAGGTCTTAAGGGCTTAGTAATCTAAGTTAAATCATGACTGATTAAATGATGATTAGAAAAACAAACACAATTAAAATTAGAACATCTTTCAAACACTACAAGCCCAAGTCAAAATTTGGCCAAGTCTCTTAAACTTGTCTCTTTAAGGTTCTTCACCCACATAATCTTCAAAATTAACATACAAATGATAATTACCCTATTCTTAGGCATAAATGAGACATCAATGAGCATTATGGTGTTCATAAGATAAATTATTAAGCAACATAATAAGATTAAATGAGCTTGAGGCTTTTCACCAGGTGATAAGAGGGAAGCATGAACCTGCTTCTTCCTCTTAACCTGTTGGATACCTCGGAGATCTACTAAACTTAATATGTTTTGCTTGAAAAAAATCATCCTTAATTAAACTTGTAAGGACCCACCAAGATATGACCTAGGGTTAGGTAGGTCATTAAAATTTTACTTCTCCGTTTCATATAAACTGGCTTAACTTGCCTTTTGAGTTTCAGGTGGTGGAACAAGAACACTCGTCAGGTACGCTTTTACAATTTTCAGTATTGTCTTTCTTGAACTTTCATACTGTATTTTTATATCTGCATGCATGAACAAAACACAAACTTGCATGCTAAACAACAATGTTACCCTCCATGAAAAGTAAAACTATCAGGATAACCATAAAACCAAAACCAAAACCAAAACCAAAACTGAAACTAAAATCAACCAAGATAAAATTCACCGCTATAACATTCAAAATATAAAACAACTCAAAATTTAATCACAAACATCACAAAAAACTACAATCAACACTAAATTAAGATGTCTCTATCGAATGATTGAGAATTCCTCGGAGGAGGTAACCTACGGATGCTAACGAGTCTTCCCATGGTCTAAATGAAATTACGAAACTCATTAAGTTGAGTTTAGTAAGTTCATTTGGACTAAGTGAATCCAATAGAAAATAGTGGTGCCAGAATGAGGGAACTGTAGGATCCTAACCGGTGTCGCTCTAATCAATTCTAACATGCCCCCAAAAAATTTAAAGGACAATAACCATAGGGTCACCTGATTTGACATCATAACTTGGCACACCAGAAAACTCAAACTCGTCGTGGTGAGGAGCTTGGAGCTAGCGTGGTGGGCAGCACGACCATCTTCAACAGCAAAACCTATCTTCACCAGCTAAACCAATCTTCCAGACTTAAACAACAAAGCCATAGGACTTTGAGGTCGCTTGCTTATGCAACTTAAATCCTCACCTTACTTAAACAACAAAGTCATAGGACTTCGAGGTTGCTTGCTTATGCAACGTAAATCCTCACCCTTATAAGCAACAAAGTCATAGGACTTTGAGGTTGCTTGCTTATGCAACGTAAATCCTCACCTTATCTTTTAAAGCCATAAGACTTCGAGGTTGCTTGCTTATGCAACGTAAATCCTCACCTTATCTTTAGGCTAAATACATAGGACTTCGAGGTTGCTTGCTTATGCAACGTAAATCCTCACCTTATCTTTAGGCTTTTGTGTAGCCCTGCTATACAATATAAGCCCTAACTCATCTTAGGATTCCGAGGTTATCATTTGTCACGACCTAAATCCTCACATCTTTCAGGCTATTTGCAACCCTGTTATACAATATAATCCCTAACTCATCTTAGGATTCTGAGACCGTCGTTCATCACGACCTAAATCCTTACATCTTCCAGGTTATTTGTGTGATCGTTTCACACGAATGTAAGCCCTAACTAATATAATTGGCAGGATGAAACACCTAAATATTTCTCCTGAAAACTGAAGCCAAACATCAGAATAACTTAGGAAGTCACCGAGGTTCTCCTCTGGATCCATGACATCCCCTAGTTTTTCCTTTTTTGGACTCTACAACAAAATGTTCCAAATTTGAACCAATTCCCTTTCACACCTCTACGTCCAATCTCATGGAAAAGTCTTACCCTTTGAAACTCCTTGAAGATAATATTTCCTGATTTTTATCGAGAGTCTTCTTAGGTGATTTCGTTCATTTAAGATGTAATTAACTATAAGGGCTTGCACTTATAGGAAGCATGTCCGAACCCAGCTTAACATAAACCCTATTTAATCATTTATATTAAATAGAGGAAATTGTCGGGAAATAAAATTGTTTCAGAGACCAAACGGATGTTATATATCCCTTAGTTTATTTGATCGAGCCTCATCCTCAAGTCTTGTGTTTATCCTTGGGGATAGATACAGGATTTGAGGTACAATGCTCTTTCATTTAAATTATAAAAAATATGGGGTCAGTTTGATTTCATATTTTTCTAAAACTAAATATATATGTAAATTAAAACGTCATTGCGAAGCGCGCGACGGGATTTTGATTCTGGTGACCGACAGCTTCTTACGGGCAACTCCTTGGACCAAAAATAACGCCGACAAGGAGAGAGAGTTTTCTAATCAATTTTGGCTCTTAATAAAGACTAGGGTCGGTTCTCCAATAAGTGCATCCAAACACTCTTCAAGAAGCGTCTAAATTTGTTGAATCTTCTAGAAATAGGGTTTGCACCGACACTGGCGATGCCGGTGTCCGAGGCCATTTAATTTAGCCTGTCTTCTCTATTAAACGACGCCGTTGGTGCTGAACAATTTTTCAAATTCTCTATTCTAACTCCAAATTTTATCATTTTTGCTTCTTTTTTGCTCTAAGTCCTAAAAATCAACAACCTACAACAAAACATAAAAAATATCTTCTATTAAAGTGCAATATCACCAAAAATGAGAATAAAATATGAGTATAAAAATACATATATTTTTGGTGTATCATGCCTCAACGTCACAAACTAACATTGTAGTGCCACTTTTCCAACCTACATAACTTCACTTTTGTTGACCTTACTTTTGTAGAGGTCTAGTTTTCTTCTCCCAGAAACCTAGGATCTAGCCATAGAACATTTTTGTTGACTATCCTAGAGGACTAATAGTAGAACCCCCCTTAGAAATGCTAAACACCTCTTTACTCTTCTTGGAGTTCCATAGGCATGGTTTTGCCCTCTACCACTTATTGGGATGGAACCAGCAGGAGGGAGCTCAAGAGGAGTCCACATAGGATTGTTAGGCCTTAGTGTTAGCCCTGGATAGCTTGTTCTTGGCCAGGCTTATACACACACACACTTCCACTCATCACATACAAAATCCCAATAACCTAAAATCACCTACACTTAACCCATTCACCATCTCTTTCGGAAACTCATGTGGGTAACACTTGGCTAAGATGGCTATGACCAACATATGGAGGATCCAAAATGGGCTCTCAGTGATCTCATGGCACTAAAAGGGTAACAACGTGATTAGCATCCTCAATGACTTCCAATTTTATCAAAACACCCAATTTTAACCTTCTACTCCCAAACTTTTCCAAAATTATCAAAATACCCCTGAAACCCTAAAATTTTCAAAATTGGCAAACTGCTAATTCTCACCCAAAAATTATATTTAACCATTTCAAATCATTCCTAACCACTAAATGATCCCAAATGCACCCAAATT
Organism: Phalaenopsis hybrid cultivar; assembly: GCA_002079205.1. Lineage (NCBI taxonomy): Eukaryota > Viridiplantae > Streptophyta > Magnoliopsida > Asparagales > Orchidaceae > Phalaenopsis > Phalaenopsis hybrid cultivar. The sequence goes on from JXCR01147119.1 coordinate 38,340, forward strand.
CACTAAATTGGCCAAAATTCCGAAATTGCGCTTAAAGCCCAAAGTCCACAAATCACCCCCAATTGCACGAAATTTGTTTTAAATTTCTCTAATTTCAAATCCACACTAAATTTCATCTAAATCCAATTGAAATCAAATCCAAACCCAATTTTATTAGCCCATGATCAATTTCAAAATCAAATTCTTCATGTATGCTGAAAAAGCCCAGACCCATATGCATTCAAAAAAGCCGATGACATTAATTTTAAAAGGCCTAAATTTAGCCCGCGTGATAAAAATCCTTTCTTCATCATACCATGCTAATCAAAATCATTTTATCATGGCATCATACTGATACACCAATATAATATATTATTTTAAGTACATATTTTATGCTTTTTTTGGAGATATTGTACTTTAAAGAAGGATATTTTTGGGTTTTTGTTGCAGATATATCATTTTTTGGCATTTGAAGCAACAATGGTAAAAATGACAAAATTTGGAGCAAAAAGAGCCAATTTCGCCAAAATCCAGAGAACTGGCGCATGATGCACCAGCCCGGTGCATGTTGCACTAAGGATGACTTTTTCAAATTAAGGCGGTTTGAGATGACTTTTTGCACGAATTTTAAAGGACACTTGTTCTACATACCTCTTGGAGTAATTCAATGCATCTAGACACTGTGGAAGGTTGTTTTATGAAGGGATATGACTCTTGGATCAAATAACATATCTTTTGAATTCAAAAGAGTTGAATTTTGGAGGGAATTTTGAAGTCTTTTCCAAAGGAGGCAGCCCAAAATAAAAGAAGAAGACTTCTCATTTTTGAGTGTTGACCTAATTTTTTGGTTGAGGTCTAGTGTTCCTCTTTAGTAGCCTAAGGTCTACCATAGGAATTCATGCTGACTATTCCTAGAAAAATAGAAAAGGATCCCTGGCCATTAGAAATTGTAAACTCCTCTTTACTCAGCTTGAAGTTCCACATAATGGTCCTAACCTCTATCACTTAGTTGGTGGGGTCATTACGAGGCAGCTCAAGGAGAGTTCCCATAGGACTGTTGGACCTTAGGGTTGACCCAGGGTGTTGGTCTAAAGCTAAGGCACTCACTACAATCACCTCACTCACAACCACTCACAAGCACAAACCAAAATTTCTTAACTTTGGTCCCTTGATACTTATGGGATACTCATGTAGATGGTCCTCTAAACCCACTGACCCTAGGCTAGGGTTTAGCTAAGACCAGTACATAGAGGACCTAAAATGGGGTTTCCATTGGTCCATGGCTTATTTATGGTGGTTGGCACCCCAACTCTACCAAAATGCCCAAGTTAGCCTTTTGCCCTTAAACTCCCCCAAATTACCTAGATACCCTTGGGACCCTAAATTTGGCCAAAATTCCCAAATTCACCCAAAATATCCAAATTCTTTAAAAATCATTTCAAGCCTTTCGAGGATACCCAAAATACCCAAAATTACCAAATTACCAAAATACCTCTCCTTTGACCAAAATTCCAAAAATTCCAAAAAATCCCAAAAATTTTCAAAATATTCCAAATATTTATAATTTTAGTTTTCTCAACCACATGACCCAATTTGGCCATTTTGACCATCTTTTCCCAAAACCCCCAAGTTACTTTTAAAGGCCAAATTTCCCCAAATCCACCTCAAATGTCCATCAAATTGGTCTCCATTTCCCCCAATTTCAATCCTAAACTCAAATACACCTTTCATATGACCAGTCTAAGCCAAATACAAGCTCAATTGGCCCATTATTTGAGTCCAATTTTGATCTAAATCAAAACACCCAATTTTGGCCCTATGACTTGGTTCCACGTAATTAAACCTCATGAGCTACTTCATTGGTCTCAATTTACACCCTAAACTCTTCATAACATTCCTAAACATAAAATTGGACCTTAATTTGGCCTTGGTGAAACCTCAATTTCATGTACTTTTGACTTAAGTCCAAAAGCCCCAAATGTTGCCCCAAATGTTGCCCCAAATTGGCTAAGCCTTCAAATTTCACTAAATTGATTGCCTTAACCTCAAAATTGGCACCCAATTTTTGTTGAAAACTCTTTATGATATTCCTATTGAAAATTTTAAATAATTAATTTGGACTTAGCCCAAGGCTAGCCCAATCTAGACCCAAGTCTAGCCCAACATGCCCAAAACGACCAAATCTCCAAAATCCTTCAAATTGACCCTCCAATTAAACTCAAAATCACTTTAACCCTTCACCAAAAATGTTCCTTACAATCATCTACTTCAAATGCACCATTCAATTGGGCTTGAAATCATAGATAGCCTCACCCAAACCCAACGCTTGACCATGTAAACTTAAATGGACCCATGACCAAATTTGACCAAATTAAACTCAACATGACCAAATTAACTCCACCACAGCCAATCCTAGGACCCCTAGGGCTAAGCCAAGGCCACCTAACCCAAGATAAATGAGCTATGGATTAAGGGTCCACCAAATTAAGGGATTTATTGCCTTAATTGAACAAAATAAATATATCTTTGCCAAATCCTCCCACCAATTTAAGTTAATTGCTTTGACAGATTCCCCTGAGGTTCTGAACTCCTAGCCACGTCTCCTTTCCAAGGCAGGCCAACCTAGTCACCGAAGAAGCCAAAACCAAGGGCCACCCCCTCTTAAACTTTACCCAATTCAAACCTAGAGGCCAGCTCACCCAATTTAAATTTTAGAGCCCCTCTTCCCTCCACCTAAGCATCACATTACACCCAAATATTGGTCCTGACAGCTAGCCTAAACCCACAACCATGGAGGTAGAGTTGAAATTTTCTCAGGGAGAGCCCTCCAAATTGCTCACCGAGAGTCTTTCAGACCTCCTCAGCTCAAGCCAACCACTTTTCCCCACTGATTCCCACTGTGGAAGCTCAATTTTGAGCTCATACTTCTGCCTAAAATCAGGATAGAGCTCAATACACCTCCACAGTCCACCAACCTTAAATTAAAATTACCCGCACCTTCACCACAGTGAAAGAAGGAGAAACCCCATAAAATTCTCCTTCCACAAAGACCCTAATATAGCTCTAGACGAACACCTGAAATTGAGCTTGGTCAAATTCATACCTAGAATTTACACCACAACAAGAGGCTCAATCCCTAGGCTCTTTCCATCCCAATGAACGTGTCCAACACCTCTGATTGAAGCTTCCCTTCTTAGAGCAAAGGTATTGAACTCCCTCTCTTCTCGAGCCTATTTCGATTCTCCATTTGCTTAGGCTTAATTTCATGGAATCTTAACCATATAGATATGTTTCTCTGGTCTAGATGAGCATTTAAAAAAAAATTCATACAATTTGGTTGAGAAATGAGGGAGATATCAAGCCCTGAAGATGGACAGTTCTTGAGCTAGGCCATTGGGGACAATGACAGAGAGCTCTCTGATCGGACGTTTATTTCATCAACGGATGAGATCAAGCCGGACAACGATCCCTTACATAAACCGCGGGCATAGTCATCACTGAGGTGGATGGCAGCGTCAAATCAGAGCGCGCCGCAGGAGCTTCGGAGCCGCCATAGGTTGACATGGCGCCGCCCATTTAAATAGATAAATAGGGCACTAAAAAAATAAGAAAATGCTCCCTAACTTCAAAAATCCTTATCTTGGTGTAGAAAAATCATAAAATAAAATAAAAATACCCTCTTGCTCAGTGAACATAGGAGAACAATGTGGAAATAATTTTAAGTCCATGTGATGCGTATTTCACTTTTAATAAAGAAATTAGGGTTAGGAGTCTTTTAACTCTCCATGCATGTAGCCATTTCACCATGCCTCTAATAAGGGGAACATTCCTTGCTTTTTCTAATGTCAGGGGAGACCTCTAGACAAAGATCCATGTTTTTCAAGCACATGTCTATTATTTGCAAAAATTAGTCATAATAATTAGCATGTTGCTTAGAAAAATCTATTAAATTTTGGTAGGTCTACTATGACCGAGAACTATTTGGAAAATCTTTCATGAGCCAAGTCATTTAAAATGCACCAAATCTTCACAAATCCTAAAACACAAAGATAATTAATTTTGGAAAATACAAACATCAAAATACTTGATTTTTGATCTCCACTGTTGTTTAAGACACAGAGAACTCCCCATAAGGATTTCAAAACATTTTGAACTCATTTGATAACTAAGTTGATTTTCTAAGTTACATGATATTTTTGACACTAAAATGATTTTTAATAATCAAAATATAACTTAAAAATTATGAAAATGAGTTTTTGGAGTTCTCTGTGATCAGAGAGATCTTATAAAAAGAAAATGGTGATTAAATAAAAAATCTCATTTTTAGCCTATTTTTAAATACTAAAATATTTAAAAAATTATGAAAATCACAAAACAAAATGCATGGAAATATTTTAGATTGTTTTCTAAGCATTTAAGAATAATTAGAATATTTTTCCTTGCTTTCTAAATGAGGATATTGGATTTTAAAGCTTAAATTAATTTTTAAAGGCTAAAAAATGGATTTCCACCAAAATAATTCCAATAAATTAAAATATGAAAATTGTAAAATTTGCTTCTCTAGGTTCTCTGACTTCACGGAGAATTTTTAAAAACATAAAACTTAGTTTTCAACTCTTAAAATATTTTATAATTAATAAATACTCTAGGAATTAAAAAATTTTTAATAATTCTAATAATTCCGAAAAAAACTCAATAAATCTTGAAATTTGGTCCAAATGGTGCACTAATCTATGTCTACCTCCAATAAAAATTTCAAGGGATTAGACTTTGCTTTGGTCAAGTTATGAAATTTTCTTTGAAAAATCCTATTTTTTCATAAAAAAAATTATTTAAATTAAATTAAATTTTGAAAAATCACATTTTCTCCTCTAATGTTTTAATTGGCCCATGAGTAAGGTAAGATACAAATTTTAAAGTCATTTGAATTAAATTATATAAATTATGAAGTGATAGAGCCTTAGGGGAAAAAGTGTAATTTTGGAACTTTAGCCTTAATTAACATTCAGGCTTAATTCAAAGAGGGAAAATGGTAACCTCCGATTTTAACTAGTTCATTTGGATGATTGAAACCAAAAGGGGGATTAACTGACAGATACCAACCTCACTCTTTCATAATCAAGGGATAAATATGTAATTCCTTAAATTATTAAAATTTGGAAGTCTAGTTAATTAAATGATCATAGACTTAGGGGTATGACTTTTAAAGTTGATAACTCACTAATTTAATACCCCTACTTAATGTTAAAATGATATTTAATTGCTTTGAAAATAAATAATCAACATCACTTAAAATTCAATATCTTTCAAAATAACTAAGATATCTACCAAAACCTTAAGGGCTTAGTAGTGACCTAGGTTAAATGAAAATTGGCTAACATTAAACCACTTTGGAACACTACAAGCCCAAATTAAAATTGGCTAAATATATTTGATAACACTAACTTGCCCCTTTTATGGGTCTTCACCAACATAATTTACAAATTAAATCACAAATGATAATTACCCTACTCATAGAGAAAATTGAAACATCAATGTTCACTAAAATTAGGAGTAGTTTTATAGGGTGAATTTATTAAGCAACATAATAAGTTTAAATTAACTCGAAACTTTTCACCAGGTGGTGAGAAGGAAGCATGAATCTGCTTCTTCCTCCATATCTGTTAGATATCTCAGAGGTCTACTAAACTAATATGTTTTGCTTAACAAAAATTATCCTTAATCAAACTAATAGGGACCCACCAAGATATGACATAGGGTTAGGTAGGTAGCCGAAACTTTAATTTTTCCACTTTACATAAAATGTTCTAACATGCATTTTGAATTTTAGGTGGTGGAATGAGAAGAATCGCCAGGTACGCTTTTATAGTTTACAACATTGTCTTTTCTTAAGCTTTCCATACTGTGCTTACTTACCTGCATGTATGAAAAAAACACAAACTTGCATGCTAAACAATGATGTCACCCTGCATGAAAACTAAAACTAACAGGATAGCCACAAAACCAAAACCAAAACCAAAATTTAAAATAAACCAAGATAAAATTCACATCCACAACATTCAAAAAACAAAACAACTCAAGATTTAATCACAAACATCACACAAAATAGCAACTACAACTAAATTAAGACGTCTCTATCTAATGATCGGGAATCCCTCGGAGGAGGTAACCTACAGTTTCCAACGAGGCTTCCCACGGTCTAAAAGAAATTATGGAACTTATTAAGTTTAGTTTAGTAAATTCTTTGGACTTAGTGAATCCAATAGAAAATAGTGGAGCCGAAACGAGGGAACCATAAAATCCTAACCGGTGTCGCTCTAATCAACTTGAACATCCCCCATAAAATTAAACAACTACAACCATAGGGCCGTATGATTTGACGTCATAAGTGGAAACCCTAGAAAACTTAAACTCATCACGGCAAGGAGCTTGGATTTAGCATGGTGGGCACTACGACCATCTTCAACAGCAAAACATGTCTTCCCCAGCTAAACAAATTTCCTTCCTTAGAATTAAACAACCAAGCTATAGGGTTTTGAGGTTGTCTTCCTAGTGCAACATAAATCCTCAACTCATTTTTAGGCCTTTGTACAACCACGTTGTACAATATAAGCCCTAAACTCGTCTTAGAATTCTGAGGTTATAATTCTTCATGATTTAAATCCTCACATCTTCTAGGCTATTTGTGTGATTGTTTCACACGAATGTAAGTTATAAATTAATAAATTTGGTAGGATGAAACATTTAAATGATTTCTCCTCAAAACTGAAGCCAAACAATAGGATAGCTTGGGAAGTCACTGAGGTTCTCCTCTAGATCCATGACATCCCCTAGTTCTTCCCTTTGGATTCCAAAAAACAAAATGCTCCAAATTTTAGCAAATCCAATTTCACACCTCTTTGTCCAATATCATTGAAAAGTCCTATCCTTTTGAAGTCCTTGAAGATAATATTTATTGTTTTTTATCAAGATTTTTCTTAGGTGACCTTGGTTATCTAAGTTGTAATTAACTATAGGGGCTTACCCTTATAGGAAGCTTCTCTAAACCCAGCTTAAAATAAACCCTATTTAATTATTCATATTAAATATGGGAAATTATCATCAGAATAAAATGATTTTGCAGACCAAATGGACGTCATACATTTCTTAGTTTATTTGATCAAGACTCATCCTCAAGTCTTGTGTTTATCCTTCAGGATAGATACAGGGTTTGAGGTATAGCGCTCTCTCATTTAAACTATGAAAAATGGGGTCAGTTTGATTTTATATTTTTCTAAACTTAAAATGTCCTTCCAAAGCAGGCAATGAGATTTCAATTCTGCTGACCGATAACTTATAACAGAGAACTCGTCCAACCAAAAATACCGCCGACAACTTCTGGCGACTCCGCTGGGGAGTTGTTTCTCTTTCCATTTAAATCAGGAAAGTATGCCTTCATATATTGGTAATGTGTCCATGTCCCTCTTGGACCAAATTACCCTTCTTCCGTTGACATACTTTACCCATTTTTATTTTGGGAAAGTATAACCAACTCTCTGGACTTTAGGACTGCCTGTTCAATCACCTTTGAACAGAGGGGTTCAAGAGGCCATTAAGGACTTTTTAAATTTTCATGTGAGGTCGGACCCCAATAGGTGTGTTGGTGGACTAGTTCCACCTGGGCATTGTGTGCTGGTAAATGGGTCTCGCATTGTGTCTTAAACACTTCACATTTTGGTTTGAGGGAGATATCAAGCCTTGAAGATGGAGGGTTCTCAGGCTAGGCCATTAGGGATGATGACGGAGACCGTCTGATTGTGTTTTTATTTCATCAATGGATGAGACCAAGCCAGACAAGCCTCCCTTACATGAACCGCGGGCCTATTCACCGCTGAGGTGGATGACAGCATCAATTAGGAGTGCGATACGTGGAGCTTTGGAGCTACTGTAGGTTGACATGGTGTCGCGCTTTTAAATAGATAAATAGAGAATTAAATAAATCAGAAAATGTTCCCTAACTTCAAAATTCCATATCTTGGTGTAGAAAAACCATAAAAATAAAATAGAAATACTGTCTTGCTCAGTGAATAGAGGAGAACAATGTAGAAATATTTTGAAGTCCATTTGATGTGTATTTCATTTTTAATAAATCAAATAAGGTTAGGAGTCTTTTAACTATCCATGCATGTAAGCATTTCACCATGGCTTGCAATTTTGACATTTTGTAGCCTCTAATAAGGGGAACATTCCTTGATTTTTCCAAAGTCAGTGGAGACCTCTAGATAGAGGTCCATATTTTTCAAGCATATGTCTATTACTTGCATAAATTAATCATAATAATTAGCATGTTGCTTCAAAAAATCCAAGAAAATTTTGGTAGGTCTACTATGACCAGAGAACTATTTGAAAAATCCTTCATCAGCCAAGTCATTCAAAATGCACCTAATCTTCACAACCCTAAAACACAAAGATAATTAATTTTGGAAAATAAAAACATCAAATACTTGGATTTTGATCTCCACTATTGTTTAAGACTCATAGAAATCTCCATAAAAAATTCAAAACATTTTGAACTCATTTGATAACTCAAATTTATTTTCTAAGTTAAATGACATTTTTGACACTAAAATAATTTTTGATAATCAAAATATATCTTAAAAATCTATGAAAATGAGTTTTTGGTGTTCTATGTGATTAGGGAGATTTTCTAAAAATAAAATGGTGATTAAAATAAAAATATCATTTTAGCCTATTTTTAAATATTAAAATAATTAAAAAATGATAAAAATTACAAAAATAACAACATTCATGAAAATGTTCTAAATTATTTTCTAAGCATTTAGGAACAATTGGAATATTTTTCCTGGCTTTCTAAATGAAGATATTGAATTTTAAAGCTTAAAATAATTTTTGAAGGCTAAAAAATGGATTTTCACGAAAATAATTCCAATAAATCAAAGAAAAATAAAAAAAATGTGAAATTTGCTTCTCTAGGTTCTTTGACATCAAGGAGATTTTTCAAAAACATAAAACTTAATTTTTAACTCTTAAAATATTTTATAATTAATAAATACTTCAGGACTTAAAATAATTCTAATAATTTAGGAAAAACTCAATAAATCATGAAATTTAGTCCAAATGGTTCTCTGATCAAAGTCCACCTTCAGTAAAAATTTCATGAGATTAGGCTTTGCGTTGGTCATGTTTTGGAAGTTTTTTTTTAAATATTATTTTTTCATAAAAATAATTATGTAAATTAAATTAAATTTTGAAAAATTACATTTTCTCCTCTGATGTTTTAATTGACCCATGAGTAAGGTAAGATAAAAATTTTAAAGTCATTTAAATTAAATTTGACAAATTATGAAGTGATAGAGCTGTAGGGGCAAAAGTGTAATTTTGGAAGTTTAGCCTTAATTAAGATTTAGGCTTAATTCAAAGAGGGAAAAGGGTAATCTCTCATTTTAACTAATTCATTTGGATGATTGAAACCAAAAGGGGGATTAATTGGTAGAAACCAAACTCACTCTTTTATAATCAAGGGATAAATTTGTATTTCCTTAAATTATTAAAATTTGGAAGTCTAGTCAAATAAATGATCCTAGACTTAGGGGTATGACTTTGGAAGTTGACAACTCACTAATTTAATACTCCTACTTGATGTTCAAATGATATTTAAGTGCTTTGAAAATAAATAATCATCATCTCATAAAATTCAACTTCTTTCAAAATAACTAAGATATCTACCAAAACCTTAAGGGCTTAGTAGTGACTTAGGCTAAGTCAAATTTGGTTAAATAAGGATTAGAAAAAGTGGACATAGCTAAAATTAAACACCATTGGAACACTACAAGCCCAAATTAGAATTGGCTAACTGTCTTTGATAGCACTAACTTGCCCTTTTTAAGGGTCTTCACCCACATAATTTACAAATTAAATCACAAATGATAATTACCCTACTCATAGGGATAATTTAAACATCAATGTTCACTGAACATTAGGAGTATTTTTATAGGGTTAATTTATTAAGCAACATAATAAGTTTAAATGAGCTCGAGACTTTTCACCAGGCGGTGAGAGGGAAGCATGGATCTGCTTCTTCCTCCAGATCTGTTGGATACCTCGGAGGTCTACTAAACTAAAATGTTTTGCTTAACAAAAATCATCCTTAATCAAACTAATAGGACCCACCAAGATATGACCTAAGGTTAGGTAAGTCGCCAAAACCTTACTTTTTCCTCTTTACATAAAATGTTCTAACATGAATTTTGAGTTTCAGGTGGTGGAACGAGAAAACTCGATATGTACGCTTTTATAGTTTACAACATTGCCTTTCTTAAGCTTTCCACATTATGCTTACTTACCTGCATGTGTGAACAAAACACAAACTTGCATGCTAAACAATGATGTCACCCTGCATGAAAACTAAAACTATCCGGATAGCCACAAAACCAAAATCAAAACCAAAATCTAAAATCAAACAAGATAAAATTCACTGTCACAATATTCAAAATATAAAACAATTTAAGATTTAATCACAAACATCACACAAAACAACAACTACAACTAAATTATGACCTTTATCAGATGATCAGGAATCCCTCGGAGGAGGTAACCTATGGTTGCTAACGAGGCTTCCCACAGTCTAAATAAAATTATGGAACTCATTAAGTTGAGTTTAATAAATTCATTTGGACTAAGTGAATCCAATAAAAAATAGTGGTGCCGGAATGAGGTAACCGTAGGATCCAAATCAGTGTCACTCTAATCAACTTTAACATGCCCCATAAAATTTAAAGAACTACAAACCATAGAGCCGTCTGATTTGACATCATAACTGGACACCCTAGAAAACTTAAACTCGTCATGACAAGGAATTTAAATCTAGCATGGTGGGTAGCACGACCATCTTCAACAGCAAAACATGTCTTCCCCAGCTAAACCAATTTCCTTCCTTAGAATTAAACAACAAAGCCATAGGATTTTGAGGTCTTCTGCCTAGTGCAACATAAGTCCTCAACTCATTTTTAGGCCTTTGTACAACCATGTTTCAATGATTCAGGTTGTCTGCCTAGTGCAACATAAATCCTCATCTCACATTAGTTTCAACATAAATCCTTAACTCATTTTTAGGCCTTTGTTACAACTAATGTGAGATTATTAGCCCTCAAGGGAGAGAGTAATGGGAGCACTGGAGTGGCAGCCGATATCCTCTGAACCTAACCATGGAATTAGGGATCAAACTCTGGATTAGTTAATGTTCTTTATAACACTCGAAAGAGGGTAAAGAATACAATTACTCTTATTTATCACAAAAAAGTTTTTTAATATATTTTTAAATGATTTAAATTTCTTCAGAATCCATATACTCATTGTAAAGGGGAAGGATACTTTGTTAAATTTGAACTTTTCGTCACAACAAAAAGTTTGTTTACTTTTCATAATTTTACTTTTGAAAGTTTTGTATTTAATTTAGTTTAGTTTCTGTAGTCTTACATCTGCATTTTAATTAGCATTCACCTGAGTAGTCAATTTTCAAACTTCGCACTTTACTTTTATTTTTTTGTTTTTGTTATAAAATAATTTTCATAATTTACTTTAGAATTTTCCAACTTCTTTAAGGGATTGATATCTATGACTCTATTGGAGCCTTTTATTACTTGAGTGATACATATAATTGTGTTGATATTAAAAGAGAGTTTTAAAAGATAAATTATTTTTATAAAAAGTATTTTTGTTTGGATTATATTGCATATTTATTATAAATCTGCCTGCATCAAGTTTTTGGCGCCATTCGGTGGTGTCAACTTGATAAATATTTGCATATATAAAATCTCGTATCAAATTTTTGGTGCCATTGTCAGAGAAGTAATGAAAAATATTAGTATTTTATTTCAAAAATAAGAAAAGAGTGTTTGTAGTTTAATTTGAACATTTTCTTATTTTAGTGTGTTTGCTTATTTTTAATTATTTACTTTATTTAGTTTATGTGTAGTGTAAGATCTGAAAATTTAGTACCTCATGACTCTAAGTTAAAAAGAACTGTTAAAAAAATTTTAAAACAACAAAAAGAGAAATATCAGTTTAGTGAAATGGCTTACAATTTAAAGAATGTTGGAAATGAAAATGAATATCATCAGAGACCTTTAAAAGGTTATGCTAATCCTACAGTAGATGAAATTCATTTGAGTTTACAAAACCCTGCTGTAGCTGCCAATTCATTTGAACTTAAACCTGCTATTATCCAAATGGTTCAAAACAATCAGTTTGGAGGAACACCTACTTAAGATCCTAATTTACACCTTGCTAGTTTTTTAGATTTGTGTGCTACATTTAAATATGATGGAGTGTCAAATAATGCCATTAGACTTAGACTTTTTCCTTTTTCACTAAGGGATAAAGTTAAGATGTGGTTAAACACATTAACACCTAGATCTATCTGAACATGGGGAGATTTATCACAAAAATTCTTATCTAAATATTTCCCACCTTAAAAAACTGCTAAGCTTAGAAATGATATCACATCTTTTTGTTAGTTTGAAGGGGAATCAATTTGTGCAGCTTGTGAAAGATTTAAAGATCTCCTTAGAAAGTGTCAACACCATGCATTGCCAAATTGGTTAATAACTCAAACTTGTTATAATGGGTTGGTTGGATCTCTTAAATCAATAATTTATGCTGCTACTGGTGGATCATTAATGTCAAATTATTTGATGAAGCATATTCATTAATTGAAGAGATGGCTATTAAAAATTTTCAATGAAAGGGTAAATCCAAAAAGAGTAGCTAGTATTCATGATTCTGATGTTATATATATTTTAGCTTCCCAAATAGCTGCTATATCAAAGAAGACAGACAAATAAGGAATGAATTATTCTCAGACAACAACTGTGCTTGAGGAAGACAAATGATAAAATCTCAATATTTTTATGAGACTTTAAATGCAATAAACAGTCATTCTAATAATACTTATGCCAGTTATTATAATCCTAGTTGGAAGAATCATCCAAATTTTAGATGGAGTAACAATAATTCTAATGCTCCAAATCCGCAATGGGGTGGGAAACTCCAACAATCAAGAAAACCAAGATTATAAACCTTATTAACCCCCATGTTTTAATAATTTGCAGAGTAAGGAGAAAAATTTATCAATGTAAGAATAGATATTGAAGATGGGTAATCAATTACAAAGTAAAGGAGCTGCTATAAGAAACATGAAAAATTAATTAGGATGTATTGCTACCGCACTTATCAATAGACCTCCAAGAACATTGCCTAGTAATGTTAAAGTAAATCCTAAATATTAGAACAAAGATTAAATTAAAGCTATTCAACTGAGAAGTGGAAAAAAAATAGAAAACAAAGTTCAACAAGAAGTTGAAGTGGAAAAAGATGAGGTGGAAAATGAAAAATCTCGTGAAGATTTTCATTTTGAGTTAGAAAATCCTATTAAGCCAGTGAAAATCACTATAGAAAGACCACCACCTCCATTTCCTCAAACATTGAAACAAAAACATAGAGATAATCAATTTTTGAAATTTTTGGAAAATTTGAGGAAATTAACGATAAACATTCCATTTGTTGAAGTTGTGGAACAAATGCCAAGCTATGTGAAGTTCATGAAGGAAATACTTAATAAGAAAAGGAAGTTTGTAGATAATGAGACTGTTGCACTCAGTGAAGAGTGTAGCGCTATAATTCAAAAGAAAACTTCCTGAAAAACTTAAAGATCCACAAAGTTTTACAATTCCTTATGCTTTTGGCAAACGATTTTATGGAAAAGCTTTATATGATTTAGGAGCCAATATTAATCTTATGTCATTATCAATTTTTTGAAGGTTGGGCTTAGCAGATATTTCACCTACAACTGTAACTTTGGAGTTAGTTGATCATTCGATTACCTATCCTAAAGGAGTTATAGAAGTTGTTTTGGAAAAAGTCGATAAATTTATCTTTCCTATGAACTTTATTGTATTAGATATGGAGGAAGATAAAGAAATTCCTATCATTTTAGGAAGACCTATTTTAGCCACTGAAAGAAATTTGATAGATGTGCAGAAAGGAGAACTAACTATGAGAGTTAGTGATCAAGAAGTTACATTTAATACTACAAAATCAATGAGATACGCTATAAAAGAGCAAGAGATTGAATGCTTCAGAATGGATATTAGAGAATATTTAATCCATAAATATTTTAAGAAAACTTTTGGAAGAGAATTTAAAAAGGAATATATGGAATATCAATATGATGAGAGAATTCTAGATGAATCTATGGAAGTGAGTAAAGAGGATATGAATTATGTTCAGAAAAGATTTGAAATATTAGATCCTACAAAAGGTAACAAGAATTTGATTTCATCAATTGAGAAACCACCTGAACTAGAACTAAAAATGCTTCCTACACATCTGAAGTATGCATTTTTAGGAGATTTATTTACATTAACTGTTATAGTATCCTTAGAATTAACTGATATGCAAGAACAACATTTGTTGGAAATTTTGAAAAGATACAAGAAAGCCTTTGGATGGACATTAGCTGATATTAAAGGAATTAGTTCTTCAATTTGTATTGCATAAAACCTTATTAGAAGAACAACATAAACAAGAGCTGATCCTCAAAGGAGATTAAGTCCTATGATGAAAGAAGTATTAAAGAAAAAAAATTTAAAATGGTTAGATGCTGGAATAATATATCCTATTTCAGACAGTGCTTGTGTTTGCCCAATTCACTGTGTTCCAAAGAAAGGAGGTGTGACTGTAGTGACAAATGAGCATAATGAATTAATATCAACAAGACAAGTCACTAGTTGACCAATCTGCATAGATTATAGAAAATTAAATTTTGCCACCAGGGATGATCATTTTCCTTTACCTTTTTTGGACATGATGTTTGATAGATTAACTGGGCATAAATAATTTCATTTTCTAGATGGATATATTGATTATCATCAAATACCTATTACTCTAGAGGATAAAAAAAACAACATTTACTAGTCCTTATGGAACTTTTGCTTTCGGCGAATGCCTTTTATATTATGTAATGCACCTGCAATATTTCAAAGATGTATGATGTCGATTGTCAGTGATTTGATCGAAAAAGAGGTTGAAGTATTTATGGATGATTTTTTTGTATTTGGAACTTCATTCAAAATATGACTAAATCATTTAGAGAAAGTTCTGGAACGTTGTGAAAAGACTAATCTCATAATAAATTGGAAAAAAATGTCAATTTATGATTGTAGGAGGAATTGTGTTTCGACATAAAATTTCAAAAAATGGCATGAAAGCAGATCCTGCAAAATATAGGCTATATCAAACCTACCTCCACCTACCCAGTAAGAGGAGTTAGGAGCTTTTTAAGACATGCTAAATTTTACAGAAGTTGTATTAAAGACTTTTCAAAAATTACTAAACCCTTGTGCCAAATTTTGGAGAAAGATACAAAATTTGACTTTAATCAAGATTGCCTTAAAACCTTTGAAAATTTAAAATAAAAATTGATCACTACTTCTATAATTGTTTCACCTGATTGGGAGAAAACTTTTGAATTAATGTATGATGCTAGTGATTATGCAACTGGAGCTATTTTAGGGCAGAGATATGATAAGATTTTTAAAGTTATATACTATGCTAGTAAGACTCTTAATATGCTCAAATTAATTACAACACCACTGAAAGAGAGGTATTAGCTATTGCGTATGCTTTTGTTAAGTTTAAATCATATCTGATTTGAGCTAAATGGTTTGTGCATACTGACCATTCGACTATTAAGTATTTAATGCAAAAGAAGGATGTGAATCCAAGGTTAATTAGATTGATACTTCTTATGCAAGAGCTTGATTTTGTAGTTGTCACTAGGAAAGTGATTGATAATCAAATTACTGATCATCTATCAAGGCTAGAACAAGAAGAAATACTTCATCTAGAAAAAGAGATTAATGAAACTTTTCTTAATGAGCGACTTTATGCTGTAAAAGGATGGGAGATACCTTGGAATGCTAATATTGTAAATTATATTGTTAGTGATATTTTACCATATGAACTAATAAAACAACAAGAAAATAAATTCATTCATGATGCAAAATCTTATTTTTGGGACTATTCTTATTTATGTAAGCAATGTAAAGATTTAATGATGAGCGATGTGTGCCTTATGAAAAAATTCAAGAGATTATTCAAAAATGCCATGATTCTGAATTTGGAGGACATTTTGGGAATGATAGAACTGTTCATAATAATTTACAATCTGGATTTTATTAGCCTACTCTATTTAGAGATGTTAATATATATATATATATAT